>CM065181.1:22097987-22397987 GCA_033026295.1 Channa striata
TCTGGTTTAAAATTAATTTTCTTACATGCACGGTCCAGAAGCTGTTTGTAGAACTGATTCAGTGTCATGTTATGAAAAGGCTGAAAGTTGCCAAACGATTGTAGTAACAGTGGTTAATAACGATGTGTGTGATTATTTTTACTGGTGCTCATTTATTCAATAGATTTTTGGCTGTAGGGGGAAAAGCTTTAGAGAGAGATGGAGACACTCAGACCTCAGCTCCATGTTCTCAAATCAAAGGGGATTAAAGGCGGGACGAGCCGGACTGATGTCTGAATGATGGTTTAACGAGCAGAGGCGCACTTGTTAATTGGTTGTTGGATTAAGTGCAGGAGCCTTCAGGGACTCGCTCTCTTTAAAATGGTTGTGGAGGTCGAGCAGTTCAGTCTGAGTGACGCGGTAAATGTAAAGACTAATAACTGATGAGATGCTGTTTACCCTGGACAACGTGTCTGTGTCATCTCACGTTTTACCTCGTCATTTTCTCTGAGAGCATGAAGGTTTTCTTCAGTGTGCAGTGACTTTTTATGTCTTTATGCACTTGATGACGACATTTAGCATCAATTTAAGAAAAAAGGTGACTAAATATTTTGAAGCACATGAACAAAAAAAGTTTGCAACCTGAACGTCGTGCTGCCGTTGTGTGGACTGTCCGGAACTGCAGCACTCGCCGTGCACTGATACGTGTCGTATGAAGTTCAAATATTGATAACACAGTATGTACGTATTTTTCCACATTATGTGCAATTTAAATTAAGACAATAAATTTGGGAGTTTTACCTCTGAATCAGCAGGTGGTGGTGTCCTGTCATTCATCGAGCAAAGCCGTGAAGCTCCAGCGTTTCCTGACCGAGGCGGACGTCGTTCTGAGCTACTCTAAGGTCAGAACCACCTTTACTAGAACCGGTTCCGTCCATCAGCTCCTTCCTTTGTGGCAAATTTAGAATCGTTCCGTGACTATTTTGTAATGTTTCAGCACCGCCGCTGATTAACCAGAGCTTCAGTATCAAAACTGCAGGAGTACGTCAGCAGGAAAAACACATTTTGCTCTCGTGTTAGAAACCAACATCCTCAAATGTTACAGTTCAAAATACAGACTTGACATATTCATACATCGTTTTGAATCTGGAGAACAAGTTCCAAATACTTTTGGAATTTAGAAATGAATTATGATACTGGGCTTTGTCAGGCATCTAGAAAAGTATAAATAATCGACCAAAGGTCCCTTTATTCCCCTCTATGGCTCCATTAGCATAATTGTTGTAACAATAGCTACATTTTTATTCAGTATTCTTCATTTAGTATGTTTAGACCGAGGGGGGGGGGTTAAACCTCAATTTGCTGCGAGCCTGAATCCCCAGTGCAGAATAATTATTTATTTCAACACTGTCCAGATTCATCCGTTCAGTCTGAGCTCAAGTTTAGCTCGTCTTTCTACGTTTAACGAAAGCTGCAATTTAATGAAGAAAAGCACCAATCAGGAATCGTGTCAGTTTCTGTAGTTCACAGGAAATCTGTAACCAAGGTTTGAGTCACTAACTCCTTTAGCCGTGAACAACTCAGTTAATCCACAAAAAGAATGAGCTGAAAAAAAACTATAAAATATTCAAAGAAACACAAAAAACAGGCCCACACAGATTTGTTACAAACGGTCATGAGTATTTCATGTAGTGATATTTGACTGTTTCCTACAATCGTCACACATCTTTATAATAAGCTAAAAGAATAATTATTGAAAGAAAAGTAGTCACTCGTCTGTTTGGCCTTTGTTGTACAAACTATTTCTTAAAACAGGTTCAAATACTTTCAGAAAAACAATTTTGTCCACATAAATCAAATGATAGAAGTTTTGAGTCATCCGATGCACATCGTTTGCTACAGTTTTATTAGGAGTTCGCCCAAACAGGTGAAGTACAGAGACAGGGAGGACTCGACAGTCAACACGACCTACAGGATTATCACGTGCCAGAGCTGAACAGGTCCCTTAGTCCACAGTTCTAGTCCTGATTGAGGACTAATCATGGTCCTGGACGTCTCTGAACAGTCACTCACTGGCTGCAGAAGCAGAGCTAAAAATACCAACTCACCAGATTCATCATCCAAGAAAAGGAGGCGACCCAGTGTGACGTAACTAGAACCTCAGTCTGACACAGGTTCCTCCCATAAAAGCCATTGTTGGATCAGATGATTCGGGACACACGGATCTGGTGAGTTCGTATTTTCAGCATTCCTTCTGTCGTTCTAACGTGTCAAAACCGCACTGAAGCAGGCACATCGTTGATAGTTTCAGTCATGATTGATTCACATTTATACTGAGAGGACATAACTCCGGCAAGTGACCGTTTCAACCAAACCTCCCGTCTGATGTGAGACTGTCGTACAAAACAAACCCAGGGCGTCGTTCAGCATATACTGTAAGAAATTTGGCAACTTGTCTCAAAGAAAGGCTTAACATTAAAGGGCGGGGCCACGGTGACGGCTGCTAAAAACAAGTCGAGACAAAAAGGGACTCGACGCACACGGAGGACAGAAGTCGTCTTTGATCGAACACGTATTCGACATCATTGATTCTCTGGATTGTCTGTTGTCCTCCGTGTGTGTGTGTTAGCGCGGCACAGTTCGAGTCCTGACAGGCTCGAACCTTCAGCTTCACACGCTTGTTATCGCATCAGCCACAAGGTTCCATTCGTTAACCTGCGCCGGGAAATAAGGAGTTAAAACACAGTCGGCCATCGTACGGGTCACACCAAAGCTTCACTGATCCCTGTAGGGAGACGGGCTCAGATGATGGACAGTATCTACAGTGGGTTCGGGTCCAGTACGGCCAGAAAAAACAGAGGGGAAAATAGTTCCGGTAGAAAAAATTTAAATCTCTGCCCAACTAAAAAAAATTCAACATGCATATTAAACATATTAACAGGTTTTATATGCACAACAGGACAGTGGCGAGATTTGAAACTGCTAATGATTACATGAATAAATACACTTTATTTAAATGAATTTGACTTGACTAATACTAATAGCTACTGTAAAAGGCAGTGTACAGAGAAATCCTGTGTATTTCAGCTCGTTATGCTCAGCCCCCTCTGACGAAGTCAACACTTGACTCCTCGGCCTTGTTGAAAGTTAGTTTCTGTATTTGTTAGTTACACGCGTCCATTAGTTGACCCGTTGATGGTGGAGGTTTATTTAAAACATCCGGCTCGGTCACGGAGGAGATTCGGTAACTTTGAAACTAGATTAAACAGTTTGACCTGCTCCAAAAAAGTTTAGCTTTTTTTAAGCAAATTAACTTTGTCGAATTGTCTAATTACACGTGTTTTTTCAGCGTGGTTAATGTGTTGGTTCTGTTGGCTGCACTTCACCCATCGTTAGCCGTTTCTTGCAGCTTCTACTGTCGCTTCGAAGCCGAAGGTACTTTAGATTTTGGGGCAGGAGTTCCCGCTGAGCGGTGGGTCTAGTGCGATGGCGGCCGGGTTGGTCTGAGGCAGATGTGGAATTGGACACGTTGCAGTTTGACTGGCAGCTCTGAGATCATGTCGAGCAGCGTCTCTAAATCCGTTTCTAACACAATGGAAACATTCAGACTGAGGCGGGAGAATTACACGGGTTTTGCATAATTAATTTCGGGTAACTGTCAAACTATCCCAGTGCTGAAGCTGAGGCTGAGCAGAAGTTCTACTTAAATGGTCCACGGGTGCGTTCTCACCACCAAAGTCCTGAAACCCCAACAGCCAAGCAAACCGAAGAAAGAAACCGTATACGCCACCAAAAGAAATGAAGAACGGAAAGATAGTCTGTGTCTGCAAATATGGATTAAAATTAACATTAGCGATTTTCTCAAAGTTGGTGTCATCAAATATACATCGACTCAGTCTTTACTAAATAATTAGCACGTACATTCTGTCTGCTAGTTACTGCAGCTCTAGTGTTGTTTAATACTCATTGTCTGAATTCTGATCTTCACACAAACAAGATGCTGTATTAAATAATGTCGTAGCTAAAAGCTTGTTCCACAAATACAACAGCCTCGATCCGCCCACAGTCCTGCTCTATTAAGGGTTTTACGGGGTAACAATGAGCGGTTATACTATGACGACATGCAGCTCAGCACGGAAACATTATCCCTAGTTATACGCACCTCTTCAATACGCTACCTACATATACAAATACTCTGCTCTGTGTGTCTGAGGCTGGATTTATTCTCCATTCAAAGTCCTACTTTTACTCTTACAGCTGTTAAATTCAGCCTTTTGGCACCTTTAGTGGAAAACGGAGACTACAGGGCTGTAAAAAAAAAAAACCCAGTGACAAAGAAAATGTCCAAACACTTTAAAGTATAAATATGTACATAGAAATATTTTACTCCAGCACATCTAATATAACTTCTTCCCCAAACGACGCCTAATTAGCTGTTACGTTACCTGCTACACGTACGACCTTACACAACGTGCTAATGTTCTGCACCTTTATTCTACAGTAGCGGAGTTGCCCTGGAACTGATCTCAGATCAGCATCAGTGGTTGTCAGTTAGTCGAGTGCAATACTGGCTGTTTTCAGCAGGCCGCTAAACGCCGCTGCTGGTTGCGGTTTTTCTTTTTAAAGGGAGGAGCTTTACAAGCAACATGTGGCACTTTGGGAGCGTGTTTATCTTTTTATTGTTTACATTCTTGGATAAATTCTTTACTTTGGTCAGATTTTTCAGCAGCTTCACTTCGGCATAACTGAACGGGAAATGTAACGTTCAGTCCCTATAATTTCAGTTTAAGCAGTTGCAGAATGCATGTAAACTCTGGCTTAGTTTGTTCTAATATAAAATATCTATTTTTAATCAATAATTACTCTTTGGCCCAAACAGTGAAGGTGCAAATTGATTTTTCATCCAAATTCTTGAATATTTTCAAACCAATCCTTGATCAGAGTTTCTGGGCAACTTCCTCCAATTTAAGGTCACAGCTCCCGTTTGTATTTACTTTCGCACAAACTATTTTTGCCCCTTTACGGGAACATTTACGGTAATGCAGCCGTGGACGGGCTCAAGTCAAACTGACCCTTTTCACCTCAGTGAATCTGCGGTGCTGAACGGTCGTTGGTCTTCGTTTTCTTGAGCTTCACCCCTCGACGGATGGTCACCAGAAAGTCCTCCACCTCGCAATATTCTGTCTCCTCCAGGAGCTCCGGCAGAGGGCGGCGCTCCCGCTCTGTCGCTCGACCGCCGGGCTGCGGTGGCGGGGTAGGAGGGTCGGATCCCTCGCGCATGTGCTGAGGGTCCCAGGGGCCGTACTTCTGCGACAGTGGTAGGCTGCTGCCTGGTGACAAAGGCGTTCTTGGGGGGCTGAGCGGGGTCTTTGGCGTGCTGCCGTCCTCTGACGCTGCCCTGCTGGGGACGCCAGGATGTTCAGGTACTGTCGGGGTCTTCACTGGGATCATTGGGGGCTTGATAGGAATGGGGCCCAAGTTCAGGCCTCCCGAGGGCCGGCGCAAGTTCGGTTTCGAGGACGGCGTCCGTCGAATGGTGGCGACCCCTGGGGTGATTACAGCAGAGGGGTTGGAGGGCAGGCCAGCAGTGGAAGCGGGACGTTTCGACTGGAACATGCGACGGTAGGACTGACTGATGTCACTGTTTCTGGGGATTGTAGAGGATTTATCGAAGTCGGACGTCGGCGGCGGCTGCTCGCTGTCCTGCTCCGCTCCCACGCAGTAGTAGTCGCAGTCGGACACTGAGGGGAAGAGAACATCCTGCTCTAGTTTATTCATTTCTGGCTGGTTGGGAGGACGTCATGTGGCGTGCTGCTTCATGCAGTCCGTTGATTTGCCAGCCAGTCAAGAGTGATTTTTTTATTATTTTGTTATATTTTTTTTCTGCACCACTTGCAGAAATGGCTCATTTCTCCTACACTTCTCTCCTACTTCCACGTCCGTTACTCACTGATACAAAGCCCCAGCTTGTGCCTCTTATTACAGTGACGCTGGAGCTGCAGCGATAATGCTTCCAAATATTGTTTTTGACTCCCCTCTGGTGTCAAAAGCAATGATCTTTAAACCATTACTCAGTTGTTACAGCCTCTTGCAGATGAACAGTGATGGGTTTGAACTACACTATTTACAACAGTTTTTATTTAAGTGTTTTTACTGGCATCGTTTCACATCAGTCCCTAATACTTCTCATGTACTAGGATTGTGCTTCAGAACTCAGGGTAAACTCTCAGGCCTTTGGACATTTGAAGGATTAGAAATATTTTCCCTGTAGCTTGAATGTAAAACGATATGTGCGGTAGAACCTGGGCCTCCGCTGAGCCTGACTGAACTGCGAATGCACCAAAAACTCAATGTCTTCTCATTATTCTCCCGTTCCTGAATAAACAAACATGTTTTGTCAGTTTAAAGTTGAAACCTTTCCAATTCACGCTGCCTGGAGCAATTTAGTTCCCGCTTACATTTGGCCTGATGTCTAAAATTAATTTCCTCTCTGTCTAAATATGCCTCTAGCAATAAATTTCTCATTTGTTTTGTCAGTTGCCTGAACCTGCTTTGAACTGCATTGACTGTCAGCATCTACGGCGGCTCAGCAGAAGGATTCATTGCAGAAACTGCCTATCATCAAAGTGTAGTATGCACGGTGTGTGTGTGTACCTTGTGAGGGAATGGCGTCCTCGGAGCAGCAGGGTGTGTTGGTCTGGCTGCTGTAGCCACTGGAGCCCTGCAGCGAGTCCCTGCTCGAGCCGTGAATGTCCAGCTGGAGGCTTCGGGCCAGCGCCCTGGCCAGCTCCTCATGCGCCTCCCTGTCCTCCTGCGGTCAGCACACACACACACACTTGCATGTTTGTACCTCTGTACTTGTCATGAAACTCATTGACATAGTCTAATCCATAGCCCCTTATCCTCAACATCACAACTGAATCCCTAATTCTAACCCTGAGCCTCAAAAATCCCTCTTTAGGGTCAAAGATAGTAAGGAGCGGCTAAATTGTCCTGTTAAAAGCGAAATTTACGTACACGTTTGTCTTTCCATAACTGAGAACACTCATTGACATAATACAGTCCCCAGCCCCTTATCCTCACCATCACAACTGAATCCCTAACCAAAACTTAATTCTAACCGTGACCCTAAAAGCCGGTTTTGACCTTCAAAAAGCTGTTTGACCTTTGTGTGGACCAGCTGAAATATCCTCACAACAATATTACTGAAACAAATGTCCATGGAACCCTCTAAAGACAAGCCCCCCCCCCCACACACATTTAAACTCAACTAGATGTTGAGGGGAACCTGCCTGCAGGCAAAATTCAGTTTTTCTGCAGAAGGTGGTGTCTTTGTCTTTGGAGGGTTGGTGAGGCTTATTAACGTAACCATCGTCGTCATATGATCCACGACATCTTTCTCTGCAACCTGGTCTTCTTAGAAACACCTCTTCACCGTGACGGCTTAAACTCTTGTCAGCCCTGTCCAATCAAAAACCTGCCACTAAGTCGCGGGACTTGTTTGGCTTTTAGTTAATTAGAAAAGACCAGCTGACCTTGGGGGACGACAGACTGTGGCCTCCTTTGACCCTCTGCGGCTCCTCCCCTGGTGTGGTGACATCAGCGCCATGGTGGCTGCTGGGATCTGTAGTCTTTTTGTCCTTGCTCCTCTTCAGGGTGTTGACCACTGGCTGATCATAGGGGCCCGGTTTGGCCCAGTCCTGCATTTAAAGTTCAATAAAATGACATTAATGTCCATGGTAAACTTCTCCCTGATTTGATGATTTATTCTAGAACAGTATTTTTAAAATGACAGTACATGTTTGCCGACCTCCACAGAAAGTAGTGTGTTCATAGTTTAACACTTTTTAAAAATTATCTCCCAGAAAAAGTCTGTCCACGAAGCTTAACTAATGTTTTTATAGACCACGCATAAACTTAAACTTAAGAAGTTAAGAAAAGGTAACAACCATAGGATGGGCTAAAACATGGACAAACTGAAGGACAGGAGGACGACGTCATGGACAATGAGGACCAAACCTTCCAGGACGGGACTCTGGATGAAGGGATGACTCCGAGCCCCGGTGGGCTGAGAGGTGGGAGGTCTCCTGGTTGGCCGGAGCCCGAGCGAGACCACGGCCACGTGGGGGAGACAGACGAATATGAGGGCGAAGAGATGGGAGAGGAGGAGGTGGAGGAGGAGGTGAAGTATGGGAGGTGGAGGTGGGTGTCCCGGGCCTGCAGTACAGCTCCCTGCAGGCAGAGGGCGGCGTGATGCTCATAACCATTTGACAACTGAAGGAGCGGATGAAGAAAGAACAGCAGGAAAAATTAACGATGGTTGTGACGACAGAAGTAACAGCTGGAGCTCAGTAAACTGTATTAACGTCTTTTGTTTCTGACGTTCTTGTTCTGTAAATTTTTTATTTTGTACTGCACAAGATTTATTAGTCCTGTACAGTTACAAAGCAACTTCCAGTTTGGCTTAAAATACTGATTCCAAGGCTGGATCGAGAACATCCGCAGACTGTCATATAAAGTAATGACATTCATAAAGAGCTGATGTAGTTTCTGACGTTGTCTAAATAAATAATAAAATTGTCTAAATGCTCATTTTGAAATAAAATGGCAAAGAAGTTGTTTTGTCCCAACACTAAATTGTTGTGTATTACACAGGTGACATATGTTCTGCAAACAGAGAGATCTTAGCTACAACTACTTGATTTTTGGTGATAAATCCCCAGCTTATTCCCCAACGTTTGCATCTCTTTCTTTCATACCCACAAGTAAGTATTTTGCCTACTGTGCTGCTACACTATTCTTGCACGAGTGGGCCACATGTTCTCCTGTCTTTCCACAGTCGATTGTCTACTTCACGGATCAGAGCCAAGTGTGTGACTGACCCACAACCCTTGCAGGTGTGTTTTGCAAATGTTCACCTTTTGCAGCTCAGAGCAGGAAACAGTGTGTGAGGGTGAGGAGGAGCAGGAGGAGGAAGGCGCCTCATGGACACACTGAGAGGATAAAGCAGAGCCATGCAGCATGCACACAGTCACAGTCACAGTCACAGCATGAGACAGAGAAAAAGCAGAAGCTTGTTACAATCCCAAGGTTTAAAAACCTGCACAATCTGCAGGAACAAGTGTGAATCACAAACCGAACAAACAGCTGCTGCAGCACAAAGATGCGTTACATGAATAAGCAGATGGAGCCAAAGACTGAATGTAGAATCGTTTAAATACACAAACTTTACAGTATTTATGCCCAACGTGCTCAGCGAGTTCACACACAGTCAACCGCTTACCTGTGAGGGCTCTAGGGGCATCGGAGACGGGGACTTGGACTGGAAGGCGTCCTGGGAGATGAAGCCAGAGTCGTGTGAGGAGACCGAGGACAGGCGGGCAGGCGTCTGCTGCGGGAGCACCGAGGAAGAGGAGGAGGAGGAGGCCCGATAACGGAAATGGGAGGTGGGAGAGTGGCAGTGTGAGCCGCTGGAGCGCGAGTCGCTGCTGTTCACACTGTTCAGGCTGCTGTTGGACAGAAGAGGAGGAGGAGACACCGTATCAAGTCCCGTCTGAGAAGCAAACGAGTCCAACCACACGAGGGCTCAGGGTTAATTCTGGGATTTGGACTTTTAAGTCCACGTGAGCTTTATGAACTGCTGCAGTTTAAGTTTGTCCCACAAAGTCAAGATTAGGCTACAACAGTCCTGAAGTATTAAGGTTATTATTGTTAAAAAGGTTGACAGTGTTTGCATATTCAGCTCTGTGATCATCACATCATCACACAGACATCTCCACTCACACATTAAAGGCGCAGTTCCACCGCTGTGCCACACGGCGGCAGCACAGTACACGGTAACCAACCTGCACATGCTGGACTTCCTGGATACGGTGGTGCTGGGTGACGAGGGAGGAGTTTGGTAGGACCAGGTGCACTCGGAGCCCTTCAGATCTACGATCACCTGCAGAGACAGAAGGCGACGACGCTTCTGTTGAAAAGTGTCCGAGTGTTTACAGCGGCAGAAATAAACTGATCCCGCACTGAAGGGAACCCGGGCGATTAGAAGACGCCTGGGCTGCACCGATTCCTCAACCTTAAACAACAACACACACTTGCAAAAAACCATGTTTGCAAGTGTGCACGGGATTGTCGTCTTTTGACTGAATAAAAACTATTTGAACGATCAACCTTCTAGTTCGAATCATTTTTTTGGAGACAATGCTGAACGTTTACGTGTTCCAGCTCCTTAGATGCTGGTCATATGCTGCATCGTTTCCAAAGGAAGGAAGCAAATGAGTAAATTTTCATTTCACTGCAGTTAATATGCTGTGTATGCATAATGAACATGGGCTGTATGAAATGTTTTTTTCATACATAGATACTTCAACAGGAAATAACGTGCAGATTAACCTAAAAGAAAACTGATGTGGTTCCCGCTAAAATCACAGTGTAGTGAGACAGAAACAAGATACTGAAAGGCAGAAAAAAAAATGTTTTGAAAAATATGTGATTTGTAATAAACTGACAAAATTAGACGCCAGCTGCCGTCGCATCCCGTTGTTTGAGGGACGTGTTAGCAGTGTAGGACTCAGAAAAGGTGTCTGGCAGATGTCTAATAACTAAACTCAGACTTTCGGAACAGAAGCCAAACAACTTCCCAAAGTCTTTGTTTGCTGCTTTAAAGCCCTTCAGGAACCACAGCTCAGAAGTAAAACAGGTCATCAGATGCTGGTACCTGCTCGCTGGAGGCGGGCAGCTTGTGTGGGTCCATGGTTAGAGTCTTCAAGTCGTCGGTCAGCGTCTGGAGGTGCGTGATCTCACCGAGCATGGACATCTCCTCCTCCTGACACACACAAACATTGACAGGCTCGAGACTGGAGAACAAAACAGCTTCTACGGCCCGACTACAGCCGCCTGTGGACGCCTCGGGTCTACGTGTGTCATGGCGTGCGGTTGTGTCACTGACCACAACAGGCCGCAGCATGGAGACGAAGCAGCAGAAGCGACTCCTCTCCTCCACCAGGGCCTTCCTCACCGCCTGCTTCTCCGTCTCCTCCAGCAGCAGGTACTTGTCACTGACGTCCTGCATGGCACTGTCCAGCTGAGGCTGCAGGTCCCCACGGCCTGGACACACGCACATCCACAGTTACACTGCACGGGTATTGGTGAGCACATTCAGCTAGAAACGTATTAATAAATCGAGACAATTTTAAAGACAACCAGAAGTTCAAACATATTGCATTTAAAATGTCTAAGGAAACACAGGAAACGCTCACTTGTTTAAATATTTAGCCTTTTGATAAAATTCCCTTTTCTCAAAATATTTCAGCCATAAAGTTTGTTCTCAGTAATGGAGGGACTTTACACCGGTCAGAGAAGAAAAGTGCTTAAAAATCTAATGTACGAAGCACAAAGAGTGAAAAAAAAAACTGCAAAAACATAAAGAAGAATGGAAACAAAAACAAACCAACATCATTATGTAACTTGTTTTCATTAAACATAAATATGAAATGAAATGAACCAGGCGCTGAGGTTTTTTCCGCACTTTCACTGAACAGGAAACAGCCTGTTCTTGATCACATCAGAACAAGCGGAGCTTCCTCTCCACCGCCACAGATCCAACAGGCTCCCGACCAACAACCGCCAACATCCGCGCTGTTATTATTATTATTATTATTAGTTCTCTCGAGAATTTTGAGCCTCATTTCAGTCGCTCTGGTGCAACACTGGCCCCTTTTATACGAGGCTCCTGCTTTGTTTTGTGAACAGGCGTCACTTGGTGCATTTCTTGTGTGAAGTTGCCGTGTATTTTAATGTTGCACAAGGCTCTGTGATTTTGTTTATATATATCTCATATTAGTCAGATTATCATGGGGGTATGAGGTGAGTTTTCATTATTACTCCAGCGACACTAAGCTGTATGTGGACTAGATAAGATCAACGCGTGTTTCCTAGACCTGAGAACGTCCTGCCTTTAAACCCTGATTCCTCGGTTTCACCTGGACCCTGCTGAGATTTAGGAAAACATCAGCATTTTTCATATCGTATTCCTCTCTCTTGGATATAATAATAATAATTAATAATTTTGTAATAATCTTTTTAAAAAGATTTAAACGTTTTATTGTTGCTTGAGACACAATAAAGCCTATTATCGCTCTGGCGGAGAGGATCTAAAACTGTCAGTAAATTTACTAGTGGTTCACCCTCCCAAACCAATCCCAGCTCTGTTTGCTGTTTTTTGTCCGACAGCGTCCCTGCGGTGATCTGGTTGTTGGGACTGTGACACAGCTGAAAAGCTTGTCGTGTTTGACAAATGTGTAAATAAAGTCCTTGGTTCGTCCAGTGGGACGGGTTCTGCGGTCCAGCTCCAGTCCTCAGTGACACATAGAGGCAAGAGACGGCTGAGGACATGGGAATGTCATTTCTGGTTACCCGCGGAAACGTGACACAGAGGACACCGTCTTTTCTTCCCGTGTCTCTGTCCAGGTCTCGATGTGGTTCATTCCTGGTTTTGCTCCTTTTTCTCTGGCGTCTCTTCTCTCACCGTTTACATTTCCCTGTGAATCCACGTGCACCGTCCAAACACGGAGCTACTCTGGAGCCACTGCTGAACTGTTAGTCATCAGGTGGTTCCCCATCAAAACTGTTTCTGCCTTCTCGCCTCAAGATGGTTGGACTGGACTAGATTTGCCTAATCTGTCAGATTTGCATCAGATTACTGCACCAAAACAAGTGGAATCTGGAAACTCTCACATTCAGGACGCAGACTCTCTCCTTCCACTTCAGTGCAGCCGCCTCCTTCATTTTCTCGTCTTTCAAACTCTCTCGCTCTCTCATTACACGTCTTTCATTCCAACACCTCCTCCTCCTCTACTTTCCCTCCCCTCATTCAAACGGCAGCGCTGGGAGTTTCCTCTGCTGCAGTAATAAAAGGCTGGGAGGACCGGAGGACCCGAGCGGCTCGACCACATCTGAGGTTCCTCTGGGTTCAGTCCTGGGTCCCGCTTACTTGGTCTTAAAGGCTTAACAGAGCTGGAAGCCGCACTGAACTTTGTCTGCAACAACAACAAGCTCGTGTTTCCACTTGTAATGAGGCTGGTTTTTGCCTGGAAGTGCCTGCTCTGATGTCCTGATGTGTCGTCTCTGCGGCTCAGACCAGCAGTGAAAAAATACGGACGACAACGGGATTAAAGAAAAGGTTAAAATGAAGCTACTTAACAGTGACTGGAGGATACGACGTTTGACTTTACTTTTTAACGTACAAACTCTTGATTTTGAAACCATCATTTTTTCCCCTGCATGCACTAAACGTGAACAAAACCAATCTGCTGTGACAATCCTTCTTACCCAACGTGATTTCACAACATCACTGATTTATGGATGGGATGTCTGCGTTATGTCTGTTCATTTTAAAAGCTCTCTTTGCTCTGCACCTTTCTGTGAGTCACACAAACATCTGAACGATGTGTGGAACATATTTCAGCTGCATGTGATGTTAGAGGTTTCACCCAGACTTAGAGCAGAAGTCAGTGTGTAAAAATACTCACCGAACACATCGGCTGGACAGAGTGGAACACGACGGGACACCGCGTGAAGGGAGGCAGCAAGCGAAACGACAGCGTTAAAACGCATCCCACAGCTTCACCCTTCAAATAACTGCATTCACATAATCATCTACGAAGAGCTTAATGACAACTGAGTCACACTGGAAACAAACGTGTGGTTACAAACTTCTCAATGACTCTGAAGCAGCATCGCGCCATAAAACCATAAACAATGTGGTTGAAGAATCGTGTTTCATAAAGGACAAAACTACAAACCTTTCTTTGCTTTCTTCTGCAGCTTCAGAGTGTCTGAGGACCTCTTCTTGATCTCCTGACGGGCCTTCTTATACTCTGCACACACACACACACACACACACAACGAGCAAGACAAGCAGCAAACACAGAGAGATCAACACGTGCAGGGTCATCACATGTCTCATAGATACATGAGACGTTCGGCTTCGCGCTGGTTTTTTAGTGGCGATCACCAACAATCAGCACAGTCAGTAAAGTTTGTCTGTTTGCGCCTTCTGTCCACAAATGAGACTTTTCATGAGCGAAAGCTTCGTGATAAAACCGATGGTCTAATGAGGTTTAAACGGGTTAGTTTATCAGTCGATCCCAGCCGTTCTGACACGTGACGTCAGATTCTGGCGCTCTGCTAACATAGTTCATGCAGAACCTCCTCTTCCTCTCTGTAGGAGATGAACATGCAAATGTACCTTTGGCGTGGTCTTTGTCCAGAGTGCTGGCAACTCTTTTCCACTCCTCCATCTGCTCCTGGAGCGGGATGATCAGACAGTCCAGAAACACCCTGGGAACACACACACACACTCTGTTAGAGCTCTGTGTGTGTGTGTGTGTGTGTGTGTGTGTGTGTGTGTGTGTGTGAGAGAGATTCCAGACTCCTGAAGGAGCCTCGGGCTAAGTAACATGAAAACCACTGAAGTATCCCAGTCACTGTAAAAGTTCGTCTCCGGGCAGATCAGACAACACACAACTGACCACGTGCTCGTTATCGTGGTTCCTGTTATTTTCATTATTCATTTAGCTGCTCGTTCTTTGCTGGATTAATCCATTCACTAAATAATATTAATGTCAACGCTACAATGTCCCCCGCATCTTTAAATGACTTTTTTTGTCCAATCAGGAGACAAGAAACAAAGATGTCTGCAGAGACGGAAACGACTGTAGCTCGACGGCTTCAGCTTATCATATCAAAAACGACCACGAAGCCTCAAGTTCCTGTTGTCCCTCCCTTAAGACACGTTGAGTTCTAAACAGCTTGTCATCAAGAGGACAATCGGAGACACCGAAGAGCCAGGCAAAGTCCAAAAATGGACACAAACGTGGACAGGCACGTTTGAAGCCTGAGACACTTTGAGACGTCCTAACCTCAGACTGGTTTGGACCATACCTGCACAGGTGAACTGTCTTCTTCATGTCCCTTTTTATCACCTCTGCTGCAATTACAGTGATGTAATGTGTGACGTCTCTGTTGGACGTGGTCTCGTACCATCTGTGTCTTTGTGTTACTCCCCTGCCCTGATTGGATGATTCTGTGTGCGTTTATGTCTTCCAGCTTTACAGTATCTGTGTTTACAGACTCAGCTGGAGGTCTTGTCTCCTCACTTCAGTCTGACGGAGCCCATCCCTCCATTCCAGGAGGCAGGTAACGGACCCGAGCGGGGACGACAAGATAAAAAGTGGAGGGGGAGAGAAAGGATTCACCACAGGGGGCGAAGACACCGGGGAAACGAACAGAGGGGCCGAAATCCTGCAGGACGAAGGAGTTCAGCCTCCAGACGAGTCACGGGCGATGGAACAATCCTCCGAGTGATGCGGTTAATTGTCATTTTTAATCTTAGTGAAGCAGCTGGACACATTCAAAGACAGAAGACAGAGCGAGATGGAGGAGGAGCAGCTGGTTGCCATGGAGAACCGGGAGCAGAAGCTCACACACACACACACACACACACACACACACACACACACGTCCTTTGCTGGTTGTCCTTCTCCACCCACTGTCATAAAACTCTCCCCAGCCCGTCCCTGGACCCTCCACCTCATCCCGACCTTAAGGACCCGGTCACATGGACATGGCCGTGTGTCCATAGTTGAAACGTCTTCATTCGTAAAGAATAAAACACACACACACATACACACACACGCTGTACTCACACAGAGAACTGGCGCAGTTTGGCCTCGATGCTGCGGTGCCTCATGCACATCCTGGTGAGGGCTGACCCGATGTCCCTCGTCCCCCCTGAAAGACACACAGAGGACAATCTGTCACGCTTCATCAGTACAGTTACACGGTCAAAAACTGCAGGATCCTTCAGAATAAAGTTGGTCTGTCAGACTGAAAAACCTGCACGTTTCCACGTCAGTGCTGCGACACCTTCTGTTTTATACAAAACTCTCCTACATGCACGTCCACAAGTTTTCAACGATGAATCAAAGACAAAAACAACCATTCATATTCTTTTTAATTGAATTTCTTGATGTTCTGTGTAACTATTTTGTAAGAACAGGTGAAATAAGCGGCAGGTTCGAAGGTTTCAGTCCCACAGATTCACACTTACAGACAGAAGGAAACAAACTGTATCATAATCCCATAAATCACTGGCTGCAAACATGCACAGAACAAAAGTGTTTCTGGATGATCTCAAATGTATCTACAGCGTCTCTGCACAGAAAAAACTTTAAATCCAATGAGAGACAAACATCCAACAAAGTACAAATCACAGCAGACAGACACTAGATTTAGGCTCAAAGTGTCCTGAACATGAGTTTAATGCTGGTTTCCAGTCTGGAGGTTCATCAGAAACATCCTGCTGATTCCAGTGGTGTGTGTGTGTGTGTGTGTGTGTGTGTGTGTGTGGAATGAAAACTGACCTAAAGTGCAGTATTTCAGTGAGTGTCGGTCTAAAATACCGATAATCACATCCACTCATTCAGTCGAAATGATGACTTTGTTTGACGTAACCAGCAAAGAGGAAAGGTTTCCACATTGTAAAGAGCTACACACACACACACACACACACACACACACACACACACAGAACAGAAAGTCAAGTTGGACAAAGACACTTTGATTATCACACACTCAACAAACTGCGTTTAGATCCTGACAGATGGAGCCGTGTCACAACGTGCCGCGTGAGACACTCGGCAGCACATCAACAGCTCGGTCAGTGTGTGTGTGTGTGTGTGTGTGTCAAGGGCACTGCAGCAGGTGGACGGGAGCCTGAGTCTGAGGCATCAGTCAGTGCGGCAGAAGCTCCACAGGCAGCAGCAGGGCCCAGATGGTCGCTCCCTGCCTCCCCCGGACAGAACACTCCCTCCTGGGGAAGAGTTCAGCGGAGCTCAGCCTGTCAGCCTGGAGCTCCCACACATGCTAACGTTGGTCTTCACCTCAGAAAACCGCCTTCATCCTTTTTTAACTTTACAGATCAGTTACTTGTGCCCTATAATAATATTCATAATCATAATATTGTTAATAATACTGTTTCTGAGCCACAGGCTCTAAAGTTGGTGCAGGATGCTGAAAAGTAAACCTGCGAGCATGTGCAGGGTGGGGCAGTGAGCACTGCATTGCACCACTGACACCTCCCCTGCTCTCCCTCCTCCCCCTTCACCCCCGTCCCCTCATTTCCTCCTTTTCTATTTTCGTCTTCTCATCGCCTCCAATCTGCAGCAAATCAGGTTTTTCCCCCCGTGGCTGAAACTTGTTTGATAGAGTCTCAAACACCACAGCTCCTCAGGTATTAACCCAGAAAGAGTAAAGTGAAATTAATTCCAGATCTGAGGAGTATTTCCATTTCAGGTTGTAGATTTGTAGAATCAGAAAACACACGTACGTTCAGTCCTGCAAAATCCACTTTAGGAACCAACTCATGTCACGTGTGTCTCTTCTTTTAAATGGATTATTATGAAATAACCTTCTGGCAGCACGTTAAAACAAAAAAGTAATCTTGGCTTTTATTTCCAAATTTGACATTAATCTTTCAGGATTTTCAGTTTTCAGCAGCATTGAATATAATATAGATGTATGTGCCATATTTACATCCTACAGCATGTACTTATTATTTCAACCTGTGCAAACTTGGGGACGGGTATTTAACCTACGTACGACTGTGTATTTCTGCACCTGACGCGGTGGTGCAGCGGACGGTGCAGCCGCCTCACAGTTTTGTGTGGAGATCCCACGTTCTCCCCGTTCCTTTAAGTCCTTTCCCGCTGCAGTCGGCTCAGCGGGCGGCTCCTTGTTTTCTGGGGACGACACCTGTCGCTTGCTCAGTGTGTTCGCTCTACCTCGTGTCGCCCTCTGCTCCTCATCTTCAGACTCTCGCCTCGCCGCTCTGCGTCAAAAAGGCTGCTCTGCTCCACGCTGAACCAGATCAAAGACGAGGAGCTTGTTTAAATAAAGGTGAATTTTGGATTCTATGAGTCAGACTCTCTGAAGCTGAACCCGGTCTGAGTTCCCGTGCAACAATTCTCGAACTCCTCACTGATGAAATTGTTTTCACAGACCCGTTTTCCGAGCCCGTTTCCACAGACTTTGCAGGACCAGCTCCTTTTCCTGACCCACTTTTACTGTTGGCCCCCGCAGGACCCTGTTCTACCGCCACAGGAGTTTTACTGCTTTTACTTCTAAGATCCAGGTCCAATAATATTAACAGTTAATAATCCACGTTCAGGCCAAGAGCCACAGTTCAACACTCAAGCTGTGACGCTGCATTCGAGTTTCCAAATGACTTTTACAGACGCTGAATTTTAAAAAATAAAAGCCTCCACTCAGCCCGAGCTTGGAAACTTGAAACGGAGCAGAGAAGCGAAGCAGAGGAGGATGCTGCTTCTGTTTCTGCCCACAGCTGCACTCGGGGTGACACCCACATCCACTTTTTACGTGTTAAATATCCAAACAAGTGTGTGTGTGTGTGTGTGATGACTGGCATAGAAACACCCATGACCCAGTTCATTGGGACAGCAGCAGCGTCGGTCTGACCTGCAGCCGGTTCAGATTGAGCTCAGCTGCAGACTGAACGGACTCGCATGCGAGACGTGAGGCCGAGGTCAACGACAAACCCAGAAAGTGAAAACCTATATCAGAGTCCAACTTCATTCACTAAATTTAAATCACATTTTTGCCTCCGTACAGACACAAAGGTAACACACACTGAATCACCAGGACTTTCTAAAGCTCTGAATTACATAAATATATATGTATAAAAAAACTAAGCTCCTGTCAGTCATTTCAACAGGTGGAGTGTGTTTATGTAGGAGAGGAAGCAGGGAGGAAGCTGGATCTGATTCACTTCCTTCTGCAACGTGACGTCATTCGCTCAAACTGAGTCGCCCCATCACGAACACACCAACATCCCCGGTGCGTCACTTTACCACGTGAACGAGGTCATGTTGGACATCACTGTTCAAGTTTTGATCATGTGCTGCTTCCCTGATTGGTTTTCATCGTCTCTGCACATCAAACGACGGGACAGGACAGAGCAGCCGTCTCCATGACGCCGCTGCTCCTTCACACCTGGTTTCACTGCGTGCAGGACGTTTCAGTGGCAGCAGGGACAGACTTGCAGCGAGGCGGCAAATGTAACCCAGACTGAACGCAACCTTAATTTTACCAAACCGATTTTTCCAACCTCGGCGTCTCCACGGTGGACGGAGACGAGCTTCTGAGCAGTGGGTGACCTGGAATCTAAACCCGTCTCTTTCCGTCCGACTGGGACGTGAACTCAGCCATCATCCACACAGGAGCACTGGTGGAGGCGAGCTGAGGAACGGGAGCAGCTGAAGACACACACACACACACACACACACACACACACACACACACACACACACAGACACACACACACACTCTCTGCAGTAAATCACTGTCCCATAGTGTGAGACTATATTTCTTGCCTTGTTGCTACAGGGAGGAGGCGAGTGAGGAGCTATTTTGGAGAACTGGAGCATGAGGGAGGAAGAGAGTGGAAGACGACGAATAGGACGGAGAGATGGGAGGACACGTCAGGGGCGAAAAAGAAGGAGACACGGGAGAGACAAAAGGATGGACGAAATATTTTCACCAGCTGTCACCAACTACACCCTTTGTCTTCTATCAAACCTCACTAACCGATAGATAAAACAGCCAAAACTTCAGGTTTAAATACACGACAAGTGTCAGACAGTTACGACTTTATGATTTCTCATCCGTCCATTTTTCTGCGCCAGAAGAACCACCTGCTTTGTGCCGGATACTTTCAGATATGTGATGTAACGAGACACAAATCTGTAAAACAATGTAAAAACTCCATTTACTGCTCATGTTATTAAAAAAAAAGAGCAAAAACAAACTGAGTTTACAGCACGAATGTCAAAGTGTCTCTGTGAGCTGAGGCTGTTCCAGCAGTTGCCTGCTTGTTGCGTCACTCAGCATCTCTCTCTCTCTCATTATAACCAAGGTCACTTCACCACTTCAGTCCACCTGTCAAGAGGCGGCAGAAGTGCGGCTGCCGCTCGCCTCTTTAATGCCGAGGCACGGAATACCGACTTACGGCTGATTAGCAGCATGTGGGACGGGTCACGATGAGCTCAGCTGGACGAACAAAACAGGCCGAGGTCGTCGTTCGCGATTCGAAATACCCCGAATCAGATCCAAAGCAGCAGATTCTGTGTGAAGTCAGAGACGATGTAAACATACGTTTGACTTCCAGCTGCTGTTGTGAAGGGTGAAAGCTGTCGGATTTTCACATTAAAAGCCTCCTAATAGTATGAAGGGACTCACATCATTGTTTTCAAAGTTAAACACTTTGATCTTATATTTCAGAGTGGATTTGAATGGAATGTGAATAGTTCAGATTTCACTTAGTGTCCACTAAAATAAAGTGGATTTGTCAATGGCATCGCCTCCTCACTGGGTCACGGGACCCCACATGAGGAGTAAACAGAGTCAATTCCTCTCGGCTCTTCTGGGGGCGGCAGGGTCGTCCCGTCCTGAATATCACACACTGCGGCAGGAGGGAGTGGATGCTGCAGGCTTTGGATGCTTTCTGCAGGAATGTGTGTGGAGGACGAGGGCTCTTCAAATAGTCCTCCCAGGAATATCTCCCCGCTCTGATTACGTCCTGGTGTCAGTTTTTAACTCTTCAGGTTCTTTCCTGCCTCACAGCGCCACTCGGCTGGTGTGGTCGACCGTCAGACAGGTTTCAGCGGGCAGATTCCGCTCACGTCACTGTCGACCCCTCCACGTTCAAGAAAGCGCCCGGGGGGAGGGGCGTGGTTGTCACGGACAGAGACACCTGTCAATCATCAGGAGAGAGACAGCTGCTGTCCTGTCTGCCCCCTGCTGCAGCGAAACCACAGGAGGTCGAGAGAATCCTGCAAGTTTCTGAGGGATTTCACCAACGAAGGATCCCCTCAGGTTTACGTACACATCTGTCCACACTTAAGTTCTAATCAGTTCATTCACAAGTGGACACTTCTGCTAGATGTTCCTGAGACACAACATTGAGGAGAAAGAGTCAGACACAAGGTCACCAGGCCCTCTGACTTCCAAAACCACTTTGAAGAAGCTACATTTCTTTGCTGACTCGTTTCTCTCTATCTGATTGAAAACCTGTGGACAAGTAACAGACAAGTATTTAAATTCTAATGACATAAAGTTGGAGTGAAGTCCAAAAAACAAAGAGAACGTTTTTCCTTGCCGCAGCAGCTTCATCAGCACCTGATGATTTGCCTGGAGATGAAGCGTTCGGCTCTGGCAGCTGAGAAAACAGCTCCAGCCTCCAAATCCAGCACCAGGCCTTTCACACACACCGTGTGGAACGAGTGGAAACAAGACGCCGCTCGTATCAGACGTTCTTTAATCCCGAACACTTTAAAGCAACCTGTGACGCCATCGTCTGCAGACCCGACACAGTCCTGCCAACACACACACTGAAACGACGTGCAGTGAACCTTTGCTTTTGTTGGACCCGAGCCGCTGCCAGCCTCCCACAGTGAAAGCAGAGCTCCGATTTCAGTGCTAACGTGTGGCGTAACAGCGCTGGCAGCCCGGCTGTGCCCCCCCCACAGAGCTGCCCTGTGTGTTTGACCTGCTCAGGCTGCGGCTTTTAACGCACTCTGAAAAGGAAGACACGCCTGCACACGCATCACCTACCACCTGTTGGTCAGGTGAGGCTGAAACTCGATGTGTCCCTGCTTCTTTCTGAGTTTACACCAGCTAATGGACTAATAAAACCGACACCAGTATCAGGCACCAGGCCCAATCCTGCCTCTGTGGATTTGGACCCAAAACGTCTCTGATAATACCTGACACCATGTGAACCTCCACAGGTGGAAATATGTCTGTGCTTTAGATGTTTGAAGATGTAGATTCGTATTAGGAAGTCCTTGGTGGAAATGCTGCTTTAGACGTAAGTAAGATTCTAGATTCAAGATTCTGATTCAAGATGAGCCTGGATTCTGTTGCAGGTGGATTTCCAACCAGACAAAATGCAAAGTGTGTGAATAATGTAAAGCATCATTGTGTATCGACAGATGCGGCTCATCCCAGCTGTGCACTGGGGAAAACTGGTTTCCCGTTCAGTGCACCTCCAACTGGAACGAGCTGTGGCACAGAGTGAGCCTAAAGACGCTGGGGGGAAAAAAAAAAATCACTTGACAGTGTGTTGACAGTAATCAGCAGAAAAGAGATTTTCCATGTGGAAAGAACAGAAAAGGAAGCGATAATAACAGTGTGTTGGACAGTAGGTGAACACACACACACACACACACGATGATGATTCAGTGTTAATTACAGTTAGTGGTGGTCTGCTATTAAAGGAGCTGCGATATATTCAGAAAACGCCGTTTCTCACACACAAAGAACAAACCACCTCAGATCAGAACTAACGTCCTGCAGCTGATTCATCAGCTCGTTGCTTCTGGGCTTCACGTCAGCTCCTGTTTCCTCTAATGTTTGTCCACTGTCAGCACATTCAAGACAAAACCAACGCGGGCGGTTTGTCCATCCATCCCTCCTGTTCCTTTTATCAGCGTCACTAAAAGTTTTTCCGTCTGTTTCCCACGTCTGAGAACAGACGACGCGATATGTTACGGGAAAATCCCCCAACAGACAAATGAAAGTGGATTTGAGCAAAGCACATAAAATATATGCAGCTCAAACTGTGTGAGACAGAAATGTGCATTTAGTGCGTCATGAACGTCCGGTTTGTTAGTGTGAAAGTCAAGACGTTAATATTCAGAAGAGCATGAAGAAGATGCACGTGAACGAAAAGAAAAGCAGGTGTGTCCCTTTGGAGCCGAGTGAGCTATGAACTGTGTGGGAGGTCTGTGTTGACTGTGTGTGTGTGTGTGTGTGTGTGTGTGTGTGTGTGTGTGTGGAGCATTGGGAGGATAAAAGTGTGTGTAGTTTAAGAGATGAGAGTTTCACAGAAGAGATCTGCCCGGACAGGCTTTGGCTAGTTCAAACACACACACACACACACACACACACACACACACACACACACAGCTCCACCTTTACATCTCTGCCAGCAGGCAAATCTTCAGCTCTCACATGCGAGTTATCATCACCAGCACATCATTTGCCCGGTTTCCCGTACAGGAACCTCCTCACCTTCCCCTAAAGCCACTAATAAAAGGACAGACTCCGTTCGGCTGCAGGTGAAATGGTTTGAAGACTCACTTCATCTGCTGCCTCACACTGAAGCTGTGAATTATTTAACAGCCGTTCAACCTTTACAAACGGCCCCGACCTCCTGCTGGCCGACCTCCACCACCCTGTCCACCGCCGCTCTCGGTGGGGACAGACACTCAAGTCTCTTACAGCTGGTCGTCCCTGTTTTTGTCTCCTCATTCTCACATAGCATAAAAACTCACTCGTCTGTTACAGGACAAAAATCAAACTGTACAACTGTTCAACAGGTCAAGCTCATGTCTCCTCCTTCATGTTTCTCCACAGAGACACAGTCCAAGTCCAGACCTGCAGATGCCCAGTTATTCTTTGTGATGCTGCCCCGGGCGGGTGGGGCTTCGTGACTAATTAGGAGCTGTGTGTGCAGGAGATGGAAAGAACACACACAGCCTCACCTGCTGAGCAGCCCTGGTGAATAATTCAAACACACCCTCTGGCTGACACACACACACACACACACGTCCTGATACCACTTTCTCCCTGACACTCCCTGAGTAAAAGTACTTATACTAGAGTACTTACAGATACCAATTACTGATCCAATAATAAACTGTTTTTGCTTAATCGTTTGCAAATCCTGCGAGAAAAGAAATTGTCTAGCAAAAAAAAAAAAAAAAAAAAAAATGTCAGCGACTGGAGTTTAATGAAAAGCACTAATTTAAAGTGAGATCCTGGACAGAGGAGCGTGGACAACATGGAACAAGAAGGTAAAATAACTTTGGAAACCAAGAACTTCAGGTGTTGTTCAAGTTAGTGCACGTAAACCCTCATGGACACAGATTAAATTTCTGTATTGTGACTCTGAAACATTTTAAAGACTCAGTTCAGGCACCGCTCCAAACATGATACCGAACATGGTTTTCACCAGACGGTGAAGGAGAACAGTTCTGTGCTGGTGGATCATCTTTGGCTGTTGGGGTGATGCCGTTAAATCACCACTGATACATATCGAGTGGACGCTCGTACACTGTGATACGCTCATTTCTTCTCGCTATGACCTACGACCCCATTAACATGTAAAGATTATCTACAGAATAAACAAAGCCCTCGGATTCAGTTCGGAACTCGCCTCCCTGAAGACTTTGAGGATTGAGTTACAGGACTTCAGTCTGCTCTCCAAGTCTGTGTGTACAAGCAGAAACAGGAAAATCCATCACAGCTGGAGCCTCATCAGCCATAACCACTAGTTTCACTGCCGCCACACTGGAGGATAAAGTTTCTTGCCCCTGCAACACCCCGACCTCCCCAACAAAGGTGCAGAGTTACGCACAACGGCCTGGGGAGTTTTCCAGACTTCTATTGTTAACCTGTAACCTTAAGTCACATTAGTTTGTGTGCAGAAACATCATGGGCCAGTAAAAAGCTGATTTTAGTACAGACAATAGTAGGATAACAGTTTGAATATTACTGAGTGAGATGATGAAGTGAAGAACGTAGACGAGATGGGACCTGCTGTAAAAGGTTCCTACTCAGACCTGAACTTGGATCGGTGCAGTTCTGTGGCACAAGTGCGAAAATCTGCAGAATTTTCACTTCACTCTTTGAAATTCACTGGCATCTTTCGGGTGTAATGTGTCCGAGCAGCTGTGTCCGCGTCCTTAAACAGCGTTTTGAGAAAGGAACCTAATCGGGATCCTGCACCAAAAGCAAAGTGACACTTGTATCATGGAAACTCTTCCTTGTAGCCAAATCTGTCAGAGCTGCTGGAAGTTGTCAGGATGAGCCCTGGTCCACTCATCCACAGGAAGGAGAAGGATGAAAACCCTTACATCAGACGGAGTTCGAGCTTTCTGAAGTGGATTTCTTTAAAGCCCCTGAATAACTCCTGGAAGCAGGGACGTGTCGGTGCCTGAGTTTGTGAACGTCTGACCTCGGCGGGGACGATATATGAGACTCTTTAAAGTCGACTGTTGAGATGAAACGTTTGGAGCCGGAACAGAAGAGCAGAGTTTGGTTTTACGGTAACTTCATCCTCCTGACGTCATCCAGCTGTGATGTCTCTCAATTAAACTCGGATCCTGCTGCATGTGTATTTATGTTGGTGTTTTTAGTGAGAACTCAGTGAACTATTAAATAATCACTCGAGTTTCTCCCCCTGGAGCTTTTTGTTCCCACTGATGGCAGGCTGGTTTGATTTTCCTTTGGCAGGTTCAGGCCGAGCTGTTTGTTTGAGGTGACACCTCGTCTCACAGCTCGGTCCTTCCCTGACAAAGTTTCCCTAAAACAACTGTGAAATCGAATGAAGATCACCAGAGGACGGCCAGAAGTCGAACGCGGGAAAAGTCCCAGTTCACCATCAGCAGCTACATGTTACAGGCTCCGTGAGCGAAAACCCGCCTGCGTCTTCAGCATTTGTGATCCCATCGATTCACACAGTGTCACCAACGCCACAGGCAGCGCGAAACCACGTCAGACCCTCCACCGCGTTTCACAGCCGAACGTTCCAAACTTCATCACACACTTTCCCCCTGATCTTCAGTCCCGTCTTTCAACTGTAGTTTTCTCTCTTCATCATTTTCAGAAAAAAATTAGGGAATATTAGTTAAAAGAGTTTATCTATCACTGTGATGGATCAGATGCTTGTTGGTGCTACCTAGCCTAACTTATCACTTAGTTAATGTTTCTAGTTTCTAACAAAAAGTCCAAATCCAGGACAGACGCACTTCACCAGCTGGAGAGGACAGGTACAGCTGTAAACGTGAAACCCTCCTTCACGTTTAAAACTCGTCAAGTCTGCGGTTTTGTAGGACATTTGTTTCACCTCTAACTGACCACGGAGAAAATCTGAAAAGTCCGTGGACGCTGCAGATACGACTGACCTGCGATGATGTCATTAAATGATGAGCCGCCAAAGGCAGCCATCTGTGAGCCACACACACACACACACTCTCTGCACTTTACAGCTCCCTCAGTGTCGCAGGTAAGATTTTATCTTGTTTACTGTAATAAAAATGAAATATTATCTGTCCATCAGAGGTCGAGACGAAAAGTTTCCAAACTGCTTTGTTATTGCGGTGCCACTAATGATGGACTGAAGTCTGACATGGAGCAGGGAGTCAGGAATTCACTTGGTTTTAGTGTCAGATTGGGGTTCATTAAATCATCCGTCATGTGGTGATGTGATACTCTTAATAACTCTTGCTGCAGCCACTGAGGCTCCAAACTGGTGGAAATAATGTGGTTTCTCAAGAATGAAGGTCAAATGTTCATGGACAAATCATAATCCTGTCATGAAGTTGCCCAGGAGACTTCACACACCGTGTCAGTCCGGCTGCCCACGGATCCCGTCTACTTCACTTTTGGACTGGACATAAACTTCCAGATGTTGGACTCCAGCTGTGACTCCCACCCAGTTCCCTGGTGGTGACATATTGACGCGTCCTCCTGTTGACGCAGCGGTGCTCACCGGCCTCTTAAGACGGCCTCCCGTCTCCTGGTATGTTGCCACGGCAACCACGCTCCTACACACACAACACCAGAGTCAGGTGGAGAGGAGGACGCCTGCTGGGTCTCATTTCCATACTGTGTGTGTGTGTGTGTGTGTGTGTGTGTGTGTGTGTGTGTGTGTGTGTGTGTGTGTGTGTGTGTGTGTGTGTGTGTGTGGTGAGTACAATAAGATAGCGATGCTTCACTTCAGACCAACATTTGCATCAGATCCAACTGTCAGTGCATCAAAGTGGAAACTTCCTGAGGCTGGAGAGCGGAGTTAAAAGGACAATGAACACACTCCTGATGAATGAAGGTGGACACACAATGACTGTCTGACCCGTTACCAAAGTGACTTGACACAAATGTTGAATATTTACGACCTGTGCCCACGACGGATGACGTGCCACCATGTGGTCGACCTCCAGTAGCGACAGCGTAACTGGAACGCAGCTGTATGAAGTCATTGTAGCTTCGTGTCCGCCTGCAGGCGCCATTGTCCACGTTGTCTTCACTTTTATGTCTGTGATGCTTTCATTTTGTCTTTGGTTCTGTTTATGCACAAACTATTGCTTTATTAGAACACAGAGAAGGTCCTGCTCTTACTCTGATTGGGTCCAGCCGTTAAGAGGTTTGTCCCCAGTTTACGCTGCGTCATGTGTCTGGACGATAGGTGACACAGACTGAAGGTCGAGGTTTTCCGGACTTTTGACTTTACGCTGGACTCCGGTTGAATCCCTCTCCTCCTCTGTGTGTGTTGGACCAATCAGAGAAGCACATTTATTTGTGCGTAGCAGGTTTTCGAGCTTCTCATTTCTTAATCCATGGTACGAACATGAGGCAGAGCAGACTGAACCACTACGATCACGACAACGCATCGTTTTTTAGACTAAACGATGGATCCTTTAATCTACATAATGTCAGGATGGAAAATTCACTGGCACTTTTAGGGACTTTGGGATTTTGCAAGTAGATGATTTTAAATATGATTATAATTGAATATATTTTGTGATCTTGTGATGCCAGTAATGGGCTTCACTTTACTATCTTCACACTTTAATGGGATTATTTTAATTGAGAATTACACACAAGGCAAAACAGTTTTCTGCAAATTCATTAATTTTATGATCATTACGAGCAAAACCGTTTGACACAGACAGCAGCCATCTCTGGATCTACAGCAGCTTCTAGAATAACGTCGACAGATACGAACGGAAGAAGCTGCTTCTGATGAAGACAACAGACACACACAGCAGGGAGAGGTTCGGATGCTGCAGTGATTTCCATCTTGTTGCTATGAGCAGCAGCAGCAGCCGGACATGACAGCCAACAGCCCTCCCCCTCCCCCTCCATCTCTCTCCATCTCTCTCCATCACCATCTGGCCTCTGCCTTTTCTCCTCTTCCTCCGTTCTCCTCATTTAACATCCATTCATCTCATGCACATAATCATCTCTGTGCTGTGCTGCTCCCGTTTTATGAGTTTTGGACTAAAATGTCACACGCTTCCGCCTATTTTTTTCCTCCAGTGTCTTGGTCTGTTCTATTCAATAAATTACAATTTATCAGAAGTGACTCACTGTCTCCGGGCTAAATGAGATTCAGACACACAGTTTGCAAACTTTTACCCATCATCTCTGCCGTATCCATCTGTCTGTGACGCTCTTTAGTGTCATTTCGGGAGCAAAGACGGTATTTTTTGCTCCTCCTCCGACCCTTCACGGGTCCGTCTGATCAGTGGTGGCGTTCTGAGCCTCAGGTAGGAGACGCCGCTCTTTTCCACACCTGTAATCGCTCACTTAGAGGCTTCCTGTGGAACGCTTTGTTTCTCGTGTACGTGCATGTGCTCACAGGTGATGTCACACACAGTCTAATGATGCCAACAGAGCAGTGCCAGCAAACACTGAGGAGCCTAAGAGCTCCCACAGAGTGGGTTCTGGTGAGCGGCGCTGAATCTGAAGCACAAACCAAATTAATAAATCTGCACTGTCAGTTGACGCAAAAACGAAATTTAAGAAATGTTGCTGCAAGTCAACAATTGTAGATTTATGACATGAGAGCATCAAGATCAAATTTCTGGGTTAGAAATTTGATTCACACAAAAGTAGGTGACGTTTGTCCAGAACCATGGGTCCAACCCAACACTGGCCATGGTAACTCCCTGCTGCTGAGGGAGTTTAACCAACGTGGGCAAACACCTAAAAATCAAGGACGTCAAATATGTCAGTGTAAAAATTCTACAACATTTCCGATCCAGCTCTTTGATGGGAAACATTTCATACTTTAATATCTACGGGGTTAAAGCAGCAGTAGGTGAAACTCACCACATCACCAAACTCACAGCCAACAAAAAACGGTGCAACATGCAGCAGGTATAATGTTTGGTTTGTGGGTCTGAGGAGGAAGTCTGGCGTGGTGGGGTGCGGCTCCGCAGACCTGTAATTGTCCCAACAGTTGCTGAGAGAAACCAATAATTCTGCACGATTCTCCAGGTGTAAACACACACACACACGATTACAGAGCGTCTGTGACCCAGAGCCCTAGAATCATCCCAGACAGTGACAGATTGTTTCCACGGCTACTGACAACAAGTCGCAGCAACAGGAAGCTGGCCAACACACACCTTTGTCTTTCTATACCTGTGAGGACACTCATTGACATAATGCAAACCCTAATTCTAACCTTGACCCTAAAACTCAGTCCTTACCCTCAAAAAGACATTTGAAGTTGTGTGGACCAGCTGACATGTCCTCACAACACCAAAAAGTCTTCACAGCAACGGTATTGAAACTAAATTTGTCCACAGAAGGCTATAAAGACACACACACACACAGTGCTACACTACAAGGTTCAAATAAACAACACAAGGCAGAGTTGTCACAAAAAACCACGAAGGTCAACGCACGACCGAACCGAGCAGGCGCCCGTCGGGACTTCCTGCTTCATTGAATCAATGCAGGAAACGAGCTGTGCTGATGCTGCAGCTCAGTGATGGAGGAGACGAAAAACACACCAGAAACATTTCAGCAGAACAAGCAGAGCACGAAAACTAAAAACAGAGAGACAAACTTCAATGTAAATGTTTAAAATCGGATGGAATCATCATCAGCTACAAGACAGAATCACTGGAGAAAA
Organism: Channa striata; assembly: GCA_033026295.1. Classification (NCBI taxonomy): domain Eukaryota; kingdom Metazoa; phylum Chordata; class Actinopteri; order Anabantiformes; family Channidae; genus Channa; species Channa striata. The sequence continues at coordinate 22,127,755 of CM065181.1, forward strand.
CCACGGATCACAGTCTGTGCGTCTTTGTTTCCAGCCCACAAACCGTAGGATCCACTCACAAGTTCTTCTCTCCGAGGACTGATTTTGGTTGTTACGCAGTCGATAAGATTTTATTTATGTTTATCGTGTTTATATTGCAAAATTAAAAAGTTATATCAAATGGAAACTGAGCGGACGTGCAGTATTTCAGTGAGTGTCGCTCTAAATAACGACAATCGCATCCACTGATTCTGTTGACATGACGACTTTGTTTGACGTAACCAGCAAACGGCAAAGGTTTCCACATTGTAAAGAGCTTCACACACACACACACACACTCACAACCTCGGTCCTACCTCGGCTGTTGGTTGCCAGGTCTGCCACCTTCTGAAAGGCGTCCAGGAAGGCTGCGACCGCCACGACAGTTGTCCTGGAAGAAACAGCACAGGGGTTTCGGTTCACAGAGCCTGTACTGATTTAAAATTAAGTTCTTTTTGAACCAAAGTTGACGTGTCGGTGAGTCTGGGTGGGAGACGTCCTTCTACCGCATTTTACACAACTGAGTACAAGTACTTTGACATTTGAGCACTTGCCGAAACGAGTACAGCTAAAGTATCAAAGTGTTTTTAGCATGAGATGCTAAAGAGTGACGTCAATCAATTACAGTTCAACAAATCCTGCAAGAACAAAAAGTCTCTTCACTGAAAACAAAAGATGAAATGTGGAAAAAGACGAACAAAGACGAACAAAGCACAGATTTAGGGTGAGATCTGGACAGAGAAGCATGAACAACATGGACTGCAGAGGAAAATCGAGGTAAAATAACATTTCTGTCACTATATACAACCCTCATTATTGCAGATGAAACATTTGAAAAATCTTGTATGAGAAATCATTAAGAGTGCTGATGTCTACAATATTGAAGAAGAATTACATATCCAAGTTCACAAAGACGGGATCGGACGATGCCCAGGACCATTAACATTCTGTTACAGTCCAAAAATGTGGAGACAGCTTTTTAACCTCCAAACACCTTCTGAATGGATGATCGATGGAATCGTGAGACGTGAGATTATTTAGTATTTTGGTAACCAGAAGACAATGAATGTGTTTGTTTCGTTGCAAAAAAAGACCTAAATGAAGCATGAAAAGAGTCTCAGCCGTCTCTAAAAGGTTTGTCCTGTAAGGCTCGAAGCAGTCAGAGCAGTTTTTGCAGGTTTCCTGGCAGCAGCTGAATCACTGCCACAATGTCAAAAGTATTTAAACATTTATTAAACATTCATCACTTCTCGAAGCACTGAGGTCAGACGCTGCTCCGAAATATGTTGGACACAGAAACTGGTCCATGCAGGTTCACACCAAGGGAAACGGTTGCCTTCAATCACCTGATCAACGTCCGTAAGTCATTAAAAGACGTTGAACGTGAGCTGATGTGAGCCTAACAAACCACAAACCGTTCACTGTTAAGCAACACAACAGCAGCTTCACTCCGATTGGAAACAATTAGAAAAAGTCTGATCTGGTGAACGGTGAAAGAAGCTGATGGTACGTGATCGCAGACACACACTGTGTGTAGGAGGATGGACGCTCTGACCTCCGGTGACCTCCGGCCCACAGCAGAATCTCTGGAGGCTGCTGCTGCTCCATCGCACTGGTAATGACTTTAAGGTGGCTTCATTAATCTCTGCCAGCCACACAGGGTTAATTGGGTTGAACATCTGGGTTTGTGTGTGTCACTGTGAGTGTGTACGCATTTCCCAGGATGCATTGTGGATCAAGCGTTTGCAGCATTCACCTTCAGGTGTGCGTCATGAGGTGATCCTGACATTTAATGCATCACATTGATTAGGTTTTGATGACCTCAGTGTGTGTGTAGCACCTGAAACATCACCTACAGGTTCACACAGACTCCAAACGCCTGCTGTCGTAAAGAAGGACAAAACGAAGCTGAGGAGGACGGACTCCCGACGCAGTAACACATGACTGGGGCTGAGGACACATCACCGAGCGCACAAAGACAGACTGAGCCCAGAGCAGCTGGGCCTCGGACCGCCTGAGCCTGTGCCTGGTTTTCACCTGCCTGTCTCGCACTACGTCACAGCAGGTTTACATCCGCCTTTATATCAGCCCACTTGGTGAATCCGTGAAGCTCCACAGAGACACGAGCTGCCATCCAGCTCCCAGTCACAACCAGCAGCTGCTGTTTGTGACCCCGCTTCTTAATTCTGTATGTGCGAGCAGCTCATTACACGTGGTGGGATAAACAAAAAGTGTGTGTGTGTGTGTGTGTGTGTGTGTGTGTGTGTGTGTGTGGGGCACACAGGGAATAACAGAACTAATTGAAAACAACCGCAGCATAAATTAGCTGCAGATACGAGTGTGGAGGCAATAAAAGAGATGGAAAAACAAACAGAAGCTCGTGTTGGTTATTTTTAACTGTAACAGCAGCTTTCTACGTGTGTGTGTGTGTGTGTGTGTGTGTGTGTGTGTGTGTGTGTGTTACCTGAGCTGTGACTGCAGTTTGCTGGCCTTGCTGATGAAGTCGTCCCAGATGGGGTAACTGCCCTGAACAGGAAGGAGGAGAAATGTTACGCTCGATTCAATTACAATCAAACAACAATTTCAGCGCACACAATAAATCTGCACTATTTTGGCGGCTTGTGTTGCTGGACTCGAAGTGGATCCATCATGGTGAACTGGGTCAGAACTGGAGCGGTGTCAGGTGGGCGCGTCACTGGGAGCACTGGTGTAGGTCTTCCTACGTTACATGTATGTTCTGCACACTTACTATAAACCAGCCCAACAAAAAGTTGGACTGAGCCACAGATGATCAATATCTCTGATCATATTCACTGCACCAGCCCATCTAGAGGAGGCCAAACAAGCGCCCCCTTAGTCACACACACACACACACACACACACACACACACACGGGTTTAATTAGACACAGATCCACAGAACCGCCGCCTGTTCACAAAGTGGGCTGCAGCCAAAACATGAAAAGCTGGGGTACGCTTCTAACATCCTCTGGTGTTTTCAGGGGGGGTGGGGACGTTTGTTCTTACTGCTGCAGCAACAGATCTGAGGCGTCTTCTGTACATTCGTCCAAATCAGGGACCACGTTACTAATGTTTTCAGTCTTTTTGAAAGAATCCTGCAAGGAAACCACCTACAGTTAATTTAGAGTCGCTAACGCGAGTAAAAGCTGCTACCGTGTTTGTTTGCACTGTTTTGTCTATGAGGCGGCGTGAAGTACTGCAGTGAATGCATGAGGTTCACAGACTGTCCTGCTGTACAAACAGGAAATGTTGCCATGGTCACAAAAACGACTGCAAACAAAGCGTCTGTCAAGGTGCACGACACCAGCCAACTCTGCTCCTGAGCGCTGTGCGTTGCCGTGGTTATTCCTCTGTCACGGTGCAGCTCGGCCTGGGTGTGTTCAGGCAGCCTGTGTTAGAGCGATGCCCAGCGTCATCGCCTGGCTGCTGTCACCATGGTAACAGGGCTGCTGCTGCTGCAGCACAAGAGGAGCTTCACACAGAAGGAGATGTAAAGAAGGGAAGGGTCACACGTGGACGCATCCTCACCCAAAAAGCTCACACACACACAGACACACTGAACACTCTGTTCATCTTGTTGCTCTTTAATTATATCCTGTGTGTGTCTGATTACATCCCTCTCTCTACATCACACACACACACACACACACACACTGAAGCGAGGGCAGGGCCGTCGCATTCATCAGTCAGTGAGGACATAAATTGTCACCGTGGCAACGACCAGAGGCGGCAGCAGCAGCCTCCCGGCCCTTCAGGAATCTGCTGCTCCGTTTGCTCGGGCTTCAGACAGACGAATGTGTTTGTTCCGTCTTCAGCACTGATGGAGTCCGATTGTGTTCTTACAGTAATTTTTCAATCTGCACCACCCCACACTTTCCTTTTCTTCTCACCATTAGGAAAAGCTACAGGTTCCCACTCAAACGGGGATGTTCCGATTAACCTGAGAATCGTAAACCCTGTGAGCCCACAACACATGACAGTGTGCAGGCTTCACCGAGACAAAGACGTGGGTGGGTTCAGTAACGTGGGTTCAGTAACGTGGAGACATTAGGCCTCATTTCACACACTGTCATAACAAAGACACAATAAAGCAAATCAGTCCCACATTAAGGCCTTAATGCAACATTTACAGTCTGTCTCCAGAAACTGGGTGAGCCGACTGATGCTACAGCCTGGTCCGAAGTTAACACCACCCTGACTTTGAGCTGAACGAAGCGAATGCAAGATGCACTTATGAAGGTGTATAAACGGTTAAAACATATTTAAAATATCCTAAATGAGCGAAAATCTTCATTTACGGAGGATCAGCTGTAAAACAGGCGTTTATTAGCTGTAAACGATTTTTATTCCACTCAAACTTTAAATCAATGAGGGAGAGTCAGTGGCAACAAACAGCAACCGAACCAAACACAACGTGACCCATTTGGCCGAGGTGCCGCTGCGTTTGGGATGTTTCCATGACGATATCGATTCAACCGTTCCCACCAGCCAAAAGAGAGCAGGGCTGCTTCATCCGAGACTCCCAGTGAAGAAGACGAGGACGCACCGGAGAAGGAGCTCAGTGTGAAGAAGAACAGGATGAGGTTCTGCTCCGGGGCAAGAACATGCAGATCAGTTCCACTTAAACGGATCAACACTAATGTGTCTGCTTCACCAGAACCAGAACAATGACGACGAGCACGTTCATTCCCTACGTGTCAAATACCACGAGCTGCAAACAAATGAAACAAGGCCACGATTTAATGTGAACGGGGGCACGAGGTCGGACGAGCAGAGACGCTTCAATGAAGTGAAATTCTGATTCATCCTGCTGTGACTAATGATCATTTTCCCCTGATACGGGAGATTATTGTATTTACACATTCACAAGTTTTACTCAAACTATCACTCCACCAAACGCTCACAGCACTTTGTTATGATTCGTGGAAATTAATTTCTGACTTCACAGACACAAACTTCACTCCCCTCAAACACACACACAATGTGTCTTTACATTTTTTTTTGTCCTTTCAAGGTTATTTGTTCACAATCACGTTACCTTGGAAACATAATCCTCCAAAAACATATTTGCATTTTAGCTCCATGAGAATATTGAAGTTTGTAAACGCGTTTTTGCTCAACCTAAATGGATCGGACTGCACAGGAGAGACAACGAGCCGCTTTCTTTGACACTTTTGTCCACGGTCACGTCCCAGCAATGGGGACAATGCAACAGCTGGATCAACACAAGCTTCAAAGATACAAGCGGAGCATCAGAAAGGATCATGACTTCAACTCTGGGACAAACGTGAAGCCAACAACCAAAGCTACGAGTGAAGACACTTCGTTGGACACTAGAACATCCTGTGTTGTCCACAACCCACTTGCTCCTGTCTTTGACTTCCTAATGGGATGACTGGGATGGAAACAAGGAGCAACCAAAGCTGTACAGATTCAAACACATTCCGGCAGCGGCAGACACCCGGTCAGTGGTCGGGAAGCGTTTCTTTAAGTTTACAGGAGCGTCAGAGGACGGACGAAGCGTCTCCACCCACACGTCAGGTTAGCGGCTGAGACAAACTTCAGGTGGATTCTCTGGGATTATTCATAGTCGTAAGAGTGCGAGAAAAAACGAGGAGGATGGAAACGGCTGCAAAGGAGGGTCCTTAGGAAACAAGGAGAGGAAACAAGGGAAGAAGGAAAGTAGTGTAAATGGAAACGAGGAGAAAAGTGGGACGTGGGAGGACATGAAGACAGAAATGTGTGTGTGTACAGTGAACTGCTGTTAGCTCAGCACCGTGGGTTTCCTCCACCTCCTGATGTCGGGGGGAGGAGGAGGAGGGTGTGGCAGCCTCCCTCCCTCTGTGAAACAACTCCTCCACCTGTCAGTCGTCTGGTCACCACGGAAACAGAGACTCCACACACACACACACACACACACACACACACACACACACACACACACACACACACCAGAGCCCAAAACTTCAGGCCCGTTCGTCCCAAACAGCAGATCAGTCCGACACCGACACCAATCAGCCGGCCACCGTGTGAGTTTCCCTGTGCTGGTGCAGCAGGTGACGACCAGACCTGAACCGGATCAGGTCTAAGAAAACAGGCCCGTTCTGCTGCTGACACACAGGACTGGATCCTCTTTCCGGGGGACACAGAGACACAGCGGACGTGTCCAGCTTGTTCCCGCCCGTGTCTCCTCACATCTCGGCCTGTGTCTGTGTGTGTGTGTGTGTGTGTGTGCGTGTGTGTGTGCGCTACCTTCATGTCTCCGATGACGGTCTGGAAAAGCCCCCCCAGCGCGCTGCACTCCCTCTCCATCACTGTCTCCATCTTCAGACGGTGTGAGCGGATCCCACGGAGCGTCTCAGTCCATCAACGAGGGACAGGAAGCGGCTGAATTAAAGGGGACGCTGCGCGGCTCGTCCGGCTGTCGGGGAGCGAAACGCGGACGGGACCTCAGTTCCCGCCCGGGCCGGACAAGTCCCATGTCCGCAGGAGGAGACGCATGTTGGAGCCCGGAGACAGGAGGGACACGGTGGAGAGCGGCGCGTGCAGCTGGACTCCTGCTGAAGGACGAGGAGCGGGAGCGCGCCTGGAGGGGCGGGGGCGCGCGTCCCACGGCCCCGCCTCCAGCCGAGGACGCGTGTTGTTAATGAGAAACGGGCTAAATCGAGTAGAGTCAGAGACACGGGGACGTGTCCGCGTTTTTACATGAAAACCACCGACGGGCATCACACTGAAGACAGACGGTGTCAGTCAGGAGCTGGGAGACACCAGGTCCCGTCGTCCTCCCCCACTAACATGGTACGTTCCAGCTCCTGATTGACCGCACGCACCTGATATCAGCAATCAGAAGTGGGAGGAGCATCAGGGTTAGTGGGAGGAGCATCGGGGTTAGTGGGAGGAGCATCGGGGTTAGTGGGACAACTGGGTCACTGAGGACCAGGACTGAGACCCTGCGCACGTGTGTGTGTTTGGACACTTAGTGTAATGTAGAGACAGTTAATGTGTCTGTGTCTTATTCAGTCCAAGTATCCGTTGACTTTGACCTGATATGTTTCATTCGTGATATTTCAAATGAGCCCAACGTGTTGAGCGAGAATTTTAAAATGGCCAAACTGTAGATAATTTCTCTTTCCATAACCAGGAGCTGGAATATGTCCAGTGCTGCTCGGACCTTTACACGACAGCATCATTTGACAAACACAGTACGTTGCTGTTTCCTGTCAGACTGTTTCTTTGGATAACTCAACACGTTTTCTGACCGCATGTCTGACCGAAAAACATGCTGAACTTTATTTAACCCGTGTGACCTCTGATGACCTCTGATGGGAAGTTGGTCGTGTTGATTCCATCACTTCTGACAGCTGTAATCCGGTGCCTCCCACCTGCTGTTGCTCTGTTCGTTGGATTGTTAATATGTGAAGCAAACAGATGTGAATTGCTGCTGTGGGAGGAGTTTTGTGTTGTATTTACAAATGCATTTTTAAATCAAGCAGACTCCGTGTGAATATGACAATAAGGCCGCTGCACATTTGTGCACAGCTGGAATCTCACACAAACCCTCAGCGGGGAGTGTGTTTTAGTGACACACAACCACCGTTTGGTGGGACTGTCACCTAAAGGACACACAACCACCACCGTGGAGACATGTGGACCACACTTGGACACAGACTGACATTTAATAAATGTCCTGTGATATTGTTAAATAAAAGAAAACTGCAGGCTCAAAGGCAACTAAAGACATATGTGATATTTCTAAGTGTCCCTTCACCCAGGACCAATCAGCCATTAAGGTGAGACGAGCAGTGCAGCTCTGCGGAGACGGGGCTGTTTCTCAGGCTCGGACAAAACGTAGGTTTTCCGCTCGTGTAAAGGATATAAATCCATCAGATGACTCTGGGCATGGGGGACGAGTTGTTGCCTGAACAAATAAACTGCAGGTTATAAACTACGTGTGAAGTAATTATTCTATAACTGGGAAGATGTAGATCTGAAAATCAGGGCTTGAACCCAGATGTCACCTCACAGAACCAGGGGCAGTTGATCTGATCCACTGAGCTTCACTGTCCTGAGTGAGAACCTGAAACCTCCCAGTGGATTTAATGGGGAAACGGCGACATCTGCTGGTCACGTGTTCACATCGTCTGTGGAAGATTCAAAATGGGGCCCGAGGACCAACTGGAGCCTTTTCATCTGCTCACTGCTCAAATAACGGCAGCGAGCGGTAAAGTGATGAAAAAGGAAATTCATGTGATATTCAGCTTTGTAACAAACACAATAAAACACAATTTTTTCATCTGAAATTTATGAATGAAACTGCACAGACAGACCTTCAGTCTGGGATGGACGTTTGATCCATTTGTCAGAGCAGACGTCTTAGCACACAGCAGGACATCACTGTCTGCGTCTCCTCTGCACGGACACCCGGGCTTGTTGTTGTGTCCATTACTTCAGTGCTCAGTGATGTCCCGTGTCTTCATGCTCTTTAAGAGGACACACATTTCACATTCATCAGTCTGAGGCAGACGCTGCATCGATGTCCAAAAGTGATGTCTTCCTGCTTTTTATTTACATCTGGGAGCCGTGTGTTACTCTGTGTTGTCTTCGTCCACTAAGGAGACAATGTATTCGTCAGTGTCTCATTGGCCTTGTTGTGGTTTCCTAAAGTCTTCTCAAACAGACGCCTATCGAGATCTCCTGTGTCGCCCTGGATGTGCTGTTGAATCCTGTGTCTTTACATAGTGGGACAGTGTTGTGTCTGTCCAACAATCTCTCTGTGATGTTTGGACGTGGACTCTGTGACCTTCAGCTGTGGCAAACATTTCTTTAGTTTCACGGAGGCAAAAATATAGTGCAAAAGCAAAATGTACAAATGTGAAAAACAGGCAGCAGATCCAGTAGATTTAACAGAGTCTAGCAGAGAACTGGTTGAAAACTAATGGTCCTTTATTTGGCTTTAGTTGTACCAGAACTCTTTAGAACTCTGGTGACATTAGCAGTGAATACATGAATCAAATGTCCTCTGATCGGAGGACACACTGAACTTTTAGGAAGCGTGTGATTATACCTGAGCTCATTGCTCTTGTTTTAAAGTCATTTCTAAGAGCCACGTGCAGCACGTCTTCTGCAGAGGAATCAAAAGTATTCAAACTACTCGCTTTGACAAACCAGATGTCTTCCACCTGAATCTGATTCTGTGTTCCAGCAATCTGAGCAAAAACTAATTCAAAACACCAGTGAACTCTGAAACCCTTTAAAGTCTTCAACCTAGTTCTGGTTTTCATTAACTAGCTAATTAATAAATGAGACTGATCCTGATTTTAGAATAATGGTTAAAAGTAATTTACTCTTTTCCTTGATGCAGATTCAGACTTTAAACTCTACAAATCATGAATGAACAGTGTCAGTGGAGGTTTGCAGCATCCGCTCCAACAGGTGAGAGAGGAAAACCTGCAGACTGTTAAAGCGAAGGGTCTCCAGAAGGTCTGGGATCAGATGGTGAAGCCGGCAGAGCTTCAGTCAAAGACACAAAAGGCAGCGCTGTGTTATTATCAGCCCTCAAACAGAAGATCCAACTAATAACAGCTATCAGAGAGAGGGGAGGAAGAGAGGACGAGTGGGAGGAAAGAGAAGACGAGAAGCTGCAGACTGACTATTTCGGCTCGTCAGAAACTTTAGTACAGAGTCACCGTGATGCCCAAACCAATTACACTCTGACATTATATCGAAGCAGGAAATGATGCTGCAATAACAAGCTTTAAAATTGAAAAAAAGCTTTCAGATTTTTTTTAAATTAGAGCAGGTTTTCCATGACACCTGTACTTGAACTGCAAACAGACTAACAACGCCAACGTTCACTTGTTTAAGGCGGTCCCCCTGTGGATCAGTGGGTGAAGCTGGGTCATCGGTTTGATTGCGTTTGGAACAGTTGTGTACATCAAACCCTGATCGGGTTTAGCAGCAGTGCAAAGAAGCGGCATCAGTGCCACAAACCCTCCTCTCTGCAGCTGTTGCTGAACGAGCAGCCCACGGCAGTTCTGGCAGGCTGACGGCCTTGGCTATTGACCAGTCCTCTGTAATTTCCCCGAGTGTGACCACCCACTTGGCAAACTGAATTTTTTTCCTCCTTTAGAGCATCATCTTTGTTTGAGTTCAATTCACCAGGATCTTCTCCAGGGAAAGAAAAACATGGCATTTCTGTTCTCTGGGATGTTAACAAGAACTAATTCAGTAGATGGGCCCTGAGAACCAGCTCGTAACAGCAGGGTCTCCTGGAAGCAAAGTGAAGGGCTCAGCTGAAGTTCCATAGTTTGTTTACTCTGTTTCCCAGGTACAAAAATTTCATGACCAACTTCTGCACAAATAAACCAAACCTGACACCTAGACGTCACATGAGGTGGTAAGATGGAAATACTGACGTGACAGTGTTACTCTACAGTACAGAGTTTAAAATAAAAAGATGCAGTTCCAAGTACTTTAATTTCACAAAAAAAGTTTAAAGTACACCGGCATCACCACAGCTCAATTTCTGCAAATAAAATTTCTACATTTAAAAGAAAAGAAAAAAAAACAAAAAACTCTTGGAGTAATGAAATCTGTTGACTCAACATTACCACCCGGGCCCGTACACAAGCACCTTCCCAAACGACCTTGGTCTTCCTGCCTCAGCCCCCGTTTGGGAGTTGGAGTCAGTGGGCTGCACACGGGTCAGGTAGCTTGGCTGCTGGGGCTGGGCCTCAGACTCACTTCCAGAATCCAGCACACGTTTAGAACTTGAAGAAACGTCCGAAGCAAATATGTTTTCAGTGGGTGGTACATGATACCGCCAAATGTCAGATTTGCGTCGGTTCGTGTCATAGACCAGCGGCTGGGGTCGGACCAGACGGAAGACTGGGTGGCTCAGGTGCAGGGGCTGGGGCTGGGGAACTGAGTGCTGGGGACGGTCCTGCTGCTGGGGCCAGACCTGCTGGCTCAGCTGCTGCAGCTGGTCTGGATGGAAGATGGGGCGACTCGGTTGCTGTGGCTGGACCAGGTGGCTGTGCTGCTGGGGCTCGGCCTTTGATTCAGGGCGCCCGAAATGCATCTCGATTGCAGGACTTGAAACAATGCCCAATGCATATCTCTTTCTCTGTGCCGACAGGAACTTCGGGGGGACTCCTTTTGCGTTCAAGCCAGTTTGGAAACGCTGCTGCACTGGGGTCCTTCTAAAACTGGAAGCCCCCCTCTCCAGTAATGTACGATCTAGCGGCCTACCATAGGAAGCTCTGTAGCCTCCATTCCAAGGCGCAACAGCGGCACGTTGCAGGTTTGCAGAGGAGCCTTGATGGTAGCTGGGGCCTGGAAAACCTTCAGGCTGAAAGGAGCTTTGACTAAAAGAGGCTGAAGCGGGTTTGGTGCTGCTCGGAAAATCCCCATGTAGCTGAACTAGAGGGTTGAGGTGGCTCGATTCTCCACTCGTGTATCCAAACACTACAAAGACAAGTCGTTTCAATGGTCATTGTTGTCAGCAGGTAACTAAAGCAGCAGCTGCAGCAGAGCAAACGCTTACCGTCAGCAGGCTGCCCACAGGCCAAGAGTGAGAGCAGGACGAGCCTGGACACAAGAGAGCGGAACATGTGAAAGACTGGTCCAGGTCTGCCAGAGTAAAGAGAGGATGAGGACCTCACACACGATCCCGAGGACATTCCTTGCAGCAAACAGAGCCAGTCTGCACAGCAACTGGTGGACAAACAACAAGCCAGCAGCCAGATTGGTGTTCTTCAAGCGTTGGCCCCGTGTCGACCAATCGCATGAAGCACTTCGAATCAGCAACCTGGGCAGGTGTTTGCCGTTTAGCTCATTGGCTGCATGTCCCTCCTCCAGTTTTTCCTGCACACCTGCACCCACATGACAGAACGGGCAGCTTTTATTTCAGCTTTGAATATGTTTTCAGTTTTTGGACAAAGTCCTTAAGTCCAAGTCTGCAGGAGACAAGGACAATTTTCTTCATTTTCAAGACATTCGTTGGTGTCAGATTTGTAAACGAAGCCCCCTTTATGATTTGGAATGAGAACAGGCAGGACATCAGGATGTTGTTTCTGATTTCTACACCTTTATGTCACAAAACTTGCCCATGAACACTAGACAAATATTACAGCCTTTAATTTGGCATAAAAAATGTATTTAATGCAATTCAAGGCACTTAGAAGCTTCAGATTCCTGCCACATGAATAATGAAGTATTTCTTACATCCTTTTTCTTCTTCTTCTATGTATGAATTAGATTATCGTCACCAACTGGTGCTTCAACTCTGGAAATTTTCGTCCCGTTTCTTCTTAGGCATTAAATCCAGTGTTAGGACCTTCTTTATGTTTCACACATTTTTTTTTGTTCTATTTATTATTTATGCATTGCATTTAAAAAAGTACATGATTCTTATTCCATGACTGATCCCAGATCTGCTTCTTAGGACCAAAGCATCATATTAGTCTTAAGAGGAGGAGCTCTACCTCCACCACCAGCCGCCCTCGTGACCTGAGTGACTGAGAACACACGGCTCACAAAGGTTAAATACATTTTATTCACCGTCAATCGTTCAACTAGTTTCACCATAAAGTCATGCAAACACGGGTTCAGGTATGATCACATTACAAAGCAGCAGCATGCAGCTACATATGTATTTATAACCTAAAGCGAAGTCATAGTGGCATCAATCCACATTTGTGAGTGACTTTATTTTCACTTGTGACTGAATCCGATTACAGAAAAATATATAAAATTGTGGGGATGAAGGTGAACAGGTCACGCAGGAAGAAATCACAAACTGAAAGGTGAAGAAGAGTGAAAGAAGCAGAGTAAAAAAGATCGAAGAACGAAAGGAGGGTTCACGTGCGGTGAGGGTCCGTTAACTGAGTTTGAGGCCGAGGCAGAGAGCCAGCTCGTTCTTCTGGATCTTTCCGTCTCCGTTGATGTCACAGTGACCCATCAGGGCTTTTCTGAACTTGTCCAGGTCTGCTCCACTGATGCTGGGCTGGAGAGGGGTGGTAAAGGTCAGAGGTCAGAGCCCGCTTTAGTCCTGTTGGGTCATAATTTTCTTCACAGTTGAAGGGCCGCTGGAGGGCTTTTATTGTGAAAAGGCGTAAAGGAAGCAGCAGATCAAATCAGTGTTTAGGGATGAAACTTTATTCTTTACCTTCACCAGCTCCATCATATCCTTGACAAATCCATCCACCTCAGGACCCTCCAATGCACCGGTCTTACTCTACACACACACACACACGCACACACACACACACACACACACACACACACACACACACACACACACACACACACACACACACACACACACACACACAGGCCTTTGTGTGATTAATTCACATAACATATGAAGTCACACGCTAAAATGTGTGATTTAAAAACCCGTTTTTAAAGTGTGAACTCGTATCCGCACATTTAAATCTAACTTGATGTTCACAAACAGTAACAATTGGACTGAAAACCTGAAAAAGGAAGAAAACAGCAGATTCATTCAAACTTACGACGTCGTAGTGAGCAAATATCTTCTCAAAGTCCCTCTTCCTGTCCTCCTGACTGCAAGCCTGCACATCGGGGAAGACAACGACAGTGTTCACCGAGCGCACAGAGCCTCAGGACAGTAACAATAAAGGATTCAGGTGATGGACAGCACATCCATAAACAGCGACACCGTGCTTGTCCCTGCTCGATAATATGAAATAACAACAAATCCAAACTTACGTCCATCTTAAACTTCAGTAAGAAGTTTTCTTTCAGCGATAAAATTCTGTTGACAACAGAGAAACAAAGACATGAAAAGTATCTGTAGTGCAGATGATTGGTTCCTGTCGTCCAGACCGGGTCACGCTGGAAACCCTATTCCAAAATTTACTGGGAGCGTTTAGTTACAAAGTCACTGCTCTGAGGCAAAATATATTTCAAGCATAATTCAATAAATCCAAATAATATGTTTTAAAGTTTGTTGTAAAATCTCTGCCTGTTGAGCTGCTGATACTTTTGAAATCCAAACAATATGAATCCCAGTAAAACCTCCATTCTAATCAATAGTTTGTTGAATTTGCTCCTGATGATTAACATCATTATGGACCATATTCTGTGTTGATCAGAAATATGTCTTATGTTCAATAAACGTCGAGTAAAAATAATGTTTTCCCCTGAAATGTTTGAAAAATTTAAATGGGGAGAATTACGGTGTTTGGAAACATAATGAAAGAGACGCCGGAGAAACGGTCAAAAGTTAGTGAATTAGCCTGATGTTATTGCACGTGCTGTAGTTTTTCACTGTCGTCCGCTGCCTGATGTAACAAATGCTTCATTAAAATTGTCTGTTGTCGAACTCCTTAAACTGTTCTCTAATTTAAATACACAATAATCCTCGTTTCGCACATTGGCTCATTGTAACATTCAGCTCTGATCATGGTTCCTCCCTTGGTCACATGACGCAGACCAACAGTACCTGGCCAGGTCATTGAGATCCAGTCTGCCGTCCTTGTTTTTGTCAAACATCTTCATCTAGAGGAAGAAAATAAGTGAGAATCAATGCTGTGAAACCCCCCACCACTGCCGCCCTGCACTGGTACTGCCCGTTACCATGGCGTCCGTGTACTCCTCCAGTTTCCCGGCCGTGATGGACTTCCTGTGCTGGAGGAACAGGTCCTGAAGGAAGCCCTGAGGGGACAAATGTGTGAAACTGAAGATGTCAGAGCTCTGCTCAGATTCATTTCTCCAAATTATGATGATTTAAATGTCCAGTTCGTCATAAAAGTTTCTGCAGAAAGCTGGAATGTTCAGTTTAACTCGTTTACAGACTGAGGGAGAGAATCACGTGTGACAAACAAAGCAAATGTTGGAGGAAGTTTTTCTTTGCTCCAAAATGGGGACAAACATCTGGGTTACCATAGTGACTTGACGTGGAACATGACGCAGGTAAAGGTGGAGCTGAGTTTAAGGTAAAGTGGTAAAACACCAAATAAACATTTATTGGTAATAATATTAAAATAATTACGCCATTATCCACTGTGTGTGAACAAAGAATTTTTGGAATAAAATCTCCGTCAGTCTGAACCTGAACCCTGACTGCAGGGCAGTAACTCGACCTTGAGCTCGATGGCTGAGATGTATCCGCTGCTGTCTGTGTCGTAGTTTCTCCAGATCTACACAAACAGGGCACAGAATCATCACAGGAGATTCGCTTCACGTCCCATTAATGTGTGTGAATGCAAACGAGGGTCATCATCTGTTGACCTTTGACCCTCACCCTCATGAACTCCACGCTGTTGTCCAGTGGCGTCTCTCTGCGGAACAGGAGCAGGAAGTTTTCTTCTTCGGGCAGCATCACGGTGGCCAGCTGCAGAGATTAAAGGAATATGAATCTGATATGATTCCCGAACCTGTGAACGCGTCAGTGGTAACTGTGCGCTGAAGCGCGTGAATAGGCTTTTATTACTGACTGACGACACTGATGTTTAATCTAAAACCGAACGCGGTTCATTGCACGAGCTAATTGCACCTCTTGGATCTGCAGGCGGCCCCCAGCTGCAGGGTCACGAGCCGGCACGAATCTCTCTCTCAGTCTTCGTATGTTGCCTTTCGTTATCTCCTCCCTCTGAAAGCAAATTTCACAAATTCAAAGTTTCAGGGGATAATTAGCCGTTTCATATTTGACTGATTTGCGTCTCATTTGGGGAATAAGGTCAGAGTATTAATACCATCCACCTGACACTCAGTCCTGCTGTCAAACTATACAAACGCTCAAAAGACACATGACAGTTTTTACTGATTTCTCTAATTTGTTTTTCACTTTACTGTTGCAGCCATTTGAAGAACATATTTTTAACCTGATAATTATAATTTGAATTATTTAACATACTACTGCGTTTACTATCATCTTATATTCAAGCTGCATTTTTTTATTATCGATTAACCAAATGAATAAAAAAATACAATATTTAAGTACAACATTTGCCTCTGACATATAGTTTCTAAGTATGAAATAACATTAAATACTCAAACAAGCCGATCTTCTAAATACTATTTCACTTTCCTGCCCACAGCTGTGGTTGGAGCCACTAAATGGCACCACTTCAAAAACTCGTTTCAGTCGCCGACACCGTTGCATGTTACTTAAATTGGATTTATGGACAATAAAAGACAAAAACAAACTGCCCCCCTCAGGTGGTTTCTGCTGCACATTCCTTCCATCTTTAAACCCAGCACATCACCTCTTTCCTGTTCTTACCTTCATCCCGAGCTTTTCCAGCATGTGTTGAAAGAAGGCGTCCAGCTGCTTTACTTCGATGTAACCGTTGTCTAAAACACAAGCAACAGTCAGCTGACACAAAGACGACATTTTGGATTTAGACATACACAGTAAAATGACGCTGTAACTTCCTGATGTCTGCTGTGATAAATCTATGGGGAGCTGCTGATGGGGCCACGTCGGTCGAGGGCTGGACCTGACAGAGCTGGTCCGGTCACATACCGTAACCGAACAGGATTTATCAAGACATTTTCAAACTTTTAAAAGTTGTTAGAAACACGTGCTTCCACCACATCCTACTTTTTATCACCAGGGACAAAGAATCCGGGGACAGTGGACGCCAAAGGATCCACCCATTGGAGCCTTTGTTGCCCAGGGAAACAAGGCTTTATTTCTTGGCTCCATTTGAAGGAGACTACGACGCATCCCGCCCCTGATGATGTCACATAATTTGTTTAAAAAACTATTTTTAAAATTTTTTTCTTTTAATAAACACAACAAAAACAATCTATAACAGGTGAATAAAATGCTAGAAAACTGAAACGGTCTCACGTGCAAACATCTGTGACATCCTGCTTGAATTATTCTTAAATGAAGCAAAGAAATTCACTGTGTGTTTTTGTAAATCGACATCTCACAGACGCTCCGTTTCAGATGCATGATTATAATTAATGAGACCTCTTTCCTTTAGTCACCGTTATAACATAAACACCAAATGACGTACTGCTAGTACCCCACAAAACATCAGCAGGCAAAGTCATTTCTACTAAACATCTGGATGCATTTTGCAGAGACAGTGGAGCATGTCCCTCACATAAAGACATCAGGGACACACAAACTTTTTACCATCCACGTCGAAATGTTGCCAGATCTGTAGGAAACCTGCAGCGTCCAGCCTGTCCACGGCGTTGTCCATGGTGCTGAAGACCAGTCCAAAGCTCGAGCTGGTGACGACAGAACTGAAGGAAAAGCTTCTTCCTGAGACAAACCGTCTGTCTGTTATCCGCTGAGAGAAACGTTGGATTTCAGGAGGCTGCTTCTTGGGAAATGAGGGAGAAGAGTTTGGGCAGCCGGTTTATAAGGGGAGGGAGGAGGGAGAGCGAGTGACCAATAAAGCTGCGTTTATTGGCGTGAACATACACACACACAAATAGTGGACAGCTTCTACAGACATATACACAACCAATCACTGTCACAGATTTTTAAAACGGCAAAATAAAAACCATCACCATCATCAGAAATGAGAGTTTCTGAAGTACATTTATACCTCGGACATAAACCCAGATATTTATTAACAGAAGCTCTGGCTAATGTTAGTCCATATTTACAGTGGTAAGTGCAGCAGTACATGACTAACAGGCATCAGGTGAGTGAGGACACGGTCGCAGTGTTAAAGGACGGTGGCTCCGAGTCAGAGGCAATACAGATAATAATCATAATAATAATAATACAAAACCCTCTCAAAGTGGAAATGGAAAAAAGACCAGTTTGAATGTCTCCTGCAGTACTTTATTGCAGGTTGTAGTTTTTGACCAAATATTCTCATGGTTAAAGCTACAGTGTGTAAATTTGTTTCCTGCCGATATTCAGACGCAGAGAATTTCAGCTATTTCTGCAGTTTTTGTCCTGAAGCATTTTCAGGGCCGGTCGCAGCCGAGCACCAGATTCAGATGCATATTTACTAGAAATTCAATCGTTCAATTATTAAATGAAGATTTTACACAGACTGGCTTATCAGCAGACCTCCCAGCATGCATTGTGCACGGACACAGTTGAAACATGTTGCTGCGTATGAATTTAACAGTTTGTGACGGCAGCCTCAGATGTGGTCTGAATAATGATTTTAGTACAAATTCGTTCATTCGGAAGGAAGATGTGATGAGTAAAGACTGCTAATGTACTTAAGGTTTATATGAATACAAGTCAGTTTTAAACCGTCTCATCTATAGAAAGATAGAAATATAGGAGTTACATCCTGTAGCTTTAGAGAGAAAAGCGTTTTTCACCTTTACTCACTCACATTTGTCATTTCATGTTTTCATATTGCATTTGTTCAGGACAGTAGACAAACAAAGACAGCGGCAATACAGCACCATGTCCACAAAACACGAGACAAGCTGTATTATGGGTCTTTCCATGTCGTTATCGACTGGGGCGTTTGCACCAACACTGCCAGGACACACATTCAGTCTTTTTCTGCAGCTCAAACTGTAAAACGTCATTTAGAGACATGTCTCCACATCACCTGCTGATACAGTTCATGATGAACCAGACACAGTTTCCCTGTAAACATTAACTGGACCTGGTCCTGTTCAGTGCTTTGGACAAACTTATGCCGGGCCTGGTTTTCTAAGTGACTACAGATTGTCTCAGCACCAGATAAAATCTGGTTTCTTTATGTTGTCCACCGCCTGCTTCCCCTCCCTAATAATATTTCTGGGGTGTAGAAGGGACAATGGAGCAGAACTGGAGACGGTGCAAACATGTCGTTGGGGTCAAACTGAAGGACTGTCATCGCTGGACTCATCCTCAGCTGGAGGTGGAAACTCCTCTTCAGCTGGACTGAGATCCGTGTCCGCTAGAGACGGAGGCGTCACTGTAGAGAGAGATGGAAATACAGACGTAACAGTGAGAATGAGGGAAACAACTGGAAGAAAATGTTAAAATGATTCCTGGTGTCAGACGAGGAGATTAAAGGAAGATCATCGGAAAACAAAAAACCTTACAACCCTGAAAACTGAAAGGGAAAACGCCAAGAAACCAACTGCTCTGCAACATTTTGAGCTCAACTCACACACAAATCAACTGCTCTTCACCTCCATTCTCCATCATTAGCCCGAGGCCCTAAAAGTCTTTACAACTCAGCTATAAACCCGTTTCTTTTTATGCTGTTGGTGGTAATCATGAAAACAGCGTTGAAGCTCAATTCTGCGTCAGACTCCAGGCCCTGCAGCCCGCATTCATGGAGTTGATTCCTCACAGAAATTCTTTGATTTCCTCTCGTTTTCTTTCAGTGTCTTCTAGCTGAATTTCTGTCTTTTACGTCTGCATGGACTACACCAGACCAAAGTACCAGTTTGTGTAATTTGACGCTTTGACAACACAAACTCGTGTGAATAGGGAGAATCGCTGCATTAAAACAACCAAGCAAAGACTGAAAGAGCATTTGGTTGAGTCCAACCATAGGTGGGGAGGGACTTGGTGCGCTCTCGGTCCTCCTCCCTTGCTGTAGGGGCGCTGGCTGAATTCTTGAGGGACGACCACTGTCTGCCGCCGGCACCAGGTTCGGAACCAGCGCCGGGCGCCTCGAAGGCGTCGCCGCCTTCCCCGTGAAACGCGACTGGAAACAGAAAAAGAAACTGATCAGCAAAGGCATCGAATGGAACTGGACAAAGACTGAAAAAAAGATGCTGCTTTCCCACATTGATCCCGTTTGTTTGTAAAACTGTGGTGAAGCTCATTTTATTCATTTTTACATTTTTCTATTCCTATAGGTGGATGTGGAAGCGCTTTATGTTTCCTTCAGTCAATGTGAAGATGAGTGAGGTTCCCTGACTTTCTCTAATGTTTACGGGCTGAAAAATGTTGGAAATCCTTAGAAAATGTTCATATTTACCCTCAAATGTAAGTTTATGAAACACTACAACAAAAGTTTTTTATTCAACAAGTCATCCCACTGCAGATGTGCTCATGTAACTGCCTTGTTCCAAACGACGTGTTCACTGACGTCACGCTTCGTTAGCGAGAGGTGCGTAACGTCGCCTCTGGGGATGTGTAAATTACCCTTCCCTCTCGTCTCTCTGGTTTTAAAAATACCTTCATGCACCACAAAGACAATGTGGCTTTTTGATTACATAGAAGAAAAGCCGTTTTAAGGGAAAAACACCGAGTTGCTGGGAGCGATAATTACACAAGTCGAGTGCGGAGCCACAAAATCCCCCCACACACGCTGACACTTGGACACGCCAACTATAGGCTGGGAGCAAACATCTGCTTTAAGCGTAATGGACCTTGGCTTCACATGTGTGCAGCGTGTGGAGGCGTCAAATACGGCCTTGGAAGTGTTCATTACACAAGTTGTCACCTGTTAAATTGAGAGTTATATTTTCAGCTATGCTCCGCTGCACAGGCAGCACTGACTCATGCAACATCCATCGCTGAGAAGGCGAGTTATCAGCTGAGGCCTGCATGTGGTTTTCATGTGCTTTGAGATGCTTCGTTCATTCTGTGGGGTTTCTAACATGAGTGAAACTATGCAAACGGGAAACACAGAAGTGCTGCGCTCTGGCTTCAGTCTGGAAAGCTAGTGGAGCCATTTCTTCTTATGTCACTAATGTTTCTTTAAATCAGAGGAACAACACACTGATACTGACATTCCAGTGGGGGCAGAGGCCCCGCGGGGACGCTGCTGACGCTCTCCCTCTCCCTCTCCTGCTCTGATGACACCCTCTTCAGGCGAGGAGCAGGAAGTGGACATTTAGTGGACGAGCCGCCTGCTGAAGCTCCAGCAGAGTCGTCTGAGGAACAGAAATCAGCAACGAGGTGAAACAAGCCAGTAAACTGAAAATGCTGTTTGATTCATCCTCACGTCCTACCATGGATGTGGGCCCCGCTGGGCTTTGGACTGACTGGACTGGTGGGACCAGAGGTGTGGAGCCCGAGCGAGGGTTTGGTGGCCTGAGGAGGGGGTGGTTTTACGATGACGTTTGCTGGTTTGGACCGGACGGCTGGCTCTGGTCTGGACTCCTCAGTGTGTGCTGGGGGAGCAGAATGGACGTCTGACTTACCTGCAGGAAAAAACCCAGGTATTTTAGAAGCTGATCTACCTGGTGAAGTGCGCAGGAGTTTTGTCATTTCTGTTTCCACCTCTACATATTCTCGGCACACTCATCACCGTTTTGGAGGAATTGTCCCATTTTACAGATTTAACTCGGAGGATCAGTGTCTGAGCTGATCCAGGCACATTTTGAAGCATCACCACTGTTTACAATAAAGTCCCTAAAAATCTAAACTGTCGGTTTTTCCTTGAACTCTAGGGTGCTTTGTTTTTTACTGCTGCAGCTGCTCGTCTTCACAGCGCGAAATATTTTAGACACAGTCCAGAAACTGAGAGCAAAGAAAAACACTGTACACTGACTCACTAAACGTCACTCTAGCCGATCCCGTTATTTAATAATGTTTATGATGAATTAAAATCCAACATAGACAAACGTAACAGGTTAGCAAACAGACTCACCTTTGTCACCATCCACCTTTTCCTGCAATGACGACGCCTCAGAGTGTAACTAGGAAAGAGGAGAAACATAAGCATGCATGTTGTTAATCCCTCACAGCTTATTCTGCACATACAGACATATTGTACGTGACTCACTTCATTGGACTGACCATGTTTTTACCTCCTGCCGCCTTTTTAAAAAGCTCAAATCCATTGGAACCACATTCTGTATGAGCACTAATCAAGACGCTGCTTCAACAGTGTGAAAGTGTAGCAAGCATTCATTCGTCTGCAGTGGTTTGCTCCTTATTTTAACACAATTAGCATCTCAAAATGTTCATCAAAGTTAATTTTCAATTTATTTATCAAGGGAGATGTAAACTTTTGCACTAATTTAGTTGTCAGTATTTTCAATGCACTTCCTGACCAATTTTGTTAGTAATGTTCATCCTTATCAAGTTTGCGCCACAAACTCAACAA
The DNA here is from genome assembly GCA_033026295.1 of Channa striata. Lineage (NCBI taxonomy): Eukaryota > Metazoa > Chordata > Actinopteri > Anabantiformes > Channidae > Channa > Channa striata. The sequence goes on from CM065181.1 coordinate 22,149,761, forward strand.
TCACATAATAGAAATATTCTTTCATCAAAAATGAGAAAAATGATGATGACGTGGCCATAAAACAACAGCTACGTCCACCTCATGACTTGTGTTATAAAACTTCATTAAGATGAACGAGGCCAGTGGATTTCTACACACTGACAGCAGCAGGAAGTGCTAAGCGTCTGAACGAGACACACTGCTGTCCATGGTTATGTTATATCCTCGGCATCATTGCTATTAAAACATGGAATCAACCGACCTTCTTCACAGCCATCCTCTCCTGTCTGGCTTTCATCTCAGCCATCAGGTCCATTCCCATCACAGGAACCCCAATATGACGGGGAATGTGCGGGTGGTCCTTCTTCTCCACTTTCTCCTTCTTCTCCACATCCTCCCTTTTCTCTAAGCTCTCCTTCTTCTCCAAATTGTTCTTCTCATCTCTAGTCTTCTCCTCCTCCACAACTGTCGCAGGAGCCTCCACCTCAGAGTCGGCCTGCTCCAGGGATTGGGCTTTGTGGAGCTCCACATGGGGCTCCACCATGACCTCAGGGGGTTTTGCTGACGGTGTGGGGGAAGTCGGCGTTGTTTCCTCAGTCACTGGGGTTACAGCGGAGGAGGAGGCCAGGGCAGTTATTGCAGAGGCAGGATGTGGTGGAGTGATGGAGGCAGCGCCATGGCTTTTCTCTGAGCGGGACGTCCGGGATTTAATGAGGTTAAAGAACCCGCTCCTCCTGGACTCACGTTTCTTATCTGTCGCATCCTGAGTGTTGGAGGATGGACCTTTGACAGAGGGAAATCTGAAGAACAGTAAAAAGAACGACATTTTGAAATTTGATACATTAAAAAACAGCAGCTAAAAACTTGATATCTAGCTGCCGAAAGCCTCCTTTCACTTTGTGACATTATACTCTGTCTTTGAAGAAAACTATTCATTTACAGCTCACACACTACATATAGAATGTACTTTTAAAGCTTGAAGTGAAGCTGTTGCAGCCGTGTCAAGTGTGTTTTTAGGTTTATAATATAAAACTTACCAAAAACCAACTCTCACCTGAAACTCAGTTTAATGACCTTCTTGGAAAAGAAGTCATCCAGGCCTTCGTCCAGTTTTCCCATGATGCTGTTTTGCTCTGCCTCCTGTGGAGCTATGCTGCAGGTGGTCTCCCGCTGAAAGACCGACGGTAGAAAAACAAGAGGACAGCGAAAGTCACATGAGACTGAAGTTTGTCTCAGAACTAGATTTCATCAGACAGAGTCATAACAACCTCAACAGCTGAATGAGCTGCAGCGGTTTGATCAGTAGGTTTTAGCAAAGTCTTGAGTCAATAGTCACAGTTCATATTCAAATCCATCAGTGCAAAGATTAGAATAACCATCGCGTTTACTAATTTGGAATATGTCCGAACTTTGATTCATGAGTGTTGCAATTAAATTCAGCTTTAGTCGGCAACCACCCAATTTCTTAATGAATACGGAATCCTTTCTGTGAGCAATGCCACGACACTTCAGGCAGGTGAAAATTGTTTGTGCGTTTAAATGACACAAATAATGTGCATAAACCACTGATACTAAAAATGCTGCTGTGATGCAAAAACACAAAAACAGAAGCCTACATGTTGTCTGCTGGGTTTCATTCTCTTCTTGGGTTTTGGTCGAAGTTTGGTTTGACTCTCCAGCGTCATGTGCTCCACAGGTGGCAGCTCCCCCAGGTAGACAGATTTTCTGTCCGGCGAAGTAGGCGGAGGGGGGAGGTCCCCGTAGTAGGCAGACACTCTGTCTAATGGATGTGCAGGAGTCGGAGGAAGAGGGGGGTCCTCGATGTGGATGGGACATCCTCCAGAGCCTTGTCTAGGTCAAATTCCATCTCTGTTGGGGACAGAACCATAAAGGCCTCAGAATATTTAGGAATCCCTGGTGAAGACACACTGAAAAAGCAACTAGGCGAAGAGTTTAGGGAGCGGCCAACATTCCAAGTGTAGAGAGAGAAAACGTCTAACACAGAAAGTTGAATGAATTCTATTCAAATGCACCAAAATGTGCACGGTGTTAACTGTGTACAGCAGCCGACGTACGAAGGTTTTCTGTGTCACTCACCAAATGCCACAGAGACGGGACGCAGCATCCGGACCAGAATACTCTTCCTCTTGGTTTTGGAAGTCATCTAAAGAAACAAGTTCAGGTTCTAAGTTCACATGAACAAGTACAGATCCTTCCGTCAATGACGACACCGCACTGTGCTGATGTCTGTTCTACACAGTAAGAAGTCCTGTACCATGCGGGAGTCCATGTCCTCCAACCCGTGCTCCTGGTTCCACTCATGAATTTCTTTGTCTTCCTGATCGTGGTTCTCTGGCTGCAGAACTGTCTCATCCAGGACTTCTGTCTCCATCTGTGGCTCCTGATGCTGCAGAGGCTGCCCCTTCCTGTTCACGTGGTCAGCCTGTGCACAGGGGAAGGAAAAGGGGGAGGGACACGTGAACACAAAGACCGACAAAAGAAAAGACAGACCGAACGAAGACTAACCAGAGTGTGCTGTGACGTGGACAGAGTCTCCAGGATCTCATCCACAATGCGATCGGACAGACACGATGCCATGCTGAGTTTCACTTCACTGTACGACAAACACAGCAACAAAACACAGGAAAAAAAAAAAACCCACATTCAGATTTCACACCAGTCGAGCCCAACAGAACCACAACCACATAATAGTGTTTTAATTGGAGCTAACACGTTTTAACTACAGTTGAATCGATTTATCACACACACATTTTTTTTTACATTTCATAAGATCTAAAAAAAAAAATAACTGCTGTAAAACTGTCAAATGTGTAAAAGGTAAGAAGCTGATGTTGGACGCAGAACAACACGAGTAAAATTAAATTATAAAACTGGTACAATACTGGAATTGTTCTTGCAAAAACCTTAAAGACCACGGCAAAAGAAGCTAAGCCAATGTGGCGCAGGCGCGCGCAGACACTAACGCACACACTTGACCTGATTTTGTTGATGATATCAACCCCGGACTGCTCCAGCAGCGTGGTGGTGACGAAGCTGCGGGGCACGATCATCCTCCCTGCTCCAGCCTTTAGCAGCTCCGGACGTAGGTTGCTCCCCTTCATCACATGAGGACACAGGCCCTCAGCAGCGTCCACCATGGACGCCAGCATGGTCTGGGTGGGAGGATTGGACACAGTTGAAAGGCCGTGTGCTTTATTCTAGTTTGAAGTGTTGCTCACACCCTCAGTTTGCTCAGCGCAGTACCTGCAGCTGTTCGTCCATCACCCTGGCCACCTCTCCTGCCATCGACTGCAGTTTCTCCTGAATGGCGCCAACAAAAGCCTCCTGCGACCCCCCATTTTTCAGGTGGTACAGGTTGGGGAGCAGCTACAAAGAGAGCACATGAAAAACAAAGAGTGAAATTTGTGTATTTATGTCGAACATTTTATGCAAAGTACATGCAGGCCACACACTGCGGCTGAAGTTTTGCTAATGCCTCAAATTGTTAAAAGTTGCAGGTTTTAGTTGTTTAGAGAAGCTGCAGCGGATTCACCACTTTGACTCAAAGCTCATTTTCAGTTTTTTAGATTTTGATGTTTCCAGGTCATCTGAAGAACGTCTTCTTACCCTTTTGGAGTTCCTGGCGTCCTTCATGAGGTTCTCTGCCACCTTCATGTCCTCCTGCACCGAGTTGGTCTCTGTGAACTTCAGAGAGTTCAGGTGATCCTGCACCTTCACGCACATCGTGTCCATCATCTAGAAAGGAACGTGACAAGGTTAGAGGTCAACGCCCAATAGTGCATAACCTACGGGCCTGACAGTTGTGTGTGTGGCGTTTGTGTGCACCTGCTGTGTGGTCGTGGTGACGATTCCCTGCTGCAGCCTATATGCCTGCTCCTGCAGGTATTTACGTGTCTCGTGGTTCCTCAGCAGGTACTGCTCCATCTGCAACAGAAAGCTGTCCTCTTAGCACCACAAAGACTACTGTGCTCCTGCACAAACAAAGAGCAGGCATCTACACTGAGCAGTAACCTTCAATAAGGCGTCCTCCGTCTTGTCCGGGTTCGCCTTCAGTGCCTGAGCAGCGTCCATGATGGGAACCGGCATGAAACGAATGGTGTAGTTCCTGATGGAAAGAGGGATTTAATACAACTTAACATGGAAAAAAACAAAACATTCTTCTTCTTCACAAAATCCTCCTGACATACTCACTTCTCCAGAGCAGCAGCGACGTCCTGTAATCCCTGAGGACTGATGTTGTTCCGGTCCCACACTACCGTCCTGAAGAGACCCAAACGTAGAAAAAGGTTTTTCCCCCTTCTCTTTATGTTCCAACTGCCCTCAACACAAACACCTTCCCTCCGTTACTATTACAACGTTATCACCTAGCTTTAGTTATTAGCAGGTTAAATTAATTCACTGTGCACAAGTGAAGTGAACAAACCTTTTAGGTACATTTGGCTGCAAAAATGTTTGATTATTTATTAAAACCACAGTTATTGAATTTCATACAAAACTGTTTCTTGTATCATCTGGATCCCTGTTAAATGTCCCTAACCTCGTTAACTGTCCATCACTTTAATGAAAAGACCATTAAAATTCTGTCTTACATTTCTTATTATACTTACATATTGGACCAACCATTTATTTAATTGCATCTAATTTTGATTAATTTGTGTTAAGCTTTTGCAATAATTAATACACAGAAGCAGCATATAAAAGCTTGTAATGAATGTGCTTGTTGCTAACTTTGAGGATGAGGGTAAAGACCTACAGAAATGTCACTATTGCAAGTATAAGTGCATTTGTCTTGCATCTACATGGCTGCCTGCAGTATGATCCCCAGACCGCATGATCAAGGGCCAAAGACACAACAGGTCATTTGAGATCAAAGACCAGGTGATTAATATGATATTAATAAGTCTGCAGGGGTTTGGATTTCTATGTATTTGTAAAAATAAAAAAGTACGGGACATTTGTGTTGCCAGACAATTCTGTATTTCGCACATTTTAAAGATAGAAGCTCCTCTCCAGCTGTGGGGGCAGCTGTGGCTCAGGAGGCAGAGCGGGGTCAGAGAGTCCATGATCCCAAAGTGGATCTGGGAGACGACTACATGTCAATAAAAAGACAACAAACAAACGACGTGCAGCTGGGTTCTGGACTAACCACATTTTTGTTACTGCCAGTAACGCAACTCTGCGTCTCACCTGAGCTTGGTGTTGATCTGCAGGGCCTTGGCCAGCATCTTGGCCCCCATGTCTCCCATGGCATTACCACTGATGTCCAGTCTGGTCAGAGACGTGTTGCTGCCCAGAGCGTTGAGGACGATGGAGAGGTCGGCCTTCAGCTTGGAGTCGGCCAGTGAAAGCGAGGTCAGCGGCTGCAGGGAGGAAGCACAGAGGAACAGTTTTACATTTGTGTTTTCTGACTGCTGTTATTGTTGTATATTTGATTTTATTAAGCTTTGATTAAGATTCACCATGCAAAAATAATAAAAGTCTTAGGATGACGGCAAATGACGGCAAATGATGAAAAATTGGACAATTACAAAAAACGGATGTAATGTCATGTTAAATGTCTAAACTCACAGATTCTTCCTCTTGAATCATGTGAACCAGGTTGTTCAGGACCTGAGCCACGTTTCTGGTAAACGGAAAGATCAGACAATCACAAAAACACAAATCCGTGTTATTATTCATTCGAGCCTGGTTTGTTTAAAATAAGACAACGCTCGGCGGCCGTCAGACAACACGTCAGTTAGTCACCCACTTGGATTTGATGTTGTTGAAGTTCTTGCCCAGGGAGAGGTGTCTGATGGAGCGGTTCTTGGCCAGCCAGACCAGCAGCGTTGTCAGATCGATGTCCAGACCTGAGCGGTGCAGGGCAGAAACAGAAATGAGGCACGATCACAGTCAGTCCAGCTTCATCTAAATTGAAAACATCTGAATGGTTCCCACCGTTGTCTGAAATGTCCAGACTGGAGATGTTGGGGATTTCAGCAATACAACCCTCCAATATCTGGGAGCCTCCTGAACGCAGCTGAGGACCGAGAATCGTGTCACTAGTGGTGTTGCAGTTAAATGGTTCATCCATTAACTCCAAATCCTGTCTCCCTAACATTTGTGAATTATTTTCTTGCTTGATATAGAATAGCGTCCAGTTTACCTCACAGCCGCTTAGATCTAGAGAAACCTCACTGAGGCTTGGGTTGCAGCCGAGCCCCAACAACAGTGACCTGCAAACAGGAAAATCATCAGCTTTGATGAAGGTGAGACTGTTACTGCCTACCTCTTTGGTAGGAAACTTTAAAAACATTGGATGTTTTTAAAAGAATCTATTCACACTTGAGCAAAAATTTAAATTTCCTGCTGTCTGTCTTGTTAAACCTCGTGTGAGTGGACGCTTCCTTACTTGAGAGCCTCCAGAGGCAGCCGGGTTCCCGACAGACTGACCGAGCTCAGAGCCTGAGCACAGCTGAAGAACTGCTTGAAGGACGTGGGGATTTCTTTGCACTTCCTGCACCAGTGCCAGGAGAGATGTGTTATTAGGACAAACATATCACGAACTGTTATATCTCCCTAAAATGCAGAGTCTTCAATCTCAGGTTAATTTAAAAAGAATATTACATCACATTCAATGCAGTTGGGTGGAGAAGTTTGCATGCCCTTATTTAGAAATTACATTTAAAGCCCATTTTGCTTGTACAAATGTTCTGCAACTGTAACTGTAATGTTTATGGGCTGATGTTCCGCTGTCAGTTTGATGTCTTGCCTGTGAGAGAAGACCGTCTTTGACATGTTGAGGACTGAAAGATGCTTCAAACATCCTTTAAAGAGAGATGCACAAACCTAGAAAACACAAACATGAACACAAAGAAGCTGAAACAAAACAAAACTTATACAGACCACTTTCCTCTTAGAAATACACATTTTCTAATTGTTCAGGCTTCTTCTGCAAACGGTTTATTTTAGTTTTCTTAATTTCACCTGCTCCAGAGAACAGTCACTGTTGGACAGATCGAGAGTTTCCACACAGTTGGGGTGACTCAGGAAGCTGTGCAGGTTCTGTGGAGGGAAAAATAAAACACGTTAAAGATCCACACACGCACATGGCTGCTGAGGAAACACTCCAAAGACCGACAGAGACAGTCACATTGTGCAGTGTCAGACGGATGTAAGAGACTACCGCTTCATTTAGAAACTGGTCGTGTAGCTGCACATAACTTTGGATTATAGTTCTGCAGCGTCAGAGAGTGAGTCTGATGCCCAACAACAGTTGGATGCGATGGATGCAACAACCATGTTTCAGCTTTTACAAGAGGAAAACTGTGGTCCACTGATGTGGTTCGCTGGGAAAGACTAAACCAGGCTCTGGACTAAGAGACGTGATGGTAAAGTACCAGCAGGTCGTCGCCTCTGAGCGAGTTTCCCGACAGGTCCAGGTGTGTGAGGGTGGAGGCAACCACCAGGTTGGCATAGAAAGCCTGACAGAGGCTGTTCACACCTGCACCACAAATGACAGAAACACATTAGTTCCGGACAACGACGATGATGATTTAGAAGGCGCGTGTGTTCAGTTCTGTGTGTTCACCTTTAGGAGACATGGAGGTCCTGGACAGGTTCAGCTGCTTTAGACCCATGGGCAGTTTGGCAAACTGTGCACTCAGAGCAGCAGCACCTGGAGAGAGAAACCACACACCCAGTCAATTTATGAATGGAAATGTTGTGCAACTTTAGTGAATCTGAAAATAAGGAACAACATATCATGTCCATGTGCTTTATCTAGAAAATCTCGTTGACAACTTTTAATGGCACCAACTGCAGCTTGTCTACACAAGAAAAACTGTGCTTTTGTTTAACCTTTGTCCTCCAGTGAGTTGTTGCTCAGGTTGAGTGTGTGCAGCGTGGAGGCCGGGTTTTGGGAGAGAGCGGCAGCCAGTTTCTGAGCAAAGTCACTGAAGAGGAGACAGAAAGACATCGAGAAAGAGAGAGGGGACAGAAAACACAATATGACATTATTACTATTTAGTGTAAAAACAAGCCTGATGGGAAACAGGTCGTTTGTGACACGTTATTTGACCAAGAGTCAGTTAAAGACAAACATTCAAGTAAATAAGTGTATCACGCATCAATCAGTTGACTAGAAAATGTATTAAAATTTCATAAAAAATGTTTAATGCACATCTATAAATCACTGCAACAATTTGACCTCTGACCTCCTGAGTCCAGCGTTGTCTAGCACCAGCTCTTCCAGCCGGATGGATCGAGCCACCACTCGCAGGATCTGATCGCACACATCTGTGGACTGGGGGACGTAGACGGACACACACACATGCGTGGGCACACAAGTCTAAAAATGAAAGGACCCTGACTGTCTCCGACACAGAAGGAATTGTGGGTAGTTACCAGTTTGTAGTCTTTAGCTGAGAGTTTAGTGAACCACTGGTTGTACTCCAGAGCTGCGATGATCGCCACCAGATCCCTGGTGGGTGGAGGGAAAAACAAAAAGACAGTTTGTATGCAGGCAGCTGTCTGTCATTTCATGGTGTGTAAAGAAAACAAATAAAAACCTATATAACCTCACTCATTACTAAAATCTAACATTCAACCTAATGCTGAAACACAGTGTGCACCTGTTCTCCAGGTGAATGAAGTCCTGCAGGTTGAGCTCTCTGCTGTCCTGAGTGAGATAGATGGTGTCCACATCCTGGAGGACATGAAGAAGGTGAGACAGACAGAAGAGCAAAGAGACAACATGGCTTTAAAAGTTAGGAAACAGGCGCAGCTTCAGCAGGTGAGAAAGGAATCTGCTTCAACCTGCAGCAGAGGAAAGAAAAGGCCGAAGATGAAAATGAGTAAAATCAATAAACCGAGGGAAAGCACGGGGGAAGTTCTGCAAAGAAGCAGCAGCAGAAGGATAAATCCAGGCGACAGCACTGACCCACTGGACCTCCTCCCTGTAGGGCAGACCCAGGTAATCACACACACACCAGTACTGATGGGAGAACCCCCCTGAAAAGCAAGAGTCACATCACGACGACTTGTAAGCACCAAAACTGACACGGTGAACATGTGACTTGGGTGTTTTCAACATTTAGATGCAGGATTTGTTACCGCAGGGTCCCAGGTCTGTTGAGCCCTGCTCGTTCCACAAGGTCTGAAGAGCCACTGTCCTCTCTGGAGGCTTCAAACTCAGCTTCCTCATCACCTTCCTTCCTTACAGAGACAGAGCGGAAAGGGAAGAAGAGAGGGAAACATCACTGTCAGACTTCGTCGCACAGATTTCCATGCTCATTTCACTCCACAGGGCAGTGAACCCACAGTTTTATCAAACCCTACACATCTGCAACGACTACTCAGTCGACAGACGGAGAAGTAACTGGCAACTGCAGCAGCAAGAAGACGTATCTGAACGTTGGTTGTAAAATGTGCTCTGATCTAAATCACAAGTACAGACACACACAATGTGCCAAAGGTTGAACGAGTGAACCCTTGGACAACAACTGAATGAAACTTTTTCAGTAGTGAAAACCTCAGATAAATATCCTTCTTTTTTTCCTACTGAGCTTCAGCTCTGACATGACGCTGTAGGAGGCCTGATACCAGCCGGACGTGTGCTACCTACACAGGTGACCCGGCGGGGCTGATCCGCTGCAGGCAGGTGCCGATGTGAGCGATCACCTCGTCCACCTCCTCCACCGAGCCCAGCCGCAGGTTCCATGGGCTGCGGTCGTGCTCCAGCACCAACTGCAGGGGGCGACACACACAAAGGAACATGAAACAAGCAGCACACAATGGAGATGCTGTTAATGAAATCAGACTCAAGGTTCAAATCGAATTTTTTTAAAAATTATTTTTTTCCAGCTGCTGTTGAAACACACTGATGCTTGTGTCAGTCGCAGTCCAGGTGTGGTCAGCTGTGTTTGTACCATGTGTTCCACTGTAACGCCGTGTTTGTCACTGCTTGTTTGTGCCGGTGTGTACCTGAGTGGGCTTGTTGCTGCTAAGTCCCTGGATATCCAGGTAACTGAAGGACTGTTCCACCTGAAATAAAAAACAAGACACAGATGATGACATTGAACTATACGTAACGTTTGTGTGTTGAAATTATCTTGGAGGCAGCGTGTTGATTTTCAGAGAGACACAGGCCGACAATCTGTTGGCTGTTTCTTTGACCTTATAAATGAACAGTGTAAACAATGAACTGGGGGATTTGTCACTCTGAGAACTGAATGGTTACAGTCTTATTTAAAGAAGTGTTCAGTACACACTTTTAGGTTATTGGTTCCCAATCCTGGTCCTCAAAGTCAGACACAGTTAGTATCTTCCAGCTTTTGATTTACTGAGCACATCTGATGCAGATAATCAGCAATAAGCAGAGCAGGAACCTTGAGGAGCAGGATGAGGAAACGAGTGGTTTCCACGACCAGAAGTGTTTTTCTACTGTTCATTTCCCTCTTAACAAGAGAATTCAAAACACAACAACAACAACAACAACAACAACAACAACAATAATAATAGACAAGCCAGAGGATCTGAGAGTACAGACTGGCTCATACACTGGAAGCATGTCAGACAGGAAGTGCTTTAAAACAAAAAAACAATTAAAATCAATAGAAGATGCCCGGCAGCCAGTGTAAGGACAAATTGTTGGCTTGTAATTCAGGTTTATAACGTTTGAGGCAAAGTTGTTTTACATTTTTTGCCTTTTCATTTCCATTTAACAAAACAAAATTGAGAGACACATCTGCCTGAGCTATGGAATGAGGCTGCAGTCGCGAAGAGTTTTTCAGGTTGACTCAGCCGACGAATCAGGCTCCAACTTGTTCCTGAGCCCTGGAGCTGAGTCGAGAGCAAAACACACCAACGCAGGTTAGTGTGTCTCAAAAAGCTCCTCTGTGTCACACACTTTTAATGAGCGGGTCCACACTGTGCAATTTACACCACGGACAATCTGCCCGCATTTCTCCGATACATCTCCACGCAGCAAGTGTGATGCGTACAGTATGAGAGATGGTTACTTAAAGGACCCAAACCATGGGACAGGAACGAAATGAGACAGCAAAGAATGTGGGCTACAAATAGTCTGCAACCTCACGTTTCCTTTTGGGCCAGAGCAAAATAAAAGCACACCGCTCTCTGCCAAAGAGATCATGGACAACAGGGAGTTATGAAAGAGAAAATAAGAAACGTGCAGAAAACAGCCAAAATGAAAGAATCAGGAATTAAAGAGAACGAGGAAGAGAGGGAGCAGGAAAGAGAGGGCGTGGGGCACAGACAAACAAACCGTGCCCCCTCCCCTACTTTCCTTGCCAGCTGTTAAATTCCTCCATTGTCTTTTTTTCTCCCTCTGCTGCCTCTCTCCGCTGGGACAGTGCAGAACAAAACGCCCTCTGTTTCACTTTCTCACACACAGACAGAAAAAAACTCCGGGCCACTCTGGAACAACAGATCAGAGGTCAGCTCACAGAGTTCAGCAGAATTTGAGAGTGTGTTTTTAGGTATTTTCTATCACAGCCTCAACGCGCTGGTTTCAACATGAAAATACTAAACTAATGAAGGCTGATCCACCATTAACATTTAACCACCTGTCAGCACATAAAGGGTTAAAATTAGCTCCACTTTTATCCAGAGTGACCTCTGCACGTGTTTTGACATAATAACTAATACGCGAATGAATTACTTTTACTTTCATACTCAGACAGTCGGCTCAGTACTTGACTAAGCGACATAAAGCAGTTCTTGTAGTAGAGAGTTTGTGAGGTCCATACTTGGACTTTTACATGAGTATTATGTTTGTGTATTTGTCCACCGTGTCTGTCGCATCTTACTGTATATGGGTGTGTATCTGCAGACTGCTCTGAGTGGACACGCCGTCCCAGGCCCCGCATGACCGTATTAAGACCACTGCTGTTAAATATGCGGCCGATGAAAGTATTTTCCAAATTTTAAGCATCACACAATGAGACAACGTTTCTGAACCTCAGCATGCAGATAAACTCACATTTAGTCCTTTTAAATGCTTCTTAAATTTTTTTCTAGTACTAATATGCTTGGTACCTGATCTTAATGTGGAAAGGTGCTGGGGTTCAGGTCCAATTGAAAGGACACACTTATACCGAGTTCAGGTACTTAACTGTTTGGCTTCTAGTTGGCGGACAGTAAGATCCTCATCAATCCGTTGCATCTTGTGTAGAGTTAATTTTTTGCCAGGTTCACAACTGACACTCAACGCAGGCCACATGAGGGCACCATGTTGGACACAAAGCCAGTTCTACCCTCTTCTCAAGGTTCTTCAGTGAGCCTCGGCCTTCTGACCAATCAGAGGACAACCATTGTCCTCAGAGGGGACAATTTTTGTCAGTAAATCAGAATATTTAAAATGTTGTCGCCAAACGACTGATTTGGGAAAAGGTTGATCCCTGGGTTTAAGCTAGCAACAAAAATCCTGATTCTCCTCATCCCAGTCCTACTAACTGTATCCAGACTTCTCCTAGTTTGAGATGTGGCCACAAACGGGATCAACCAGCAGAAAAATATGCTTGGACCTTGAAGACACTTAAGGGGTTTAAATCTCAGACAAGCCGACCCGACTGTCTCAGAATCCAGAGTCAACTCCAGATTTCCAGTTTCATTCTGCATCACACTCCCCCACATATTTATGTGCTGTCTGGTCTGATTCACACCCTCATTAGTAAGAAGCCAAAAAAATTCTGGAGAGTCACCAGAGGCTGAGAAAAAGGAACCAGGATTGATCATTTTAGGACTGTGGGTTCACTTCTATTAATATAAAAATAATGACATAAACATCATTTCTGAAGCAGTTTCTGGAGTTTTAACTGAGGAGATTCAGCTTAGTGGAAAACAGTGTTTGTGGTCTGTTTCACTATAACCTGGAAATCCAGAAAGCTGAGCTTTCTCACCCTTTAGGTTGAACTTTCCTTCCTCTCACTGTTTTCCTTTCCCACAGGCTGTGTTCTCCCAGCTGCATTGTGGGTAAAGTACTCAAATATCTCCATGTGAGCGCAACATTCACTCCGATAAAACCAAGAACTAGAGAGGAGTAGAAACAGAAAAGATGCTGCACTGCTGTGGGGTTTTAAACGGCACCAGTAGGGGGTTAATGCAAAGATTAGAACTGAGGGTGAAGAGGCCAAACGTGTTATTGTGAACACACACTGCTTTAATTTGTCTGAAACCCACAAAAACTGTCCTGCAGCTGGAAACACTCACTACAACAGCAGATGTGGAATAATTCACTGATAAAATACTGGTACTAGCTTTTCTCAGGAACAGGAACAGGAACAATAAGGAGCCCAGCCCTTTTATTAAGAAACTACTGAACCTTAAATACAGAAACTGGTCGACTCGGGTCAGGAAGGGAAGTCAGAACGTACAAACAAAGCACCATGTTGTTTTGATCTATTCATGGGATTTGGTTTTAATAATAACAATAAGAAGAAGTTCATAATAAGAAGAGATTCAGTTTTTCAAGATTCAACAAACCTTGGATGGGACCCGCGCTGTCAGCAGATAGGCTCGATGTGACGCCAACGCCTGCAGACAGAGACACAGAGCAATCAGATGCACAGAACACCTTCAGTCCAGCCAGGTCCAAGTGTTTTAAAAAGGCCGTTCAAAATGATAGATTTCCCGAGCTTAAAAAGTGATTTTTTACAAAGTTTTTCTGTTACTTTAAATTCCAAGGTCGAACAGAAGTCACAAGGAATCAGGTAAATGAACTGTTGCAGCATCACAACTTCCTGTGGGGACAACACAGTAGTAAAGCTTGAAAACTCCTGATCCCAAATTCTGCCGCTTTTAAAAATTAAACACAGACGTTCTTACTTAAACATGTCATTGTGTTTTGCTGGTCCAGAAGGAATAAAAACTACTTCAAATTAGACTAAAAGACATTAAACCAAATCTGAAGTAAAAACTAAGATGATTGAAATTATTGAAGCGTTTCAAGATCTGCACATTATTTGTCCAAAAACAACCAGTAGAGAGTCTTTCTGCCCCGACAGCTGCCACAGGCCTCAGCTTCTGCAGAGGCTTTTTCACTAAGAGGGATAAATATATATATTATCTTTCAGCACGTGTTGAACTTCTGTCCTGGCAGAGAGCGAGTGCACATTATGACTGCCAGCTCCGTCAAGGCTAGGGGAGAAGCAAAATTAAAAACATATTTTCATCTGAAGTGTGCGTATGTTTTCTGAGCTGTGGTTTGAATTAATCCCAGGTCAGTGGTCCCTGTTCATTACAGCTGACAGAGAGAGGCCGAGCCAGCTGTGGTACACAGCCAGTGACCCCAAATCAATGTTATCACGATCCACGTGCTGAACGTGAACATAACACAGATCATGAGTGAGCATCTACTTTAATGTTAATTTAACGCTGTAATTTAAAGCCGAGACCAAAACTGCGGCATAAACATGACACCCCAACCACATTCTTTGGATCGATGAAGAAAAAAAAGTGTTGACCTAATAAAACACAGAATTTATGCCCACTTTTTCATCTTTATCCCTAAACTAAATTCAAAATAACGAAATCATGGTATTCTGTGAACCAAAGAAAGCCTGGTGTGGAGAATCCTGACGTACCATCTGTAACAGTCTAAGATGATCGACGATCAGCTGAGCTTTACCGACCACATTAGCACATTCCACATCTTCTCGCAGCAGCAGATCGGTTCTTGATGTCAGACAGATCAAACCCCACTTTTCTAAATACGCATTCACCAAGTGCTGCTCAAATCTCAGTTGCTGCAATGTCCTGTTGACTGGGTTACCAACATAAAAAAAAAAGGATGATAACTTTTTGCAACTATCTCAGCACCTAAATCATGAAATGAAAACACTTCTCAGCACTTTAATCTCTAATCTCTTCTCCTCTCAGACTGATTCACTGATCACTCAGGCATTTAATAGACTAAATATAACTCTACAGAAATTCTTATTATCAGGAAAGCATCTGCAGGCAGAAAAAACTCTCAGGGTGTTGGACCGATGATGAAACAATCAATTATATTTAATATTAAATAATAATATTAAATAATAATAATAATGAATGATGAATAAATTGATGGATTTCGTCAGCGGAGCCATCAGTGTGCCTCTGATTGTCCCGACCGTGAAAAAGAAAAAGCCCATGAAATGAAGCTCTGACGGATATGAAAAAGCAGCACCTCAAACTTCCTTATTCCTCCCAATGGATGTTGTTCCTCCCAGCAGGTTGCCGCCCCCAACTCCCTGGTTTATTTGTCTCCCGCCGTGGCTCGCGAAATAATGTGTCCTCAACTTTTATTTACACAAACAAAGCCAAATCTGCCTGACACATTAGCATGAAACACGCAGTACGCTTTTGTCTCATTTCAAGAAATTACGGCACAGATTCCTCTAATCTGCCAATCTACAGCAGCGGAATGCAGAGTGTGTCCGTCGCTGCGTGTTTCCCCACCCTGCGTCTGTGAGCGGCTGATTCAGTCAAGTCTGGACAGGAGTCGCAGTCGCTCTCTGAAGAGCTGTGGTATGTGGTCACAGGCAGAGAAATATCTTTAAAAATGTGTTTAAATGCAGTTTCTGTGCCGAGGGAGGCAGATGTGACCAGAATCGGCCTCATTCACACACACAGCGGAGGTGAATTCACATATCTGCAATTACACGCAACCAGACACTCAACTGCACCAACACCCACCACTTAACTGTGTCTTTAAGCTGGAGAGGGATGAATGTATAAATCTATAGACAGGAGCCGGGCGAGGTTTAGTCCAAACTTCCTGATTTGGTGATGCAAGTCTTACTTCATGTTTGTAATGGCTCCTGCGGTTACGCACTCAAACAAAGAAACACTGACTATGGATGAAGTTGCAACATAAGCTGGAGGTTTGGCTGCAGATTTGCTGTAAACACTTTGGTTCATTCTTGTTGTGTGAGCCAAACATTTGTTGCTTTCTTTGCTCAGAAATCCGTCCATCTGTCGGCTGTCACTGAGCAGACACATATAAACAATATTTACTTTCAGTCATTTGGCAGACGATTTTATCCAAACTCGTGCACAAGTGACTTTGAGTTTCATCTTCAGGTGTTTTTCCTGATTGGTACGAGTGACTCGTTCCATCATCATGGGATCGCTTTACTGTGTGGTGAAACTACCACCAGACGCCATTCGTTGGCACCTGGATGAGGAGGTTCAGGTAGGGAGGTGCTGCTGAACTGACAGAGAATCAGAGCACTGAACCTGATGAAGTGGCTTTTTATTTTGATCAGAAATGAGACGTGGTGCTGCATTTTGCATTTGTGCATTTTCATCTGGAGAAGTTTGAGAGCGCTGCTGGTAAAACGGAGTGTCTGCGTGAGGAGTTGGGCTGGAAGGGTTGGACACGTGCAGGCACTTTAGACTCACACTTTATCCTGAACTGCTTTGAACTGCGGGATGAAACAAACCCAGAATTCTGCTGCTTCAACTTTGTTTAGAAGGTATTTTTCTGTTTCAAGCTGTCTGTCTATCAGCCCCACAATGACGTGGCCCCTCCCACTGTGGTGTGGAGGATCTTGGCTGATCCGAACTCTCGTCCAACTCCTTTGAAAGGACCTCACAGCCTGACGTCACGGTTGGCTCACGATGTTGTGGCTGAAACGGAACAAATCCCTGAAACCAGGTACCACGACATTAAGGAAATCCTTCCCAGAGGAATGGAGGCTTTGGAATGACATGTCCACCACCCAGACACAGCTGCATCATCCATGTGCCCACGTTTGGGCCACAGAAATGCTACTGTGCTCTTATTTCATAAACACAACATCAACACAGGTGGGAATGAACACACTGTGGTTTGGCACAGAAAATGAAGCACAATTATTGTCAGCGTTTTGAATATTTTATATGCTGACTACGACTTATGCTATGACGCCCTTATCTTTATGATCCCCGTGTGAATCACAGCACAAATTTAAAAACTTTGTGTCTGCAGAGGGAAACATTCACAGACAGAAACTGTCCATCAGATTATGATTCACAGCGGCAGCTCCTGAGCTTCTGTAGCCACAGTCATTTTAAATATTTAACAACCACATGCAGCTTTTTGGAGCTCAGCTCAACAGCAAACACGCCATAACTAAAAGAGCCCAGTGGAGAGGAGAGGTTTACACACTATCCCCCAAATCTCTATATGTTTATTTTTAAACCTTAACAGGTTTAATGCTATTTCATGCTCAAACAGTCCCATAAACAGATCACTGCAGTTTGTTTAAGCCTCTTAGTTCATCAGTGGTCAGAGATCAGGACAGTCTGTCTTGTTTTAAATCACCTTAGCAGAGAACAAAACTACAAACTATCTGTAAGAAGTTTCCTTAAATGTTAATTTATCCTACAAAAGTACAAAGATATCTGGCTTAATTATATTTGGTGGTTCCACACAAAAGACAACGAGCAAAACGCTTCAGCTCAGTGATGCCACGATGGTGGAACAGCTGCCAAACTCAGCAACAATATGCAGAAAACTGCTCAAAACAGAACCGCACCTTCCAATGCGCTGAAAAAAAATCCCCATCCCGTCTGTTCTCTCTTGCATTTCTTCTCATAGCACTTTGCTTCATTGCTTTCTCCTTGATTTAGAATGTACTTGGCTGCCTTGTATCTCACTTGTAAGTCGCTTGGCATAAAAGCTGCCAAATGAGTGAAGGTAAATGTAAAACCTTTGAGCCCAGCGACCCCTCGATAGTGAAACGAGCACGCTCAGCATCCTCACTCTCACTATTCAAAAAAGTGCTTCCACGACTTCCTCCGCACTTAAAAAAACATCCTCTTAGTTCACTCAGCCCTCTGCTGTAAAGTTTTCTCCTGGACTTTGACATTTTTTTCCCGCATTTTTCCCCCTGTAATTTGTTGCTTTTGATAAAAGCTGCTAAATGACTAAATGAAAATATAAATTTTGTGAATACTGTATGAGCACATTTACAGTTTGATTTAACTAGAGTTGCAGCATGTGCAGCCCGAGGACTTGTCCGACTGAAACTTCCACTGACTTCCTTTGAAAACACGCTGAGCTGACGGCAGGATACGGCTCTGAATGTGCACTGATAGGCGCAGGTTAAAGTCTGGCCTTAAAGCAGTACGAGCCACTGTGTGGCGTCTTCGTGCCTATTTCACTTTAACCTGCACTCGCAGGTTCGTATTTCACTGCGGCCTCTCCGCAGCTCCTGCAGCAACATGCCCAAACCCCACGCATTTCAAAAGATGCTTTTGCGTTATGAACATTTTTCATTCGGGGCTGCTAAGTGAATGAGTGAACCTGCGTATTCTGAATCACACTGTACTTGCAGTACACAGAGTTAAACTGCTGCCACTCACCAGCACTCTGTTCTCCACTTTGTCACCTTTGACCTCCAGCTGGACCATGCGCCTCAGGACCAGCTTCACCCTCCGACCCACCGCCTCCCGCACACTCTCTGCAGCAGAGACATAAGGTTAATGTACATGACTCCAGACCATTTGCACCGCAACATCTGGATGGATCAGATTTCAGAACAGTACGTAGATAAGATTCAGATGAGAAGTGATTGTCACGGTTAATCAACAGGATAATCAGACAGGAAGTTATCGCTGTGTTCATCAGATTAACTTTAAATACACAACCCATTACTGCAGAATTCACTATTTCAAGAGTTTAAATAATGATTCCCAAACCAAACAATAACAGTGTTCAAATACATAAAAGTCTTGTGTGCAAAAGTTTCTTGAGTATCAGCTAAAATGTACTTTTTTTGCAGAATGTCTTCATTTAATTACTGAATATGATGTTACTGGATTTTAGTTTTGATGCATTATTTATCATGTTAACGTTTAAACAAGTTTAGTTCCATTTTTGATGAACATGTCGCAAATGTATATTTCAAATTAATTTACCTACTTTGTGGACACTTTATGTACTTCACCTCATCATCAGTAACATCTTTTGATTATACTGGATCCCAAAAGTACCTGTGAGTATAATTATATAAATATATATATTGTATCGAGTAAAGGAACAATACTCCCGTATGAAATCCAGTAAAAAAGCCTGCATGAACTAGCATAAACAGGAAACACTCAAATAAAATGGACATTTTTTTAATTGGATTTTTAAAATACAGAACTTGAATAAATGTCATCACTTTGCAGACATTAGTAGTACTTCTGCAGCGGTTAATAGTGCTAGTAGACACGCGACCTTTTAAATAAACCGCCCGTTGAACAGTACAGCACTAAAACGTAGAGGACAAACGACCCTGTCCTGTTGCTTACACTGACGGAGACATTAGAGACCTCCACGATGGAGCCAGGTGGGGCTGCTCAGGTTGACATTCACGGTACCACACGGTGTAAAGTTTTAGTACTGCCGATGTTTCGCAGCCTCTGGTGTCACAGGAAAAACATTATGTATTTCTGCTCAGACAGAGTCGATTTTCCCTGGGCAAAAGGTCGGGAGAACCTTTTTTTAGCATTGGTGGGAAAATCCAACGACAGACAGAGGAGGAGGAGGGTGAGGGTGAAGAAGACCGGGTAACATATGGGGGGAGAGGGGAGGGGAGGTGGAGAAAGACAAAAAAGTGTGACAGTGTGTGTGCACGACAAAGAGAGGGCATTGATGACGCACACACACACACGGTGAAGTCATGAGGAGAATGAAAACATTACAGCATGAAGCCGCATGGAGGCTGATCAGAAACATGTGAACTTCTCTGTCTGTGCATCTCGCTCATATAAAAACAAAGTGGAGGAGGTACTTCACGGGGAAAACCGACTTTTTCAGTCTGAATCAATGTCCCGTTCTGTCTCGCTGCAGTGAATTAGTCTGACGTCTAGAAAATTACACTCACTGTCATGCGATGGGATTTACTTTAATATTTGGGGACTTGAATAACATTTTGACAGTTTAATGTCAAACTCATTTGAATATCTCTGGATTTTGGACTCTTAGTCAACAAAGGTGCAGGCATGGATTTGAATATGTCCAAAGTTACAGCCGTGCTTGGACTTGAAGTCATAGAGTCTAATCTGATTGGCAGCAAGATCAATCTCATCAGACTTTACCTTCTTCTGCTTGGCTTCAAAGTGTCCCACTTGTCTTCTGACCTCATTACTCGCCTCCTTATTGTACAGTCACTCAGTTTTTGAGGTAAATCTGAACATGAGCCATATTCCTTCCATTTCCTAGTGAAGGACTTCAAAAAGATGTTTGATGACTGGGAAATGTTCTTGTCTCCATTCACCGACTTGTGTTATTTGGTGTTTTTTTTGTGTAGATTTTGTCCAGAACGTTGATTCACTTGTAACTTGAGATTTCAGATCGAGGTGTATTTAAACTACAGTCCCCGAAAACACGTCCACTACAATCAGGTGGTCTTTATTTAACTAGCTGTGTAACTTCTAAAATCAACTGGCTGCACAAGTGATGAATTAGGTGATTTTTTTATAATGGGCAACTTCACCAATTCAAACTTGCTTTAGTTTAGGCTGTAAATGTACCATGTCTCAAAAAACACCCCAGGTTGCTTCGACAATTTACTGATTTACCTGTCTTAATGCAAATATTATGAGCCCCAATGCTCTGACTGGCCAGCTTGTGGAAGCCTGCTGGTGGACAGTTTTTGGTCCAGAGAACATCTCGTGACAGAATCGACATAAAAAAAATGTTTTGGTGTGCTTTTTCCTCAATATCCATTCAGCTTACATTTTAAAATGTGGTGCAGTTACATCTAAAACACAGTCTAAAATGACCAGAAACACTAGATGAAGCTTCTTTACCACTGCCGAATGTGGCGATTAACTCTGTTTGCTTTGTGGGCGTAACATGCGCCCGACCCTCGTTTCTCTCAAAGGTCACCCTCCCCTTTCACGAGCGGCTCAGCTTCCGCCAACACAAAGACCAGCCCTGATAAGATCTTCTTGCAGCGTGAGGCTGCTGCTGATGAGCAGCATCAGGCCAGCGTGTCCTGTTAAATCCGACCAGAGGGTCTGGCAACAACAAGCCCCATTGACAAACGTACAGTGTGAGACTGGGCTGCAGACACTGTAACTGAGAGCACGGGGCCGTGAGTCAGCCTCAGTTAATGACCGAGAGCGACTTCGCACTAAAACTACTGGGATTTTTATTGCAGACTTTAAGGAGTTGGATGAAATTGTTGGGCTATATAATAAATAACCTGACCGAGAAAAATAGCATTGGACACAATATATATATATATATAAAATAAAAACGTGACTTTCTATTTAACAGATTTTTTTTTAATCGTTTTGGTTGAAGAACATTTGAACTTTTGCCCATCTTAAATACTTAAATAACAAATACTGGCCTAAAGTATATATTTCCTTTCCAGAGCAGCACACATTTGATTTAAAGTCAACACTTTAAGCTCCTTTCTCCCACAAAATTGCAGTGATTTACAGTTTCTTCTTTCCCCCTCGTACTTTTTGACAGGCACTCATCCAGCCAGGCTACGCTGATAGTATCTCACAACCCAAAGGAATTTCAGAGGACACACCCCTTCCCCAGAGGCCCATTTGTCTCTCCCCCCCCCAGACTCGGATAAAGAAGTGGCAGGAGCAGAGACTCTCAGGTAGCCAACTTCCCCCCAGGCCATGAAAATACCTGCGAGCCCAAGTCCTCTTAAGACTAACTTTAAGGGGAAAAAACAAACCCTTATCTTTCCCTTACAGAGGAACGTCAGTGGATCAACTTTACATTGAAATGATAAATTGGTATCTGTTATAAATCTAATGCTAACGTTGGCTCAGTGTTTTTGATAATATAGTTTTAACACCTGTTAGTCTCTTTTTCCCCTTAAACCTGACAGGAAACGTTTTTAAAGCTTTGACTGAAGTTTAAAGGTGAGTTTAAAGTGACCCACTCGAGTCGCAAAGTGTTTCTGCCCTGACGTGACGCGCCATTTCTTCGTTTTTTAAGACAAACGTGGAGCTGAAAGTTTCCTGAGCCGTGCCGTGCCGTGCCGTGGGGGGCTAGCTCACCCCGACCCGCGGTTCACTTACCGAACAGCTCGTTCGTCGTGTCCGTTTTTTCCTCCGACATTTCTGCTCCCGACGTCAACACAGCGGAGGAGTCCGGAGGTGAATCCGAGGAGGTGGAGGAGGAGGAGCGTCCGGTGAAGGTGCTGAGTCCCGTTCGGTTCTGCTTACCTGTCGACACCCTGCGCGCGCAACCGTGCCTGCACGCGCGCGCACACGCACGCGCCGTTCACTCCTGCATCACAGAGGCCGGAAAGCACGAGGGCAGGCGGCGAGAACCGAAGGTGGTTTCAGACATTTCAGACGGGCTCTTCGCTAAAGTGAGGGCAGGCGTCACACACACACACACACTCTCTCTCTCTCACACACACACACACACACACACACACACACACACACACACACACACACACACACACACACACACACACACACACACACACACACACACTCTCTCTCTTCGGTGAACCCTCCTCCTCCTTCAGCTGCTCTCCAGGAAAAAACAGGAGCCTCCGCCGCTCAAAATGGGACGCTGGTGAAACCTCGCGGCCGGGCTCGTGAATTGCAAGTTTGCGTTTGTCCAGGTAAAAACGTTTCCGTTTGTCATGGATGAAGTTGGACGGTGATATTGTACGAACTCCGCTGTTAGCTAACGGCTAGTGCTAAAACTAGCCCGGTGTGACGTAGACCGAGCGTCGGCCTAGTGTCGGCCTGCTTTAGTTAACATGACCCTGAGTCCACAGAAAACTGCTTAACACAGTTAAGAACATTTACCACAACCAGGAATTTGTCTTGGTGTAAGCGTGGTACACAACAATTATGGAATAATTACACAAATGCTATAATACAATAATACAATGACCGTAAGAAATGGGAATATATGCAGCTTAAAGTGGCTGTAAAGTGGTCCTGGTCTTGATGGACCGGAGCCTCTTGCCACAGGAGAGGGGCAGGAAGAGATTCTGTCTGGGATGAGAAAGGTCGGCTGCGATTCTGGCTCCACGTCTTCAGGTCCTAGAGACGTTCGGTAGTTTTTATGTAGTAATTTTTATGAAATAATTCCCAACATCTCCATATCAACAACAGCAGCAGCAGCAAACTAGGTCAACTGATACTTTTACTAATGAGTACTAAAAATGATATTTTGGTGCAATTGTTTGACGATTAATATCCAACCAGGATTCAGGCCTTACAGCCTTAAATGATCCATCCAACAGTTGATCTTTGTGTCTCTTCTCGTCAGGCAAGTGGACTTGAATGGCTTTGAGCATAAGTAACTGGACAAAAGATGAGGACTCTTATCGGAGGTTCTCAAGGTTATCTAAAACTATTGACTTTAAATACATTTTTAGTTGTTGCACTTGTGGCTCCTGTTTTAACAGGTAAAGAGAAACTCATGCAATGTCATCTTTATATATCTTTATATAGCAATGTCTATCAATGTTATATTTTTGGATTAAGTGTTTAAAACGCTGAATTTGTGTTGTAAAAGCAAAAATTACATGCAAAAGCATTTTACAGCAACGTACATATTTTTGGCAGGTTATTATTGTCATTTTAATAGAATACAAGATAAAGTTGCAAACTAAATTACTATACAGTGCTGTCATTTTAAATACGCAAAATCCCTGTAAAATATATCCAGTTGCTTACTGTAATTCTTTTTACAGTAATTAAGTATATCTTTTAAGTGCAAGACTTTTGTGGCAGGTACATTTTACAGGCAGTTCGTTAGAGTTTGCTCGGCACTCCTTGTCTGTGCCTGCACCCTCTGTCACGGCTCTTCTTTTAGTATCTTATCAATTACATGTTATTAATATGTTGTGTCTCTGTCTCTCCCTTCACACGCTGCACACAGGCGGGGCCTGCTGTCCGGGGTGCACGCTGCGCAGCCGCCCGGTGACGTGCTTCCATCGCCCGTGAAGTGCCCTGGCACGCACACGCAGGTCCGATTGGAGCGTCGCTCCTCTGCGCTTCCGGGCACAGGCCGCGGGCGTGTGGTCGAGCTGGGCTGAAGTTCAGGCGCGGGGTGTGCACGCCGACCCACAGCAGCACAAAGACCACGAAGGAGAGGAGCGTCTTCTGCAAACGTGCAATCCACAAAACAACGTAAGGATTAATCCACGGTAAATTAAAAACCAAGAAGGGCCAATATGTGCACAAAGTGCGCTCGCACTTCCCCAATAAAACCAAAAGGAAACGAAACTAATCCACAGGCAAGGGCTGACAAAATCTGTATCAAACTCCAAGAACCGAGAAGTCAAATGTGCTTTCGGGTTTGGAAGTCAGACAGTAGAATTATAAAAATAAGTCGTAAGTGCTAAAGAGAGCTAGTGTCAAGATCCACAAAAACAGTCCTGGTGGGTCTAAAGGTCCGTGACCGCGGTCTCTTCTGCACCTACCATCATACACGTGTTGGATCAGCCGGGTCAGCCCGCAGAGATCTGTGGCGCACTGGGTTCCTCCTCATCTCTATTTATCTGGAGCTCCGGACGCCCATCAATCACAGATGAAAAGAGCCTCGTACTTCTCGGGAAGACCGTGATTCGTCATCACTGTAGTATTTTGGAAGAATGACTCGTCAGGAGTTCTAACCGAACTATTGTGACCTATAGCGCACTACACGACACGTGTTTTACGCGCAGGGACGGACCGTACTGCTGTAGTGTTGATTTGTGCTGCTTCACACACTCCAGCCATTCAGTAAAAAGGACTGGTATGTGTCAGGATCCTCTCAGGTTTGTCTGAAGATGTTTTAATAAATAATATCATAATAAATTAATAATACTTATCCGAGTTTGCTCGGCTTTAGGGTGACTGTGAGAGACTGAAAGTCAGGTTTAATGCTAGGAGAATAAAAAATAGAATAAAACAACAAGAAAACAAAAAGAATATGTTTGAATCTTTTACTTCAAAACAAGCCTTCACCTCACATATTGGAATGGGTTGTGCCTCTTTGCACGAGCATGGTTGAGAAAATGCACAAGTAACAAACAGGCATCACATAACCAGAAGGAACCGTTTCCTGTTCGTGATCCTTTCTAATTCTTTAATTTCTCCACTAAGGCGATGAGGTGAAAGCAAAATGTGCTGAGGACTCTTAACAGGCAGCCGGGTAAAAGGAAGCAGCCAAAACCACTGACAGGCGACATGTGTCAGGCAGCAAACCGCAAACAGGGACAGTGAGGGATCTAGACGTCTGGGTCAGAGCATCTCCAGAACAGCCGGTCTGGGGGGGGCTCTACAAAATGTGCTACAAGGAAGGACAACCAGTGACCTGGTTACAGGGCGTGAGGAGTGCAGGCGGGTCTTTCTCTGCTACATCTGTGTGGATGTCAGGGTGCAGAAACAAGCCACTGAAGACAGTTGATGCTCAGTTGACTCGGTTCTGATAAGAAGCCCTGGGTTACTTTGACGTGTACAATCCACATCTGAAGATCCAGGCTCAGTGCAAAAAATATTTCCCAAAGAGTTTTAGGTGCAGGAGAGGAAAGCAGGGCTGCGTTAAATACTGGACATGATAAACCTTACGTAGGTGCACGAGTTGTTTGTGTGTGTGTTTCTAATACAGAGCAAAGGCACAAATATAAAAACTCTGAGTTTTAATCATTTTCTTTAAACTTCTGCAACAAAATAAAAGCATTCCTGCATTCAGTTAGGATGTATTTTGTAGTTTTCACATATGAAAGGGCATGACTTTATTCCACACACATAAACGTGGATGAAATTTGGAGGTGAAAATGTTGGACTTTGGCAGCAGGGAGTTCACTTCCCTCGTCCTTGCCTCATTTTATTAGAGCACAAAGCTTCGTGATGATCGGAACTTTCCCAGGATTTGAATCCAGGGTATTTTCTACATTGTCTCCCTGACCCAAGGGCTCAGATGTTCCGTCTGTCTCGACACACATCTGCACCACATGGTGGCTCACTCTTGGACCAGCTAGGAGCCAGGTGTCCTCCTCACTACCATTAGTGTGACTCTAATTTGGGTGAAGCTGCCGTTTTTTTAATGGTTATTGTCAAAGTGACTGGTGCCACCCTGTGGACAAAGGACGCCACTGGTTCCTTAACTTATGTGTACAATGAGCTGACGATCAACAGTACAGCTATGTATATATGGTAAGGTCATCAGAGGGTCCACGGCTGATGGAGGATATGGTCCGGAAGTCCAGTTGCCCACAAGCAGCACTTTTGGAAGAACCAGTACCTGGACAATTCGGATTGTCCAACTAAGGCTAATGATGTGACCTCCTGCAGAGTTGTTTCTTTATAGTTTATCATTCTTTATCAGGCTGGACCAAAAGCACTGAGGTGCTCCGCATTGAGAAATTTGTAACACAACTCCACAGACATTTTCGGATGAAATTACGAGACAGGAGTGACCGGAGAACCAAACCTGTGCAACATCACTGGGTTCTTGTAGATTAGTCAAAAAGTGCATGTTATTTATTGGTGGTGTTCCAAGTTAAATCATTTCTGATAATGTGTGGGTCATCAGCTAAAAATCCTAGGTAGGAGCGGCATGTCTTCCCCAGAGCCAACTGAGGTTTTGCAAGCTCACCTTTTTAGGTTTTAGGATATTAGGAAATCGCCTGTGAGATTTAGGTCAAATCCTGAACCAAGAAAGAAAAACACTTTGGGGAGTTTCTGTTTGCCTCCCTTAGCTCACACTAGAGGACGTCAAGCCTTTTTACAATCTGGACTTTTAGGTGTGTTTGGCTGAAGAATGTGACTCTTCATGTAGTTTACGGCCGTCTGTAGCCGTGGCATCAGAATTAATATGATTCTTTCTTGTAGTTGGGGACATGCTTTTATGACGACGGCTCATTCTGCGGAAACATACTACGACCGAGGGCAAGTAGTGTGTCACACTTTCAAAAAGTAACTGTGTTGCCACATTATTTTTTTTATTTCCTGTCTGCTCGATCAAAGGTTTCAACAATCACGCTTTGTAAGTGGGACGTTTGAAGCCCAGTTTTCCCAACTGTAAACTAGCGCTTGTTTGAGGCTTGTCGAAGTTCACAGAGGATGACAAACTGACCATTTAGAGGAAAAGACAAGGAGACGAAAGTGGAATTTTTCTAAAGCACAGCTCCAATAAAACAAAGGCTACCTTTCATAAATAGGCATGACTAAAGTGGCAACAGACATATATCAAATTAGTAAATTAGTAACAGCGGCTTCTGATGCCTTAACAGGTAGAGATTATGACAACTGTATTCATTTAAAACAATTTAATGTTATAAAAAATACACTTGTATTTAATTCAGAAAACGCAGCGTGACCCAGGTAAGGGGCTGACCTATCTAATTTCACAATATATATCTAGAGTGGGAGATTAAATAAAACAATAATTAACATACCATTAGGAAATTTGAAAAACTGAATAAATTGCACACTGGTAGTAAACAATATTTAAAAATTAAAACTCAATTTAAGCAAATAAATGAACCGCTTATAAGAAGGTCTCATTGCTGCCCCAATGAACACCAAGCACACATGCTTAGAAACCCAAAGACACTTCAAACTTAGTCACACACTTCAAATCTCTAGTACGTCGCTTGTGCACCACTCAGTGTTACCGACATGAAGTGTCCTTCACTGGTTCTACAAAAACATAGAATAAAGAATAAAAAATAAAAGAATAAAAAATACAATTATTGATACTGGAAGTGCCGTCTACACAAGAAAAACAGCACAACTAAATGATGAAAGGAAAAACAAAATCTAATCTAATAAATGTAGAAAAGATATCAAAACGCATTCCTTTCGAACGCTGCTCAGCTGGACTGCTGGTTCCAAACTTCACCATCTTTGGGCTAGCGTGTAAAACAGGACTGGCTCAATGCAGTCTTACAGCCTAAAACGGCTCCAAACTGCAACACACATGCAAATTAGTTATTTAATATAAAAATATTGAAACGTTTATTAAAATGCCAATGAGAACAGCTCCTACACTCCTCAGTGTGCCCAAATCAAACCATCTTGCCTGGCTCAAACGAAGACGTTCCAAGTTAAACACACCTGCCTTAAGAAAGGGCAGCGCTGCCTCTCTGAAGCCCCCGCCCAGCAATGGGCCACACTTTCTAGGGTCTCTGGTTGCGTCTCTCTAATAGCTGAAAAAAGGAGGAGATCAAGACAAGGAAGCTCCTTACAATGCATGGAAGTATTCACCCTAGATCCAGCGTCCTGAGACTGTATACTAAGGGGGCAAAAGCATTCCGAGGATTAGTGAGCATCAGAGTGACTGTCCAGGATGACACAAGAAATATCCACGAACATATCAAGACGAGGGGCCCGTGTGATGACATGCTTGGTGAACACCTCGGGTGGCAGCAGCAGGGAGCAAGGGAATGAAGAACAAGTTCGATCATAGAAGAACAACTGTAGCAGGCACAAGGGACAACTTGGGGCTTCAGTGCCCAAGGATACTTCCAGTTGTAGCCAGGAGGAGCAGGAATTGAACAACTGACCCCGTGTTGCTGAGCTGCCATTCCATTGCTTCAAAGCGTTTGTATCGCACAGCATTAACGAAGCCTACAGTGTAAGTTATCCCGTGTTGTGTGTATTAAATCGCCACCATGAGGCTAATGCTGACTTTTGAACGGAAATGATTCCGTTTCTATTTGTTTAAACATTCGGTGACACGTTGTCTCCCTACTCTGGTAGCCTGTGGAGCTTAACTCAGTCAAGCTCATAAGTCACCTTTTTCTGCTCAGGGTCTCAGAGTCCAGCGGTTTGATGGACAACACTATGCGTGACCTGGTTCATGTGATGCCCCCTTCAGTCTGTCCAGCCCAGAGACAGAGGACGTGGACTGGAACCTTGGTCATCACGTGAGTCTCTTTATGGGTTTGACACACTGGAATCACACGCATGATTGTGACACTGCATTCAAACAGGCTCATGAACACAATGAACATGATTATTTTAGAAGAGGGGTTAAAACACAATGATATAGAATAAAATTCTAATCCAAAAA
This sequence comes from Channa striata, assembly GCA_033026295.1. Classification (NCBI taxonomy): domain Eukaryota; kingdom Metazoa; phylum Chordata; class Actinopteri; order Anabantiformes; family Channidae; genus Channa; species Channa striata. The sequence continues at coordinate 22,178,730 of CM065181.1, forward strand.
TTCAAAACATTGACTGATTAACAAAACACCCAGATACAGTGGTGTGAAAAAGTGTTTGCCCCCTCACTGGTTTCTTATTTTTTTGCATGTTTGTCACACTTTAATGTGTCTGATCATCAAACTACTTTAATTATTAGTCAAAGATAACACAAGTAAACACATCATGCAGTTTTTAAATGAAGGTTTTTATTATAAGTGTAAAAATAAATCAAAAACCACATTGCCCTGTGTGAAAGTGTTTGACCCCCCTGTTAAAATATAACTTAACTCTGGTTCATCATACCTGAGCTCAATTTCTCCAGCTGCACCCAGGCCTGATTGCTGCCACACCTGTTTGCAATCAAGAAATCACTTAAATAGGACCTGCCTGACAAAGTGAAGCAGACCAAAAGATCCTCAAAAGCTAGACATCATGCCGAGATCCACAGACATTCAAAAATAAATGAGAACGAGAATAATTGAGATGTATTAGTCTGGAAAAGGTTATAAAGCCATTTGTAAAGCTTTGGGACTGCAGCGAACCACAGTGAGAGCCATTATCTACAAATGGCAAAAACATGGAACAGTGGAGAACCTTCCCAGGAGTGGCCGGCCGACCAGAATTACCCCAAGAGCGCAGCGACAACTCATCCAAGAGGTCACAAAAGACCCCACAACAACATCCAAAGAACTGCAGGCCTCACTCGCCTCAATTAAGGTGAGTGTTCATGAATCCACCATAAGAAAGAGACTGGGCAACAATGGTTTGCCTGGCAGAGTTACAAGACGAAAACCACTGTTGAGCAAAAAGAACATAAAGGCTCGTCTTAGTTTCGCCCAAAAACATCTTGATGATCCTCAAGACTTTTGGGAAAATACTCTGTGGACTGACGAGACAAAAGTTGAACTTTTTAGAAGGTGCGTGTCCCATTATGTGTGGCGTAAAGGTAACACCACACTTCAGAAAAAGAACATCATGCCAACAGTAAAATATGGAGGTGGTGGTGTGATGGTCTGGGGCTGTTTTGCTGCGTCAGGACCTGGAAGACTTGCAGTGATAAATGGAACCATGAATTCTACTGTGTATCAAAATATCTTGAAGGAGAATGTCCGGCCATCTGTTCGTGACCTCAAGCTGAAGCGAACTTGGATTCTGCAGCAGGACAATGATCCAAAGCACACCAGCAAGTCCACTTCTGAATGGATGAAGAAAAACAAATGAAGACTTTGGAGTGGCCTGGTCAAAGTCCTGACCTGAATCCATTTGAGATGCTGTGGCATGACCTTAAAAAGGCGGTTCATGCTCGAAAACCCTCCAATGTGGCTGAATTACAACAATTCTGATGGGGTGAGTGGGCCAAACTCCTCCACAGCGCCGGAACAGACTCGTGGCAAGTTATCGAAAACACTTGATTGCAGTTGTTGCTGCTAAGGGTGGCCCAACCAGTTATTAGGTTTAGAGGGCAAACACTTTTTCACACATGGCAATGTGGTTTTTGATTTATTTTTACACATGTAATAAAAACCTTCATTTGAAAACTGCATGATGTGTTTACTTGTGTTATCTTTGACTAATAATTAAATTAGTTTGATGATCAGACACATTAAAGTGTGACAAACATGCAAAAAAATAAGAAACCAGTAAGGGGGCAAACACTTTTTCACACCACTGTACGTCCATCACACATCCTGTTTCTGTCTGTGTAGATTCAGCTCGCAGCAAAGTACCAGGAACCGAAGTTTTGGACGTTTTCCTGGGCCGGGATCAGACGCCAAAATCAACGGCAGTTTCCCCTCACGATGGGTAAGACGTTTTGGTTACCTATCCCCTGAACATAAGCTCTCCTCAACCACTGGGTTGAATGTTTACTGCAAACACCAATTTCTAGTAGTTTGTTCGAGTTCTGGTGAAGCTCAGGCTTCTCAGAACATCATTTACTTTATCATATACTAAGCAGCACATAAACTGTTAGGACATAATCCAGCACCATCCTGAGTTGTGTTCACATATTGAAGCCGCCCCGTATGTGTCACCAACCTTTTTGACTGAGAGCTACGTCTTGGGTACTGATTAATGCGAAGGGCATCCTGTTTGATACACACATCTGAAATAACAAATTTGCTCAATTTACCATTAAGTATATGTCATTTATAATTAAGGATTTTCATCTATGTGAAGTAGATTTCTCAGAACACTTATCAATAATTAAACACGGTAAGAAACAGATAAATATCGATCTGCAACACTTTATTTCTATAAATCTCTGCAAGTATTTACATTTTCAAATGATCACTTCTACAACATTTTCGTTAGCCACTAACAGTTTTTAACAAATCATGCAGTTGCACCGTGTTTGTACAGATTGTCAAATATGTAACCTACAAATATCAATTTTCAGATTTTACTGAAATCTTTTAACAAAATGATCATATCTCACATTTACCAAACACATTTGTCATGATTTTTCCATAACTGATTTCAACGGCCATGTTGCCATGGTTTCGGTGGGAAGCCTGTCATTGGCTGCTTTTCCCCAGTGTATTGTGATCTGGGGTATATCTGACACTGCAACTCTGGGTGAGTCTTGCAGATGTGCATCAGCGAGGCGTGCTCTGTATTTGTTCATGTCAGAAGAGGCTGATTCACAAAGAGGCTGGCAACCATCATAGCTGCTGTGCATATGCCACTTTTCTGTGTCAACAAGGCGCCATCAGTTTGTTAGAGCCTGCTATGCTTTGAGTTGGACGTCATTTTGCAATGTTACTATTTCGACTTCCACCTGTCCAGCATCCAAGCTGAACGTGCACTTAGTTGCTCAGCAATGTGTGTTGTCTCCACGTTCATGAAAGGGTTGTAAGTGAATCCCACACATGGCTCAAGTTGATCAAGGTCACAAAACCCGTTCTCAAACTCATGCCAAGTCCGTTTATGACTTGAGAGTGCTTTTCTGCAACTTTGTCAAAAGTCTCAGACACAGAAGCCTGTTCGTTCAGCACCACCTGCACTGAGGGAAGGTGCATCCACAGAATGTTCATCATTCAAAGCACTTATCATGTCAGCAACAGTCTTACCTTTGCCTTGCGCCTCACAGCTCAAATGGTTCTCCAGCAGCGAGGTGTCTTCGCCTTTTGTTGCATGAACTCTTTGATCTCACACAAAAGTGACAAAATGCGGAGCAAAGTAGCAGCTTTGGATAAAAGCGTCTGACCAAACCTAATGTAACTGACTGCTCCTCCTCCAGTGGCACATTGAATGTTTTGTGCTGTTTCGCTCTGGAGCGGATGCTGTTCTACATGTTGGTCGTCATCACCTTTGCACATAACGCCTGCTGGGTCACCTTTACACTGAGCGATGAATCCTGCTCCGTCCGCAGTCACTGGTTCCAGCTTTTCCAACGACACCTTTTTCCCCCCGAAAAACTCCCTCACACCCCTCGTCTCGTAGTTGTCTTTAGGGGCAGCAGTGTCAGAAATTCCTCTTTTGTGGGGAAATCCTCAAACACCATCCGGATAAAGAGCATCAGCTGCGCTGTACTGCTGCTGTCCACGGACACGGCACACTGGATGCTGAAGCACCTAAGCCTCGCCAGATCCCGGTGCAGGTGATTGGCCATAGTTCCCGCACATAGCCGACGCTCTTCTAACCAATGCAAGTGTGATTTTAAAAACAGATGCAGCTCCCTGGTGAGTGGCGCTATGGTGAGCTATTTTTAGAACAGGTGAACCCTGGACTAAATATAAATATATATTTATAAAAATAAATAAAACTGCAGTGCACCTGCAAAACAGCAGGTGTCTCTGCACAGACACAACTATGTAGTTTTTATTACCAAGGAAGGGACATAATACAGTATATCATATCATATTTTATATAAATATCTATATAAATATAAAATATGCATTTGTGCTCAGCATTTGTCTATTTCTCCTGTCACATAATGAATCCTGCATGAAAGACACCTAATTATTGGCAAATTACATGAAATACTGTTCATGTTCACCACCGTTTTTTCAAAGTTGCAAAGAAATGTGGTGGTAAATGTCGAATGATTCAGTCTAATTAACTAAGAAGTCAGGAGAGCTTCATGGTTAAACCTGAAAAAGGTCTTGAAATAGTAGCAGAGAAACAGGAAACACTGTTGCATTAAGAAAACTGATGTAACAGGAAACAAAAAACATTCAACGGACTGACCAATCTAGAAATATATTATTCAATCTTGTTTTTGTTTTTTTTTTTTTGAGCTTGAGCGAAAGTTTTTCCTCACTGAGACATTTTTTTAAATTGTTTCGCTCTGTGGCCTTTTTTTAGATCTCCAAAATGTGTTAAAGCTCCTTTTTCGTTTTAAATGTTACAATACTTGACCTGTCCACAAGATGGGGATGTAGTGTTTCCTCTGGATTCTGTGGTCCTGAGGTGGGATTTGTCCCATCCTGACTGGATGCACAGCTGATCACTCACAGATGCACAGTAGTAGTGGATCAGAATTTCACTTCCTTCATCCAGTCACTTGTTTTTTTTAAGAAGTGGATCTGAAATTCTACTGCTCTTCAGGTTGGCCATTGTTCTGCGTAGCAAACTTCACGGAAATGAATGAGGTGAGGTGTCCAGCAGATGCTGAGGTTATACACCCATATCTGTGGGCACCAAATTATTATCAATTTTTTGCACCAGTGATGGGTCTGCACAATGAAGCTGCCATAAACCCATTAGTGAAGACTGGACTCCTTGTATTTCTATATTTTGACATTGACCAGCTGCTCAGCCTCTGGATACGCCTCCGTTACAAAATGTTCCTTTGTCAGCAGGAATTTTTTATAGATGGATAGATTCGCAGATAGGTGATGCACATTCCACCTTCCTCAGCGGGAAGTGACGGTCCACAGAGAACAGTGCAGGAAGTCCTCAGGTGTCTCAGTGACAGTGGGATGTTGTCGTCATGATGGGGATGATGGGGATGCTGTACACAGATATTGAGATCTTTAGTGTTTTGGGTTTAATTGGTCAAGATTCGCCTCGTTCTGTTACTGTATCTGGGGAGGGGTCAAAAATATGATGGTGGAGGTAGGTATGACGATGGATGGTTTAACGTATGTGACAGATCGTGTGGTTTCATGTGGAATGACTTATAAAAGTAAATTTTTAATTCGGATTTCAGGGGGTACAAAACAAACCCAGAATACACGATGAGTTTCTCTTTAGTCACTGCGACACCTTCAAAAAACTCTCCTCTTAACTCTTGATGAAAGGAAATACCTTGCTGATGCATCCTCCATCTGCAGTTTGTTCTCAGATGTTCCTACAACAAATTCAGAAGACAATTCAGCAGAAGTGTTTTAATTTCAGGATCACACAGGATGATTAAGTCTGTGAAAACTTCCCTTGAGCATTATCCCACAAACTAAACTGACATCTGATGGCTGGAAGTGAGTCAGGGGTCTATTGTCACCACAGACTTAATGCAGATGTTCCCCAGCAGCTTCTTTTGATTTGAAGTGAGGAGGGGATTTTTGGAAGTTTTCCGAGTTAGACTTAATGCAGCAGTAACAAGAACAATGAAGTCCTAGTGGGGAGGAGCTGGGGGTGGATGGCACAGCACTTTGACGGGAGACACACCCGTTTCAAACTGTTAGTGAATCTTGTAAGTTTAGTCATTTATCTTATGTATATTCACCCAAACCACAATGTTTTCCCAAAACCTACCCTGTTTCTAAAATTACTTCATCCTACGATAATGGCCTGCTGAGCCAGCCAGCATGTGGTAACTACCAGCCAATAATTATGATGATGAGAGCTGAAGGATTTGTGGAGTGAACAGGACTTGTCCTCGTCAGGCCTGTGCATGTCGGGTGTTGTTTTAGAGGGAACCGGTGTTGTTTGAAATGCTAATTTGCTTCTTTATATAGTAGATTTATTTATTACAGCGTGGTGGAGAACTGAGCTGGTCTCACTGTCTGTTAAACTGATCTAAAATCAAGCCTCGTTACCTGGCGACCCGTGACATCCGAGAAACCACACTAACCTAATTTCTGTGTCTGAAGTGGTGAAAGAAAATCCGTCATGGGAACAATAAACCTCCTTTGTAAAACACCAGGAGGTAGCAGCAGCAGCTTGAGGAGGCCAGTGGAAAATTTTGGGGACGAGACTGAAGCTGGGAAAAAGCACAGGTGTGCAAACCATGATTAATCAGACTCTGTTTGTTCTTGGGTTCAGCCGCCTCTGGAAATAATTAACTGTGGAAACATGTTTACAAATTCTAATTTTTTAGCAGCCAGACCTCACAGGGTCAAAACAGAAGCAAAATTAGAAAAAAAAATTAAGCCATCAGTTTATTTTTACTGCTTTCATTGTTGCCCCTAGTGGCAGATTCAGGTCGTACTGTGGCTCCCATCCTACTGTAGTTGTACCGAGTGTCTGCTGTCCAGCCACAATAGGCAGGAAAGATTCAACTAAAGTTTGTTGCACCACAATTAGAAGAGGCAGGCACCGCCCTCAAGTACAGGGCTTGAACCTTTGCAGGCTACAATTGCTTCAGTCTCAAAAGAACCTGGCAACTGTGGTAGTCAGACAGACAAATGCTGCCAGATTTCCAAAAAAGAAAGCACATCCACCTCAAATGTATTGTGCCACGTGTTGTTGTCAGTCCAGCTTTTCAAATAGTTGGGAAATATGTGCACAATAAGTTATCAGTCAATATTTTAGTAGCATTGCTTCAATTTCGTCGGTACATGCTGTAATTTTGCGATTAGGGAAGTGGTACAGTTTTAGGCCGAAGAGATGATGACTGGTCCACCGTGGCTGCGTGTTTGACCGTAAGTGTCTCTTAAACGTAGTACACATCCCTTCTGTGGTATTTCTGTGAGAATCAACCATCTTCACGTCAATGTTTGCCGACATTTGGCTAATATCTTCTGCTTCCAGCCAGAAAACGTAAGATGTGAATTTATTGATCCCACAGTGGAGAAAGTCTTGTGTCGCAGCAGCATAAGGAGCAAAGAACAAAAAACTAAATAAAAGAAAAACAACAGTATTAACTGTGCAAAGAATGTATTAAAAAATACATGCAAATGTACATATTTAACAGTGGAAAAATGTAACGGGTAAATATTGCACATCTCCTGGTTAATTGGACAATAAATAAAATACACTGTGTAAATGACACACTGTGTTTCACTGCAGTGATGCATTGTACAGTGTGATGGCTGTGGGGGGAATGAGCGATGGTAGCGCCTTTGAGGTCCGTTAGTGTACAGAGAATCTGTGCTGTTTGTACAGACCAGTTTTTTGTTTAGGTGACAGTATTTAAAGGTGTCCACAATCTCAATGTCTGAGGCCTGGATGTTCACGTGTGTGTGTGTGTGGGGTGGAGGAGGGCTCCTTCTGAAGTCGAGCACTAACTCCTCTGTCTTACCGGTGTGTAGAAACCAGTGCTTGTCAGTGATGACCCCCCTGTACTCCTGCTCATTCAGCTGACAATGGTGGTGTCATCTAAGAACTTCTGCAGGTGACAGTGGCGGGAGTGTACAGAAAAGGGGAAGGCATCGTCCCTTGAGGTGCCCCCGTGACACACAGTCACGCACAGTCCCTCACCAATTGCAACCGGTCTGTGAGATGGTTCATGATCCAAGCAGTCAAGTGCTCGTTCACACCTGCCACCTCCAGCTTCCCCCTCAGCAGTGATGGCTGGAGGCTGTTGAAAGCACTGGAGAAGTCAGAATACAGGACCCTCACAGTACTCCCAGGGGACTCCAGGTAAGACTTGGCCCGATGCTGCAAGTAGATCATGGCGTCATCCACCCCATGCAGAGGTATCAGAGGACGATCCTCTCCATAGCCTTCATCAGAGCTGGTCTGCAAGCTCCCTGAGGATTCTGCAGCTGGGCCTGTGGCCTTCCTGGCCTTAGTCTTCCTTAGACCTCCTCCTAAAGGGGGCAGCTGTAGCTTAGTTGTAGCTCAGTTGCAAGTGGTCACTGGTCTAGATTGTAGACACTCCAAACTGTGCTTCTAGCTTGCACACGTCTTTCTTATTGTGGCTCGGGGTTGCCGAAATCAGCATTGTCGCATGTACTGAATAATCATGTCACCACAATGAGCCTCGTATGTCAAATCAAAGCAAAGCGTGGCAAAAATGTAAAACGTGTTTTTTTTTGTTCACACTTTTCTCTTAACTACATAGTTCCATATGTGTTTGGAGACCGTCAGTGAGAATCTACAATGTAAATAGTCATGAAAATAAAGGAAAACCATCAATGAAGAGGTGTGTCCAAATGTTTGACTGGTAGCTTGTGTTTTATTATTGTAGCAAATTCTTTTTGAAATGTTTAAACAATGCACAAACGTGGTCAGTCCTGTAGGACAGAGGTGACGCAGCTCTGATGCTGAACTCCTAGATTCACTGCGGCCCATTCTAAAAAAAAAAAAAATCTTTCAAGTGTGTCATGGTTGGCACACTATTGTGTGTATGCTGGCACGGGCACAGAACTAACTTAGAACTTACAGCATTAGTATCCATTTGCACCGTGTTCAACCGGAAACTCGATTTGTGCCACCAACAGTAGCTCCTGCACAGCATCACGTTGTTTACCGTATATTTTAAGATAAAATAAGGAAAAAACGCTCTGTGTCTAAAAGTAAAACTACCGTATTTTCTGGACTATAAGTCGCTACTTTTTTCCGACGTTTTGAACCATGCGGCTTTTACAGAGATGCGGCTTTTCTCTGAATTTTTCTGCAGCCCTCAGATGGGCGCTGTAGATGGAAGTCAGTGCAAACAAAAAAGCGCCAGTTTTTATTCTTAGCGCATGCAACCCAAGACGCAAAACAGCAAACATCAGCACTTTTACTGCCGTGTTACAGGCACCATTCAGGTTCAGGTGTATGAATAAACACTTATGGTACAAAATCTTTCTATGTAAATATCTTATTTCTCAGCCTGGATATTGGCGGCTTATAGTCTGATGCAGTTTATATGTGACAAGATATATATATTTCTTTTAAATTTTAGCGGGTGCGGCTTAAATTTAGGTGCGCTCTATAGTCCGGAAAATACGGTAGTGTGGAAGAACAAAAATAAATGTTTAAGGTCCTTTTTTTATGTTTAACATTGTTCTTGGCTGCATTGTTGTGGGGCCTTGAACTGCAGTGGCATTTGGCCTCCTAATACTGCAGATGAGGCCCGTGAAAAGGCGGCATTGTCCTTGGATAAGAGAGCACTGCCGTCCACCTGCTGCTTTCCTCCCTTCTGGTTGTGTTGCTGCTTGCATGATTTCTAAGACCTTACTGACTGTTATCTGTACGCATCTTTGGGAAGGATCAAATCACCAGTTCGTGGAATCATTCAGTGGTTAAAATATCACACTGCTCCTGTGTGTGGGCATGCGCTGTCTAGGATTGATATGCATCTGTTTACATTTGCATATTCGTCACTTGCCTCTGAAAGCATGACAGTGTGCAAACACTAAAGTTCCAAACACAAACAAATGATAACCATCCTAAGTATTCTTGTAAATGTCACACATCAGACAGCGGAACTTAACTGAGTGATAAAAGCAGAGTGGCCTTTTCCACTCTGTGCTCCATGTCACCAGCATGACCAAGTTGTAGAGACGGGAATAAACTGGGGGATGTTCACGAACAAACAGTATTTTTAAAAAATGTCCAACTACAACAATGAATCACCGACAAACAAACTGCTGCACGCTCTCAGCTCTAGTGCAGTATTTTTTTCTTTCAGGTTTCAGGAAGCAGAAAATTTTACTTTTTCCCACAGACTCATCTCACTGAGTATTGACGTCAGATTTGTTGGATGCACATCTGTGGCTTTTCTGTTGATTCAGAAGAACCCATTCGAAGGCCCTTCAGAAATTCAGTGCAGGAAAAGAGGCCTTGGTGTGTGTACTGCTGGGTAGCACAGCGGTGGTGAAAACACAACGTGTGGACAGGGGAACATGGGGGTCAAACGATTGAACGGCTTTTCATTAGAAAGTGATTGGCATGAAGTGACTATCCAGCATGTGATGTTATAGCTTAGTGATATCAAGTTTTACAAATCAGATGTGAACACAGGAGGTGAACAAGGGGAATCTTTCCGACAACAGAGACTTTGTCCACCAGGCTCAGAACGAAACCAGCCACACACTGCTTATCTCGTTGTGACGACCTCGGACTATGACAACTCCAATACTGACATTCATTTTTATTTTTGATTCGACATAACCCTGTGACCAACCTCGTGCTTGTGTGGGTTTCCTCCCACAGTCCAAAGACATGCCTGTTGGCTTAATTAGTGACTCTAAATTGCCTGTAAGTCTGAGCTGGGATAGACTCCACCCCCCTCTGACCCTAAACAGGATGAGCAGTTACACAGAATAGATGGTGGGGGAGCGTTTGCAGCCAGACGGCCTGTTCTCTTTGACCGTAATGAGCTCACGCGAATCCTTTGATGTTTGCAGATGTTCAGTATAATATCTAATATACACAGTTTAATCTGTTTACAAAAATGTTGGCTTCATTGAGCTGCGTGTGATAACTTTGCGTCCTTGTAGCCTTTATACTGTATGAATCTTGTGTCTCTAACAATTGTGAATGTTTTGTTCCCACATCTCCCCTATAGGAAGCTGTTGTGCGTGTACCTGCAGTAAATTTGCCTATTTGAGCTCATTTTGTGTCACTTTGTAGCTGTATTTGCTTCTACACCTATTCATATTTCATTGTTCTGTGCTTATTTCAGTGACACTGTGCAGGTGCCCGTACACTGCTGTGAAATGCTTTGTGCGACTGTTCCAAAAGAGTATGAAATAAAATGCAGTATATGAAGTAAAATATATAAGATATAGAAAATATATATATTTACATTTACATACATGCAAAGAAATCTACTAAATAAAGTATATTAAAAAGCAAAATGAAAATAAAACCTACAACAAAGGGGTATTACTATTATGGTACAATTATGGGAATGTACTGCTGTCCCTTTACAGTAGTTCCTTACTGGTAAAACCAAGAAGTTGACATCATCCTCAGGTGAGAAGGAGGAAAGAGAGAAATGCTTCCTTGTGTTCCAGGAAATCCAGGCGTTTTGCATCAATATGTGACTTTTACAAGAACAAAATGTTTCTACTTTGGGAAACGTATTTGCCTGCTGCTAGTAAACAGGAAACTAAATCAGAATTCAGACTTATTTTATGCAACACAGTGGGACTCATTCAGCTGTGGTTTGCATGATGAGGACACTACCGGTGCACTGCATTTCATGTGATTATGCCCGTCTATGTTTAGCTTTATTTGTATCTCTATCTGCCATTTCCTGCTAACGTTATCAAGGCAAATGTTGAGGCTATGTTGCCTCTGCGGGTTTCAGCACTCAAAAGAGAGATAGAGAAGTAAAAGGTGTAGATATGCCGCTGTGAGGTTCAACTTATGGGAAACTAAGTTTTGCATAAGTTAATAAGTTGCAAAACTGAGAACTTGTGGTGAACTTGTGGTTGACAAAGCTCTTTTTAGCCACTTTTGTAGCACCTTTTTTTTTACCGTAACTTGGCAACCATTGATGTGCGCTCCACAGCCGAACCAGCGAAGCAGACCCCGCTAGGTAACTAAACATCTCTGCACCGTGATGAAAATGCATTCAGATTCAGAAATGGAAATCCACACGAGACAGACAGGGGAGCGGTCAAAAGCTGGGGACCCTCTCGTCCAGGGCGCGTCATGGCTTCGTTTGGTTTAAGTTTGGTAATCTGTAGACTCTAATAAAACTTCTCATTTGCTCTCATTGAAAACGATTACGGAACAGCTGATTCACTGTGTGTGTTACAATACAATCCTGTGTCCTTCTTCGGGAAAGTTTTTCTCTAACACTCATCTTTCTGTTCATGCACAAAACGGGGTTTTCCACATCACCTGCTAAACAACTTCATTAACGGTAATGTGACTTTTGTCACTTACTTGTACAAAACAGTTAGGTCTGACTAAAAGTGAAGAAACGCTCATGTGTCTGCACGTCTTGTGATAAGCTGCTGTCTAGGGCACGACCCACCACTCTTTTTTTTTTTTTTAGTGTGGACATATCAGTGATAACTGTGAGACACATTTTCAACAAACCATTGCAACACTGCAACCTTAGCTTGCTCTGTTGTCCCACTTCTGGTAAACCCAGTATTTGCATTGGCCCGCTCTTGCTGTGTTTCTCTCCTTTTGGCTTATTTTCCTTTTGATTATTAAATTGCTTAATGACCATTCGAGAGCTGCTCTCTGCCGCTTAACTTGCCTTTACAGTTACAGTTGCCTTTACAGAGAATTCTTGATGATGGAGAAACTTTGCATGGATTTGATATATTGGGGACAACAAATGTCGTACGTGCAAACACACTTCCTGCTTATTATGGTCCCCAATGTGCAGTGACGCATGTGCAGCCAAAACATAAAATCCAATTTCATTCTCTGTACTGAAGACGCAAGAGTCCATCAGCCATCATGTCCACGGCAGGGAATGTGAAGTTGACACACGTCCTACTATTCATACGACAACGCCGGGCATGGACAGGGACAGGTCCTACACACGCTTGCTGTAAAACGTGATGGCAGCTCTGGCCAGTAACATGCGTAAAACTAATAAAACCTTGTTGTTGTTTGGAGCTTTGCGTGAAGAATGTCACACTGAACGTGGTGCATGTGAACAGAGCCAGTGTTTTCTCAGCAGGAAGTCCCACATAATCTAGCTTCTCTGAATAATGACTTCCTTCCCCTATGGTGGTTTATGAGAGCTGGCTTTACTGGCACGGGGGGAATCATTACCTCCATCAGAACTTGTGAATAATGTTGTACAGCATCCACAGAAAGAAATTTATATATTTATTATTTACATTTTTTGAAGGTGTGCAGGATAAAAAAAGGATTAATGTGTAAAACATTTTAAGACCAATATGAGAAAACGCCTCACATTAAACACTTTGTTATGGTGCGGCAAATGAACTTCAACCCACATGCAGTGTGACCTAACCCCATCTCTTTATTTATGACGTTATGTCCTCATGCAGCTAATGCAATTTTCAGTTTCAATGTCCTTGGCAATGACGTGCTGTGAAGTGTAGTTAACAGAAAAGTCACTAAGCAAGACGTTTAGTTCCAATATTACAGCTTTGGAAACTCTGTGCTTTCGCTTCAGCAGTATTTACCGGCTCATTTAAAGTAAAACAGGTGTGTGCTGACAAAGGATTTGGTCATTAGGTGTGCTCGCATATTTTAGTGAGAGCGGATGAGTTCACGTTCAGTAATGTAAGGCAGCACACGCAGCAGAAGCACCAGATTTTCAAGAATCCTCAGCGGCTCCTGAAATTCTTGTTCCCGCCGAGGAGGCACCGGTCTTTTAAGCAATGGTGTGACTGAAACAAGTTACCTGCAGTAGCATTCTGCGAAATTTCTCCAAAAATAGAGTTAAAACAAGACACAGGATGCGTCATTTTCAGCAGGGGATTTGGATTAAAAAGACCCTCAGAAAGTCTTTGTATGATGAACCAAATCTTTCAAGTTGTTATTATTATTGTTATTGCACAATCCTAATCGGGAAAGCCTCAAACAGGGGCATCCCTGGTTTTGGTTCCTCTTTCATTTGGTGGCCTTCCGGCTTCCTCTATACTGACACAATACAGCACAAAAGGCTAAACAGATGTTTTTCGAAGGGCCGGAACAGCTTTGACTTGCAATTTCAGTTGTTTGGCTGAAGAAAACTGCTGATGCTTAGGACAAATTCAGGCATGGAGACCAATGTGAAGAAATTCAAATGAGTGAAGCTACTAGTTGCATGGGTGGGGTTTTTAGACGTAACCCACAATGGACTGGGTGGGTGTGTGTGAACGTAACACAGGGTGTTACTGGAAAGTCTTAGTATGTCAGCCGCCCTATAAGGCATATACGCAGTATGACACGTATAGAAATATGTAAATACTTGTGAAAATAATAATGTCGGTTGACTTTTGCGTTTGTAGCTGTTGTGTGGAGTAAAGCTGGCTCCGGGTCTCTCACAATGTCATTAACAAGAATGTATTTCCTAAAGGCTGGACGGGGGCTTTTTGAGCGTTGTCAAAGGACACGCTGGAAATGCCCACCTTTACATGAAACACTTTAAACAATGCAAAGGAAGACCTTTGCGCAGCAGACAATGATGTTGTTGATGATGATGATGATGATGATGATGATGATGATGAACACTGTTAGAGACGTTCCCAATAAAACCAACATCCATATCCTGTCTGGGAAACACATGAAGTGTGCTTCAGTGACTGGGCTGCACGCGGTAGATAGAGTCTGTCTCACGCTCAGAATGTACGAGACTGCTGCAGGATTTCTACTTAGTGTCTATATGATATTATATGTTGTGTGCATTTCCCCTTGATTTGGATTGTGATTTACAGTTAAACAGCAACTGCACACGTGTTCTGGAAAGAACCCCACTGCTGTCAGATGATGTTTGCTGTCAACACAACGAGGACGTGCTGCTGATGTTCATGTGTTGAAAGTGGTAAATACAAACACAGGCTGTATTATAATGTTTCTAGATGATTCACTTCCTTTCTGGCCAAAACATTCACTTTGAGATCCAAGGCACAACAGTACTGAACACATACTTTCAATTTCAGTTTCCTTTACTTAAGCAGATAAGTTGTCATCGAGACTCCAGGAGTCATGGTCGACAGAGACAAGTTACAGAGCAGTAATTAGACTGAGGATCTGCACAGTGTCGCTCACAGTTCCAAAGATCAGAATGAGCGTAGGGGCGGAAGCGAGCGGCCCTCCATCCCCCATCAGCTCCACCAAACCAGCAGGCGTCAGTTGAAATTGTAACCACTGGTGCCAAAATGACATCTGGTGCTGCTTAAACGGCCGAAAACGCAGCAACTCTGCAAACATGGTAGTTTGAACGGGGTTTGGACACGGCCACATATGGGCCTGGTTTGAGGCGCTAAAACGGGACTGTGAACCTCACCAGGACCGAGGGTTGTGACAAAAGTTACAGACGTTTATCACAGAGAAATTGTCTTTATTGAACGAATGCACGTAGAATCACAGAACAGTCACAGCCTTTGAACGTCAGTGACACGTTTGTCTCTCTATACTTGTGAGCACGCACACCGACATAATACAGTCCCTAGCCCCTTACTCTAACCCTAACCAAAACCTATTTCTGACCCTGACCCCGAAACCCAGTCTTGACCCTCAAAGAGCCGTTTAAAGTTGGGTGGACCAGCCAAAATGTCCTCACAACAATGGTTTTAATACAAAATGTGTCCACAGAAGACTGTAAAGACATGCCCACACACACACACACACACACACACACACACAAGTGTGTGATATCTCGGACTTATTATAACATGATAAACTTAGTTCAGTCGTATGGATGAAAGAGCTAAAGTACTCAAACATATGACACATAACACGTTGCTTCACTATGTTTTTCTTGCGTTACTCCATGAAGTGACGTGTCTCTCTTCCTTCTGCCTCCTCTGTTTCTCTCCTCGACGGTGACCCAGAGGCCTTTCACCTTTGCATGTTGCAACAAACAAATGTCACCATTCTGGAATTACGGGAAATTTTTCTGAATTTTTTAATTACAACACACAATTAAGGGGCTAAAGGTTATGTTAGGTTTTCACTGTCACTAAATTCTTATCCTCTGCTACAGCTCTCCTCTCTTCTTAAGCTTCATTTGAGTTTCGTGGCACTACAGCAGACATTCAAGAATCCTTTTAGTCTTTCTGTCAAGATCGGGGCATTAAAAGTAATACATTTTCTAATTAATCTCAGGAAGCAGCAAAGTTAATAGTACTTTAATAATACGTTTGTATTTCCTCCTGAAGTATCATGAATAGTTAAACAGAGGAAGGGTCCAACTCCATTTACAGAAATGAAGGAGCAGTGGATCAGGGATTATTGATTATTGATAAGTAGTATAGGAACAACCTGAACACAGTGGATAGTGGATGTGATTTGTTATTAGTCATTTGGAAACTCTCTACATCGTATGGTTAAATTGCTAAAAAAAACAGTTGACGACAGAGCTGTGTGTGTGTGTGTGTAATGTATTTATGAAAAGACGACGTCACTACATTCTACTCCTTTATTTATTATTACAGAAATTAAAATAAACCAACCTCTTTGTGCCGCTGCCCCATGTGACGTCCTGTATGTGATACAACAAATGAGGGCATAACGTTCAGCAAAGCACTTTGAAACATCTGAATCACATCTGAACCAACAAGACGCGAGACTCCAAACCTTAGCAAAATATGAATTTTAGTTCCACGTAGATCAGACACTCTGCATCCTGTCTATTCTAGGCTCAATGTCTGACACCAGACGCTGGTGTGTGAATATTCTGTGGTATGTCTGGATCCCTTCTATTACAGCTATCACAGCTGCTTCCAGACGTAGACGTGATGTGTCCAAGACGAAGCTGAGACTGACAGAACTGGGGAAGAAACTTCCCATCTGACTGCCACTGGCTCGTCAGAGCTCTGCTGCATTTCAAGGAGTTGTAGTTCAGTGTCAACACTTGTTTGCTAACAGATGAGCAAGTCTCCTGCTGAATTCCAGTGGAGTTTGTCCAGTTTGTGACTGGACACTTTGGTCGGGAACGGGACGCTTTTGTCTCTGCGACTTGCCCTCCGGTAGACACAGGTTCTTCTGAAACACCCTCATTCCAGTGATCCACTGCTTTCAACCGCTTCACATTTCGCGCACTTTCCCTCAGCTTAACCAGCACACCTCCGTGTGGTGATCCACACCCACGTGCATCGAGTTGTCCTGAATTACGGGTGGTTCGAGCCTTACATTATCCATGTCCACCACTTTTGCACCTTTCAGGCTTTCCTGGTGGATGATGCAGTGAGAGGCAGCTCCTCCTTGTGCTTAAACAAACCAACAGTCCATCCAGTTAATTCCTCTTCAAACCATTGGTGTCCTGTTCAGCACTTCGCCCATAGAAAGCTGATCGTCCATTCAACTGGGCAGGGTTTCTAAGGCCTGTTCATCCAGCTCAACTAGCCTCAGTATTTTGGGGGAGGCTGCTTTTCACAAATACTTGATTCTGGTCGGGGCCGCAGCGGCACACACCTTCTTAATGCGGGTTTTCAGAAACTCCCCTTTTGCGATTGACTCGCCGTTACGTCGATACAAAAGCCGAGCTTTAAAGAAATCTCTGGTATTGACAGCCAATTGAGCTGCTGCTTTTAGTCTGTGTTACCTGAGTTGAACATTCACATTTTTTTCCACACTGCCACACAAGTTCAAATCGCTCAACCTCACTGACGTCACACCTATGATGTCACTCGCCTCAGGTTTGAGTCATGACCAATAACCTGAATATTACAACAGATTTCCTGCATTCTTTTACTTGACTTTACCTGGAACCAGAAGAGGCGGATGAGTCAAAACCAGAAAGCTGTGCCGTCATAATGAAACAGCATTAAATTAGGTTTCTGCATTGTTTTACTTCCTGACGGGTATCGGTGATTTACTCATCACAGCAGTGACCCATTTGCACAAAGTGAGCATTTCACGATGGGAGCGTTTGTGTTCATGCACAAAAACGCATTCCTGTTGGAACGGAGGTGAAATTTCCCCTCACTCACTGACATTTTGTGGCATAAAAAAAACATACACACTGCCCCTGTGTCTGTGTTTGTGGCCATGAGTAAAACTCAGGAAGACCTTTTGCTGCATTCTCACGGTGCTTGTGTAAGAAGAAGCCTTTAGCCTTTAGCTATCAAGCTCCTCTCCTGTGGAACCAGCTCCCAGTCCAGATTTGGGAAGCAGACACCCTCCCTATTTTTAAGACTAGGCTCAAAACCTTCCTCTTTGATAAAGCTTATAGTTGGTTATAGTCATGCTGCTATAGGCTTAGACTGCTGGGGGACTCTGCACTGAGCCACTTCCTCTTCTCTTCATTCTCTCCTCTCACCCCACATCTATAATGTCACCACTGTATGACATTAACTCTGTATCTTCTTTGTCCCGTAGTCGTCTTTCTCCCTCTCTGTCTCCCTCTCTGTCCCCCTCTCTCTGTCCCTGTCTTCAGGTGTCCCCGGATTTGGCGCCGTGTGTCCTCCAGCGTTCAGCTACTGGTCCTACTAACCTGCCCAATGTTTTGTTGTTGCTTTTGTTGCTCTGTTCTTTTCTCTCTCCACTTTCCACTCACCCCAACTGGTCAAGGCAGATGGCCGTCCACCCTGAGCCTGGTTCTGCTGGAGGTTTCTTCCGTTAAACGGAGTTTTTCCTCTCCACTGTTGCCTATGGCTTGCTCAAGGGGGATTTGTTGGGTTTTCTTTAAATGTTTGTATAGTCTTGACTTTAATATGCAAAGTGCCTTGAGAGATGACCTTGTTGTAAATTGGTGCTATATAAATAAAGTTGAATTGAAAGTGACTGACATGATGACCGAAACTCCTCAGCCTGCACCCATTTCTTTATTCAGCCACATTTTCATCCATTTGTTTGTCATTCTTGATCACCTATTTTTAATATGTCTGGTACATCCACGAAACACAGGGTCACTGGTCGGACTCCCAGCTCTTTTGTGGTGGTGATGCTCAGATGATAAAGAAGCAGACAGCAGATGTGATTAGATGAACATCAAAAGTTGAAAGTGAGAATATTTCAACACATGCCCCTGAGCGAGACCTTCCTTTAAGTCAGAGCTCTCGTTTCAGTGGAACTATAAGTGCAGCGGTTTATATAAACAAGCATCTTTCTCTGGAAAATTCAGCACATATCATTGCGCTTAAATATCCTCATGGGGAATAAATTTAGAACAAAGGTTGGAACCAGCAGCCTGAGAGTCAAAGGGTCAAGAGTGTGTAACATGGTGTACACCCAGAGTCCCTTGACCTGAAGTGTCATCAGCTGTTCACACTGAAGTTCCCAGTGTAACTCCGGACACAGGAGATGAACTCTAAGAAGAACAAGGTGACGCGTTGTTGCTTTTGGCTGTTACATCTTCCCTTAAGGATGCCCTACTTATCTTGACAGACTGCTGCAACTCCCTGAAAAATGTATCCCTGTTTTTGTATTATGCAGGATGGAATTCAAAGGTTTATATGATCTGACGTCATTGAGGTTGGTCATTTGTTTTCTATCATAATGTTTCAAATCCAACATGCTCTTGTTATGCCAAGTCCAAAGAGTTCACAAGGCTTTTGCAGGGATCGTGTTGGTTTGAAATCATTTCAGAGTATATGATTCTAACAACGTTCTACACAGAGCCAGCAACCGACTCTTATGTTTTGTTTTGTCACTGACACTTGATGTGAAAGATTAAATCTTCACATTGCCTTATCTGTGGCCAGAATGGAGCTGTGGTTTCACCTATCTGAGCCATTCTTGTTTTTGTGCGTTGTTGCAGCCTTTCGAGGGGATGTTCTGCTGCTCAAAGAAGAGGATCCCTCCTCCTCCAGGACATCTGCGAAATCCATCGTCTGGATGGCATCTGTGGTAAGTGCAGTAACGCACACTGAACCCTCTCCTGTGTTCACGTGAAAGCCTCACAAGAAAACGCCTTTTGACGAGCACAGCTTGGACTTTTTAAATCCCCATTTATACGGAAATGGTTGCAAATATAAGACACAGATTGCAGTAGGACATCTCCTGAATTTAAAGAAGTCCCACTGCAATATACTGCATTTAAAATTTCCATGCTAAAGCGTGAGCTTCACAATGAAAGTACTGTGTAGTCATTTGTCAAAGGTCACTGCAGTTCGCATTACTCTTACATATGACATTAGAGAAGTGCAGGATTGGCAAAGTTCAAGAGTGTGTTGTCTCTTACAGTGCTATTTATTACATCATGGAAATAAGAAAAACTAAATACCAAACGTCAACGACAGCTCCCACGAGGCCAGCTTGTGCATACACTGTGTACTTTCTGGTTAGATTGATGGGGAAGCAAACGATTTATGAATAACCCTGTAGCCCAGTGTGTATTGTTTTAAATAGTCATCTCACTCTATTTCAACACCAAAGAAAACCCTTTGGACTGATCATTGTAAAGTCTAGACAACTTAAAAACAACCAGCGAGAGAGCAAGATAAAATTGTGGAAATGACTACTACGTCACAAATGCAAGTTATAAGTCATGGGTGGTTGACATCGCAGGTACAGTGCACGTTTCTGCTAGATTCATGTGCAATAGAACAAAAATTTCTACTTTTTTCCAACAACTGTTGAGATGAAAAATAAGGGTTTGATTTAAAGATCACTCACACTGGATGGAAGCCCAGACAACAGCACAGTGGAGCCTCTGCCTCATTGTTAATTGGTGATTTTAATTGTGCATAACTGTTTTCGGTCTGGATATCAAGCAAAATGCCGCTGTCCGACCGCTCAACCAACATGTTGAGTAAATTAAACACAGTGTATCAGTTTGTCAATGCACTCTTAAACATTTGAAGGCATCATCTTTGATTTTGTCAAAGTTAGACTGGGAATCTGAACAGTTTGCAATCGAATCCAGTTATTTCAAGGTATAATGCCACTGGCCAACAACGAGCTTCCTGTTTGTTACATGTGGAGCAACAAAGAAATTCCAATAAAAATGACTTTTTTGAACCGCGACGGCCAGAGCACAATGTGCTCCACACAACACGTACCCCAACCGGCCTCCTTAAACCGATGATGGGGAAGGGTAAAATCATCACTAGTACAACAAGCATCTGTCTGTGTGTCTGGACTTAAAATAATATCTCCCTGGGCTCAATGAATTGTCACTGCCATCTTGAAAACCCACTGATGGATAAACTTGGTCATCCAGTACATTGACGTGGTCAGATGACATCACTTTTGCGAACGTCGCCAATAAAAGCAACCCCCACATTACAACACCACTGGGCATGTTTGAGCATCACCAAATGTGGCCTTCCTTCTTACCCTGGTGTTCTAAATGTGGACTTATTAAACAACGTGAACTCTTTACATCGCTCTGGAGTCCAGTTGTTACGCTCCCCAACCGTTCTACAGTTGATTTTCTTTGAAATGAGTGATATAATTAATGGCATTTATGTCTGACCTTAAAAGTAAAACTGCAACTCTGCACTAAATGTCAGAGGAAACAAGAGACATTCAAGCTGGAGATCACCTTAGTGTTTTTCTTAATCTCTTTTGAAGGGAACATAACTCACATGTGTCACCACAAATATTAATCATACACACTAAATCATACACAGTACTGCCCATTTACTGAAGAATGACAGAGTGCAACATGTCAGTAATTCATTGAGGTTGAAATTATTTCGTATATAGAATATGTAGAACTCTTATGTGCTTTCTGCAACATAAAGGGATTTTCCACCATCTAATTTTCTACAGCATAATAACATACTGTTAAAAGCGTTGATGACTCTTCATGGCTCACATCAATGTTCACAATGATTCAAAGCCACAATCATTTTTGAACTTTTTTTTTAAACTTAGCTTTTAGTTTCAGTTTCAATGTCTAATGTGAAAACACATCATGACATTTGTTTCATTGACTTTATTCAATCAGTTCGAGGAATAATCCTCGACATATTTACATTATTTGCACATTCAAAATGATGTCAGAAGCAGCGCTGCTCATTTTCTTCCTGCTTGGCATATTAAACCGTAACCTAATGGCAAGAAATAAAGCTCCATTTCATCTGAAGAAAGTTCGGGCTGAAAGCCAGGCATTTCTTTGCCAGATATTATCCCAAAACCCAAATTAAAATGCTTCCCCTAGAGCATTTAATACAGGAATCAGTGAATTAAAGTAGATTATTGCGACTTAGTAAAATTCTATTATAATTAAAAAGTCTGGAAATCAGAGCCTATACGTCAGCTTCATTCTGTACAAACCGCGTCTCAAGTTATTTCTATTTAACTAGAGGAATTTTAAGCACAGCCAAATCACTCATTCAATAATTGGGTGTCATCTGCATATTATAATCAAGCTTTTTATTTTTTTGTACACTGAGCGCGCATAAACAAAGTTGTAAATGAAAAAACATGTAGAGGAGCTCTACCTGTCACGTATGTCCACTCAGAAGTGTTAGAAAATAACCCCTGTCCTATAGAAAGAAGCAGAACACTGTCCAGCTGCTTTATTGGTGGCAACTATTAACATCAAAGTGAAAGAAGAAATGAAAGATGGATCAGAAAAAAAACACCAGTTACTTTACACAAATATAAATGTTCTCGATAGAATTACTGTATCTAGTCAGGCTGTTTTTAGGATAAGTTTAATGACGACAGTGGTTTTACATTTACCCCAAAATGCACGTTTTTTTCAATAATTCTGTGTGAGGGTCAGTCTACTACTTTAAACTTATAACAAAAAAAAACATACAGTAGGAATGGGAAAGTTGAAATAAGAAAATCTGACCAGTTTGCTTCAAGAGTCACAGCTCAGATAGATCGTGCACTCCATGCTCATTTCAAAAAGGTTGAAATATGCACAAAAATGTCTACATTTGCTGGAGGAAAAACCTTGAGTGTAGCACCAATTAAAATATGACATATTGTGCGTTTTATGTTGGCGAGCTTAATCTGTAATGGGGCCATTTTATATCACCAGTCAACAAGGTGCTGAAGCAGTGTGAATCCACTGCATCCAGACATGTTTTTGTCTAGTTAATCTTTGATCTTGATGCCGTTAGTTGTTTAGTTTCTCCTTTTATTGTTGTTGACGAGTCTTATATTTTTGTCTGTGTTTTTTTGGTTTTTATTCAGCTTCCTTTTGCGGCCACACACGTGTTTACCCCCCATCGGATAATTACTTCCTACAGTGTCCACATTCTGTGACGGACCTAAGGAAAAACCTTGGACCGAAGCATGTTGATATGACCAAAATGTGTTATGCTGTCATGTTTTTGTTTAACCTTTCTTACCCTATTAATCAAAAGCATTTGGAACCTGGTGATACCCTCCCTCCTGCTTTACCAAAAAACGGTGATCCCACACTGTGAATTGTAGGAAACATTCGTAGCCCTAATAAAAGGGTAGAAAAGCAGTTCAGGTTTTCCCGCTCATCATCAGTGAATAAAACGTTCTCCAACCAGAACATCGGAGAAAAGGATGGCCTGCTGGGTTGCTTTCATGTTGTAGCCTGTGGACGAGTCTAAGTTGTGAATTTGTGTGTTTACATGAATATATAGGAAAAGTGTGGGATTTTTACTTGGTAGGATTAATGAATCTGCTTCCTAATATAATGAAAAACTGAATACATAAATTAACAAAACACCTGCCATTGGTTACAGTTGCAATCATTTTTATTTAAGCAGCAACCAAAGCAGCCACACATGTTCCAAACTTCACTTTATACAAATATAAAACTCCATATACAGCGTTTAACTCAACCTTCCTACCCCACAAAACCTTATTCATATAAATATCTAAATAAATTAAAATCTCAATTAAAATAAAAAAAAAATCAAGCTATTATACAAAATGAAATAAAGAAATAAGTAGGACAAGCGAGAGGTAGATATACTGTAGGGCAACACGGTCTATTCTCTTAATACTGGTGGTTTCTTTTTTTTTTAAATGTAAATTTAAATTTAGAGTTTCATTCCCAGAAATATGTTTTGGACTTGGGTCCAAGAGAATGTTTGAGTGCATAAAAAGGCTCACATATGATCCTGCTGAGCCCACAGTAGCTCCTGTCATCTGGCCTGGGCTCCTTTAAAACATGCTGCCTTCAATGAATTAGAAAAGTGAAAAATTTATTGTGTTTTTCTTTGGTTACACGCAACAGCAGATGTGACGTTTTTTTCCTAATAAAAGGTGCTAAAACCTGTCAGTGTTTGGCACCTCTAAACACGTCTGTTTAACGTGTTGGTCCCGTCCACCTCATTCGTCAAACCACACAGCTCGCTCAGGTTGGAATCGATCCTATGCAGCTTGTTGTGTAATCTCTCGCTAGCGTGCTCCGCTCCAGCTTTCTTCAGTATTTCGGGAAGTTGTCGCACCTGGCTCGCCGTGGCCGGGGCCACCCAAGCGTCGAGCCGCTCGTGAAGTTCTGAAAGGCTCAGCTCGGTTGTGGCTCCTTTGCTGCCGTTCTCGAGCTGGTACAGAACACGACGCAGCCGCTTGATGTGAAGTTTTTGGTGGCCAAAGAAAGCGGAGAGGATTTCTTTGAGGTATTCGGCTCCGTCTGCAAGAGTCAATTAGAAAGTGATGAGAAAAGAGAAGAGGGAATGTGTTGACAGCGAGCCAACAACAAGCCCTTCAGAAAGGACCAGCAGGTGTGGAGATATGCGTAGTCTGGCAGCATAGCGAAACTGAAATAGATCATCAAGTCATTAGAACGTAAATCAATGACAAGTGAAGCAGAAATGAAACTGTCTTTGATGGAACCAGTTTTACTTTATCACATTTACAAACGGATGTGCGACTTGCTCCCATTGTCTGCAAGTTGGTTGTCATTTCTGTGAAAGATCAGAAAAAGGCTCTCTCTAAGTGCTTCCTTTCCGCATTACTTGGATTCATCTCTGAGATCATCTCTTTCTTCCTTCACAAGCAGCGTTGTCTCACTCTCAGATGGGCTGTTGTTGGGCTAAAAACCTCTCACCTCTTAGTTGATCTCGGCAGTTTGCGCACACGCCGTCGTGCCAAGTGGAGCCTTTCAGCACCAGCTGCAGCCCTGGAGCGTTGCAGCTCTTGTGCTCGGTGCAGTTCAGATGAGCAGACGTGGTGCTGGAAAATGTCCCGTTGGGACAAATCTGGCACTCTGTGTCATCGTGCGGTGTACCTAGGACAAACAGGAGGACTGGTTTCAGACGCAGAACGATGACTTGGATTTGACTGTCTTTACACACAGCAACTAAACGGGGCTGAAGCTTTTTGCTTTTTCTCGGTACTGTCCCCACCAACAGCAACAGAAATGGTGTCGCTTTGACACCATGTACAAAGCCCATTCACGTTTGACCTCTTACTGTCTTACTGCACTTTTTCACGGTCTCCATCAGTGCGTCGAACTGGCTCAGCTGGCGGAACGCGTGAGTGTGTGGAAGGTAAACTGACCATTCAGATTCCGCTCAATGTGTGGCTGTTCCATCCATTTCTATGCATGAGTGCTACTGCGCCACCATGTGTAGTTCCCACAGTTTACCCCTGTGGGGCAATAAACCACAGTGTGACGGCTCTCAGTCGGCCTGTGTGCTGCTCGGTGTCCCTGCCTTCAAAACGGAAATCAATCCACGATGCTGAGAAGTACAACGGGAGGCACCATCCTACCCTGGACCTCAGAGATGTGTGTGTGTTACCTAAAAACAACCAGGCTGTACCAACAACCAGTAACAAACCAGTAACAAACCAGTAACACACCAGTAAGTTACAGAATTCAATTGAGTGGTAACTAAAGAACAGTGAAGGGAGGATGCAGACTGTTTGTTGAGGAAGGGGAAAAAGGATGTTTGTCTGACCTGTCTTAAGTTTCTCAGCAGAAGTGGTTTTCTGAAATTATTGTGCAAGCTGCAGCTGCCACAAAGTGTGCTGACATCTCCCCGAGTCTGACAGTCTGTCCTGCGGGTTGCTCCAAGGTACTAATGGCTTTTTTAAAATGATAACTCAACCACCAAGTCCTGCTCTGTCATGAGAAGCTGTAAAGGTTCTGATCGTGTTCTGGTGGTTCTGACCCGGCATGTATGGACGTACAGCAGCAGCGCAGCCTACCTCCCGACAGCACCCCTTCTCCGGCAGGACACTCTCTGTGGCGGAGGCACATGTCGTAGCTCTTCTTGTAGTAGAATCCCTCCGCGCACTGGCACTCGGTGTCTGAGTCCGCGGCGCACGCCGTCTTCACCACCTGGTTCATGCCGCACGCGTTGCACCGCAGACACTTGGAGATGAAGTTCCAGCGGGCGGTGAAGGAGCCCGCGGGACACGGGGCGCACACGGTCCTCTGCGCGGATGTGCAGCGCGCGCGCAGGTAGGTGCCGGGGGCGCAGCGCTCGCACTCTACGGGCCTGCCCGTGCTCGGGTCCGTGCTCGGGAAGGTCGGGACCGAAGCACCGTCCGCCTGGCAGGTGCGCACCGAGAACAGCAGGAGCGGGAGCAGCAATATAAGCATCTGGAAGGAAGCGGAGAGAGAGGGGATCCCGGGGGGGACAGGGGTTAGACGAGGGGCCACAGGGATGAGAGGAAACACAGACACGGTGACAGACATGGAAATACACATGACACGGCCCGGAATGCAACGCGTTATCCTGCCACTCGTCCTCCCCCGAAAATCAGCCAAACGCCCTGAAAGCGCAAAGAGCCTAAAAACACGCAGCCGACACAAAGGACGACGCCCCGAGGGGTGAAAGCGGCCCCGGGAGACGTTGCCATGTTTGCAGTAAGACGCCTGAGCACGTCTGCCCTCCGGTCCCTCCGGTCCCTCCCTCTCCCTGCATCTGCCTCCGTCTCTCTCCACCTACCATCATACACGTGTTGGATCAGCCGGGTCAGCCCGCAGAGATCTGTGGCGCACTGGGTTCCTCCTCATCTCTATTTATCTGGAGCTCCGGACGCCCATCAATCACAGATGAAAAGAGCCTCGTACTTCTCGGGAAGACCGTGATTCGTCATCACTGTGTATTTTGGAAGAATGACTCGTCAGGAGTTCTAACCGAACTATTGTGACCTATAGCGCACTACACGACACGTGTTTTACGCGCAGGGACGGACCGTACTGCTGTAGTGTTGATTTGTGCTGCTTCACACACTCCAGCCATTCAGTAAAAAGGACTGGTATGTGTCAGGATCCTCTCAGGTTTGTCTGAAGATGTTTTAATAAATAATATCATAATAAATTAATAATACTTATCCGAGTTTGCTCGGCTTTAGGGTGACTGTGAGAGACTGAAAGTCAGGTTTAATGCTAGGAGAATAAAAAATAGAATAAAACAACAAGAAAACAAAAAGAATATGTTTGAATCTTTTACTTCAAAACAAGCCTTCACCTCACATATTGGAATGGGTTGTGCCTCTTTGCACGAGCATGGTTGAGAAAATGCACAAGTAACAAACAGGCATCACATAACCAGAAGGAACCGTTTCCTGTTCGTGATCCTTTCTAATTCTTTTATTTCTCCACTAAGGCGATGAGGTGAAAGCAAAATGTGCTGAGGACTCTTAACAGGCAGCCGGGTAAAAGGAAGCAGCCAAAACCACTGACAGGCGACATGTGTCAGGCAGCAAACCGCAAACAGGGACAGTGAGGGATCTAGACGTCTGGGTCAGAGCATCTCCAGAGCAGCCGGTCTGGGGGGGGCTCTACAAAATGTGCTACAAGGAAGGACAACCAGTGACCTGGTTACAGGGCGTGAGGAGTGCAGGCGGGTCTTTCTCTGCTACATCTGTGTGGATGTCAGGGTGCAGAAACAAGCCACTGAAGACAGTTGATGCTCCGGACTCGGTTCTGATAAGAAGCCCTGGGTTACTTTGACGTGTACAATCCACATCTGAAGATCCAGGCTCAGTGCAAAAAATATTTCCAGAAGAGTTTTAGGTGCAGGAGAGGAAAGCAGGGCTGCGTTAAATACTGGACATGATAAACCTTACGTAGGTGCACGAGTTGTTTGTGTGTGTGTTTCTAATACAGAGCAAAGGCACAAATATAAAAACTCTGAGTTTTAATCATTTTCTTTAAACTTCTGCAACAAAATAAAAGCATTCCTGCATTCAGTTAGGGTGTATTTTGTAGTTTTCACATATGAAAGGGCATGACTTTATTCCACACACATAAACGTGGATGAAATTTGGAGGTGAAAATGTTGGACTTTGGCAGCAGGGAGTTCACTTCCCTCGTCCTTGCCTCATTTTATTAGAGCACAAAGCTTCGTGATGATCTGAACTTTCCCAGGATTTGAATCCAGGGTATTTTCTACATTGTCTCCCTGACCCAAGGGCTCAGATGTTCCGTCTGTCTCGACACACATCTGCACCACATGGTGGCTCACTCTTGGACCAGCTAGGAGCCAGGTGTCCTCCTCACTACCATTAGTGTGACTCCTAATTTGGGTGAAGCTGCCGTTTTTTTAATGGTTATTGTCAAAGTGACTGGTGCCACCCTGTGGACAAAGGACGCCACTGGTTCCTTAACTTATGTGTACAATGAGCTGACGATCAACAGTACAGCTATGTATATATGGTAAGGTCATCAGAGGGTCCACGGCTGATGGAGGATATGGTCCGGAAGTCCAGTTGCCCACAAGCAGCACTTTTGGAAGAACCAGTACCTGGACAATTCGGATTGTCCAACTAAGGCTAATGATGTGACCTCCTGCAGAGTTGTTTCTTTATAGTTTATCATTCTTTATCAGGCTGGACCAAAAGCACTGAGGTGCTCCGCATTGAGAAATTTGTAACACAACTCCACAGACATTTTCGGATCAAATTACGAGACAGGAGTGACCGGAGAACCAAACCTTGTGCAACATCACTGGGTTCTTGTAGATTAGTCAAAAAAGTGCATGTTATTTATTGGTGGTGTTCCAAGTTAAATCATTTCTGATAATGTGTGGGTCATCAGCTAAAAATCCTAGGTAGGAGCGGCATGTCTTCCCCAGAGCCAAACTGAGGTTTTGCAAGCTCACCTTTTTAGGTTTTAGGATATTAGGAAATCGCCTGTGAGATTTAGGTCAAATCCTGAACCAAGAAAGAAAAACACTTTGGGGAGTTTCTGTTTGCCTCCCTTAGCTCACACTAGAGGACGTCAAGCCTTTTTACAATCTGGACTTTTAGGTGTGTTTGGCTGAAGAATGTGACTCTTCATGTAGTTTACGGCCGTCTGTAGCCGTGGCATCAGAATTAATATGATTCTTTCTTGTAGTTGGGGACATGCTTTTATGACGACGGCTCATTCTGCGGAAACATACTACGACCGAGGGCGAGTAGTGTGTCACACTTTCACTCTGACCCACTTCCACCTCCAACGAGCTGCTGGATGGTGGTTAGTGGTCAAGGATTACAAAGCCAGACTGTTGCCACAATGTATTAATAACCCTCTCTGTTCCCCTCCCAAATTAGAAAACAGCACTTCTGCCCACTTCTGCACCCATTCTTAATCATGACAGGAAGCCAAAAGCTCGAGCCTAATCTTCACTTTGTCTTTCCAAAATTAAAAAGTCACCAAAGGGACGAGGCCTAATTGGAAGGTGAATCAGAGAGGTTCTGAAAATGTTGTGAAACCTAAAAAGACCTTGCCCCCCTTTTTCAGATGGGTTTCACCTCAGCCATGATTCACGTCGCGCTGTAACCTGACAATGCAACGACATCATGCCGTGCAGAGTTGAGTCTAGCCACTTTGTCAGTCTCAGAAAGTCCCTCTGACCTTAGAAAAACACTCAGACACTTTCACTTGCTGCAGTTGTAGTTTGCTGGGCCAGTTCTCAATTCTCCAAATTAAATGTATTAAAAAGATAAGGCGCTATGAATATTCATGTCCTTTAAATTCACTGAAGTCATCACTGGTACATGTGAGACTGTATAAATGCATCAGTATCTGAAAGGTTAATCATAATTCAGTTGTGTAAGAAACAAAAAGTAACTGTGTTGCCACATTATTTTTTTCATTTCCTGTCTGCTCGATCAAAGGTTTCAACAATCACGCTTTGAAGCCCAGTTTTCCCAACTGTAAACTAGCGCTTGTTTGAGGCTTGTCGAAGTTCACAGAGGATGACAAACTGACCATTTAGAGGAAAAGACAAGGAGACGAAAGTGGAATTTTTCTAAGCACAGCTCCAATAAAACAAAGGCTACCTTTCATAAATAGGCATGACTAAAGTGGCAACAGAGGCGTTCTTCAGAGCTGAACCGGGGCCCCAAAAAACAGGGAGAGCAATGTTTAAAGAGACCTGAGTTCTGTGGAAAGTCACAAATATTTCCGAGTGATCTGAGCCCAAGCAAACTGCCGTTGGACTAGAAATGCTGTCCTCATTGTGCTGTCATCCATAGCTCGGTTTTTAACTCTGATACATAGGGGGATTAGTTGTGGAAATTTCACATTTTTTTTTCATTTTTTCCCCGCCGTCCTCACTGGTTCCCCCAGGCCGAAGCAGCTCGGCGAGGCTGTTCCAGCCGCCGTTGGAAGCTACTGTTAGCATGCTGATGCGATGTTTGCTGCTTTGCCATGGAGACAAGGTGCTGGAAATATTCCCAGTATGCAAGATGCAATAAACTGTTGAGGAAAAGTGTTTTGAACACGGATGGAGCTTTGCTTACAAAGGCCCTGTTTACAATCCTACATGTATTTACAGCACATGCACTAATGGTTTATTTGTCCTGCTTCGTGTGACCTCACTGTGCAATAAGTTACATCCTTTCTGAGCGTTGTGTAAGCGGGTTGCGTGCGATGGTGACACACACGGCTAGTAAAGCCTGATTATGCCAACCACTGAAAGGTTACAGGGTGCTGCAGAATCTGCCACCAAAACCCCGAACTGAACCAACGCCCTGACGACGGAGCAGCGGAGGACAGTCTCACTGTGAGGGCACACGAAGGCACGAACCATTAAAAGCATGAACACATCCGTGGCCCGTGATCACACACAGAGGTACAAAAAACAAAGGGGCAGAACGTCTCGGATAATAACTTATTTCATCACTAATAATTCAATAAACCATTTGTTTCAATTTCATTTGCCCTTAATTGTTTGTGTTTTGAACCAAGTGTTTGTCTGCGCAGTGATGAGCAAGTCCCATTAAATGTCCAAGTTTTGTCTTCGCCTTATCACCTGTGAGTGCGTTTATAGCACTTCCTGTGCATCTCCCACTGCGTCTTTAGAACAAACACAGACGAAACAATTCTCCCTGCTGACTCCCACGTTTGAATTCACTTACTGTTTGACTCACGCTGATGCTCAGATTTAATCATGGACATTTACCTAAAATGACCACATCAGGTCCTTAGGTCATAGCTGATGTACAAGAGCTTTTACCAAAATTACACATGAGAATCATGACAAACATCACAGATCACTGGCTCTTTACACTGGCTTCTGAGAAATTGAGCTGGGAGAGCTGATCTGCTTTTAGTAGCGGCTCATCATCCTGCCGCCCGCACACTGGACATCAGTAATACTGACTGTCACTACTGATGGTAACTGAGCTGTGACACGAACCCCGGTGGAACCGTTTGTTGGATGATTACATTCTGATTCCTTCCCGATTCCTTTTTTTTTTTGTTGTTTTCCCCACTTCCCCATTTTATCTCTTTATGAGGATTGGCCCCCTCATTCTTTATATAGACGGTGGGCAAAACATTAGAACCACCTCCTAATATAAGGCACTTCAGTACAACATTATCACCTTTGTGACAGCTTTAGTTTCAAAAACAGAAAAAGGGATCCATTATTGGATCCATTACCCTGACCCTAAAAGCCGTTTGTTGTATGCTCCAACTGAAATGTCCTCACAACAACGGTACTGAAACAAAGTTTGTCCAAAGAGGCTATAAAGACATGCCGACACACAAACACACACAAATATCCAGGTATATACCAGTCAAAAGTTTGGACACACCTTGTCTCACTAATGGTTTTCCTTTATATTCCCTTGAGTAAATTTACACTTTTTTCTTCACTACAAAAATCCAAATGTGTTCATTCATAGTTTGGATGCCGTCAGTGGGAATCTACAATGTAAATAGGAATAAAGGAAACAAATGAAAACCATTAATAAAAAAGTTGTGTCCAAACTTTTATCCTGTGCGAAAATCACTGTCCATACTAAGGAGCTTAGTGGTGATAGTGAATGGCAGGTACGTGAACTGCAGCATGTTGTCAGCCCGCTGAGCTGAAGGCGTCTGGTTTCGGTAGAAAAGAAAGTCAAACAGAAAAGCTCTTTCAGTATTCATGACGGGTGCAGAGTTTTGTTTTGAAACCTGGAGAAGGGCGATGCGATTGGAGGAGGACGTTGGTTTGGTTTGCGTCTGCACTGCACCTGCATTAATCCTCCTTCGTCTTGTGTAACACGGTGTTTGTGATACGCATCCTGTACCTGACAAATAAGGAGAACGTCCGTCCAGCGTAAACTGTGCTGATGGAGCCACTCACCATCTGCGTGAAAGCTGTGAGCTGCTCTGACCTTCATCTCTCAGATAGCCTGGTGCTGGAAAGCTGTTTATGGGGCGAGACTTTAAAGGCTTCGGGTTGTTGTGGAACTCCCATTACTGCATCACTGGCAGCCATTCGGCTTTTATGGCTTTTCTCTTGTTTTGGAGCTTGCATGCCCTGGGTATTATGAACCGGTAATCAGTATGTTTCTGTGGAAACCGTGTATTCTCTCCAAACACAAAACCAAAAATAGCCTCGTGTGCACATGTATTTTGAGAACGCTTGTGTAATCACATTGTCAGACAGGCGAGGACTCGGCTGCCGGTTTAAACAGCATGAAAGTCCCAACGTGGAAGCCTGAGTAGATAAGATAAGACTGAACGAGACAAATAATCTGCCGTCTGACACGCCGTGTCTGTGTTTAAAAGAAAAGCCCCTTTCCCCCCTCGTCAGGAGCATTTAAGCTTCACACCATCAACATCACTCTATCTTTTGTACCACACACAGAGTTGTGCACAAGTACAAATATGAGCAAGTGAATCAGCCAGACAAACCTACAAAGACACATTCTTGTGCAGGATTATTTGCCCTCAGCTTGGCCACGTGCACCTTTGATTATTTTAACCAGTTCAAGTCTCTCCTAGCAACTTTGCATGAAGACTGTGCTAAAGAACACATAAACCCACTGGTCACTTCATTAGGTACATCTGTACTCATACAACACAGCAATTTATGCTTATGCTTAATGATCAAGTTAGTGCATGTAATACAAGAGAGGCGTGAGCAGGGACTAGAACGTGTCCAACGCAAACACTTTATTTACTACAATGAATCCCGGTGTTCACAATCAGCCTGTGAGAATAAAGCTTCTTCGACGTCAGTCTGCAGCCTGAAGTTGCTCACTGGCTCGATTGTTGTTCGAAAACTTTCGAGAGGCTATCAGGCAGACGCAGCACTCCACGTTTCCTCATTCTGACACGCAGGAACCTGGTAGACATTGTCCACACTCTCTGCAAACTCTCTGCACTTCCACCTTTAACGTTGCACATGCTCCGTTCACAGGCGGAAAAATAAAGAAGTGTGGAATCTGAGCGCGTGGTGCAACGTTTGGCGAAATGGAAAGTTTACAGTGAGTAAGAGAAGCTGGCACAGCTCTGGGCAGTGACGTTAAAGCGAAAAAATCAACCCAGTGTTTAACTGGGAACCAGTCACGAGACCAGTGGGGAGTCTCACTTCTGCATTTTTGAATGGCTGCTGGAATAAGGAGGACTGATCCAGTCCTATGCAAAGGGGGAGCCGCAGTCAAGAGCTAGTGGAGGCTTCATCAGAATTTCACAAAGGATTCAAAGGTCACTCCTCCTATTCCAGCTGTGTGCAGCTCCTGTGAGAGCCAGGTGTCTACCATCGTCCGTCACATACGTCTCCGCTAGTGCTCGTCATTCCGTTGTGGTTTTCATCTGAAATGTCCAGCTCTCCGTCCAGGAATGCGACGCACTACTCGTTTGTATTTCAGTGCACACACAGGTCTCGCAAACATTAAATGTATATGCTCATCAATCGATTCTCACCAGGATTTCACTTAAGAAATAAATACAAAATATTCAGGATCATATGAGGATAAAGCAGATAAAAAAAAAAAAAAACAATTAACAAATTAACATCTGAACAGTGACACAACTTCATTTGTGGTCACTACACACCAACTTCGCATTTTTCCTTATTATTATGTTATGGTTTTTTATGAATGGCAGCCGTGGGTCGGGTCTTCAGCCTCAGCAGCTCTGCGGTTTGTCGCCTGCTGTCCTGGTAAAAGTCCAGCCCTGTGATCAACTCGACATCTCTGACGCGGGATTGATGAAACCACATGTGGTCTTCAACCCAATTAGATTCGGGTTCTTCGCTCTGTTGGACCAAAATTTACAAAGTAGAAGAAAAAGGTTTTTGATTAAAGCTAATCAAATATGTGACCGAGTGGCTCCAAATTACGGAGCATTTTCTTCCCTATGTTTCATAATCGAGGACAAAATTATGAAATTTATCTGCAAGGTACAACCCGAAGGCAGGATTGGACAGGAAACGGCCTGGAGCAAACACATGCAGTACATTTACTCCAGTTAAATTCTCAATTCTGTTTTGATATGACGGAACAGTTTCATCCAGAGATGTGAAATAAGAATAAAGGATAATATCGCGCATTTATTCTTAGGATTCCCGCAGTGAGAGTGAGGCGAGATTCAGTGAATCGAGGGGTTCGTAACTCTGCTGTGGGTAGAGGTACTCGCACATTCATGCCCTGCGTGGGTGAGGCAGGAGACAGTTTCAGTGTGAGGTACAACGTGGGAGACGGAGACCAAACAGCTAGTGCAAAGCATAGTGTGTCATCTGAAAAGGCTGAAGTGAAAGTGCCGCTTCTTACTTTACAGCTTTCTGAATTGGTGGGTCTGTGCGGCAGCAGGAAGGACACGGTCTGCAGCTCGCCGACACAGGCCGTCACCTCCTGGGCCGAGTCCCGGCAGCTGGTCAGCACAGCGAAGTAATGCGTGGGCACCGGGATGTTGGTGCCGGGCACAAACCTAGACGTGCACACAAGCAAACACACAGGATGAGGCGGAGACCGTGTCTTACTGCTTGGTGCCACGTGACATGGTTGCAGCCTGCAAAGTTCATCAGGAGCCAGGTTGGGGTTGCGGGTTCGAGTCCATTTGCATTTTTTCAACAGTCAATATCCTTAATGTAACGTCACATGACTGAGTGGAACTTTTTACTCTGGCCAAACCCTGAACCAAAGCGATGCTTTCATGTTTTTCAATCTGCAAGTGCAATATTTTATGGTTCAGAGCCAAAAAACCAGCGTGGAACAGACGCCGGTTTGGCTTTATTGGAAAGAACAGCGTGTGAAATTTTGTCAGAAGGGCTATAATTTTTATCTGATGTCTGCCTCCACTCAGCCTTGTGAGCTGCTTGGCTACAAATGACATGTTGTATTATCCAGAGCGCAGGCGTTCGGAGGAACTTCAGACCAATTCCAGTTAAACCATGGGCGTGAAATAGTCCAAGCAGAACTACGTTCTAATCAAACATCCATAAAATGACAGCACAGTGGCCACGCTTAGACTCCTGCACTATCTGTATCTGAGCCGCCTGCTTGTGTGTGATGATAGAAACCGAACAGATGGTCACAGGCAGCACGGGACGAGCCAAGTTTCTCATTTCCCATTAAGCATTGTAACTAATTGGAACCTAAACAAGCACAAAACAGGTCATTACCTGAAAAGACTATTCTTTGTGATACTGAGAACACATATGATGACACATAAACGGGAAAAACCAACACACAGAGTTTTAGTGACGTGTGTGTCTGCCACAAGCCTCCGGAGCGGAAAACACACAACATTTCCTATATTTCTGAGAGCTTTCAGACTACATTTCCACTGGCAATAGTCTGGATATAAACAACAACGTGACTTTGCAGGAAGACATTCAACTTGTTGCAGGCGCCACACTTAACTCTTAAAGTAAAACTGGTCACGCTAGAGTCCTCATCATCAGTCTGAAATAAACTTACTGCAGGATCTGATCCGGAGCGTCGTATCGCCCATCGTAGTTGTAATCGAACGCCGGGCCCGTCACCACATTTACGCCATTGTAAATGGAGGCGTATTTCTTTAAAAGGGAGCTCTGGAAGTAGTCCCAGATCCCTGTGAAAGCAGAGGACGGAGTTATATGCAAGCGAATTAAAGTTCAAGGAAAACCAATGAAGCCACTGCTGAGCAGCAGAGTCAATAACGCGTCGCGTTGAATAACTTACTCTTAAACTCGGGGTACATCGGCACCACGTTGCTTATCAGCAGAGCGTCGTACTGCTGTTCTGCAGTCGCATTCAGATCTACAAAAAGACAGCAAGAGACGCGTTTGCACATGGTCACACTGTACCACTCAGTATCTGCGAGGTCATTCTTGTATTACTTTTACATCCCCTGGATGATATCAGCCCCGATTGTTTAGACCTGAAAGAAGTGGAATAAAATTTCCAGTTATACACAGGAAGCCTGTGAATCAATCCTGGTATGCGTCACCAAAGGAACGGCTCAGCGTGCTCTGCCTTTATCAGCTTTTCTGTAATACCCAGTACAGCACACACAGCACATCCAAAACCCTAATCCGTCATTTTCACATTGCGAAGAACGAGACTTAAAGAGGAACATCAAAGAAAAGGTGTTAATTCTGCAGAAACCGGCTGTTCACTTACAGCAAACAAGGCGCAGCTAGTTAGCGTGAGAAATGATGAAAAACAGGGTCGTGAAACGGATGAGGCCCCGGGGGAATAACGGTTATGCTCAGCAGCTTGACAACCTGCAGAGGACCCCTATTTCCTTAAAGGGGACCTGCCAACATTAGTTCCACTGGTAGTTTCTTGGTCAACCATGCACGCGCGTACACCTGTGCCACCTCACCTCGTAAGAAATGACTAATACTATAATAATCGAACTTGTGAAACAAAATGAATCAGTTGTCTAGTGCAGGTACCAGGGAATTTTTGTAAAATGTTTCCTAGATGCAAAATAGGGTCCATGCAGCAAAAAGCCGTTTACTGAGCTCACAGTGTCTAAAAAAAGAATTGGAAAACTTTTTTTGTTGGTGGGGGTTTGACCATATTCAAATCAGTTCATGCTTGAAACCAAGTTCCTGTGATGTTGAATGGGGCACGTGTCCTTGTGTGCTTGACCTTCAAGCTCCAAAATCTCCAATAGCTTTAAGGTGGGAAGTTCAAAAAGACGTTGAACAATAGTACATCCTTCACTTTGCCCTGTCAGTCTGTGACATTTCAAGAAAGATCATTTTTATTACACTCACTCTGAATATGATACCCATCACCAACTCATCACTGTCATTACATGGATGATAGAACCTGTTCCCAATCCAGAACAAAAGAAGATAAGAATTTTCACATAATTAATACCCGGCTGTATATGTAAATAACACTGAGACACGCTTGTAAGCTCACCTTTGTTTTACGAATTTTATTTCAATAAGACGCGACTCAAGCGTTCGTTTGAGCCACTTAATACTGTAACGTTGTTGTGTTCCCCATACGCGTGGCAGAGCACAGCAATGTCCTAATGTGTCCGAGTGACACATCCATTTCGGCGTTAGAAGGGTTAAACAATTACACATCATCCGGCTGACGTTCGTTTATTTTGCAGGAAGAATTTTCGCACTGGTCTCCCTGCACTCCTTGTTTCATTGGAATCATCTGCATACCTCAATACCATGACTACGGAGATAACTATCGGTAGATAACTACCTAATTGCCAATTTAACCTCCTCGCTTGTCTTAGAACTGCTGAAACCACTGGGTGAACTATCCTGAATGGATTTTTCACATGGACAAGATGTACAGTTTGTGTGTAGACACAAGCCAAGAACATAATGCCTCCAGCCTCAGACGTCGCTGGTATGAAGGATTACAAATGATGTCATGTTTTTCAGTGAAATCCGTGATCTCAAAAATCAAATATCTTCATCCTGATTGTGCCATTCTCTTCAAAGAAGCAAATGCTTTAGCGGAGCATGCAACAGAACTTGGTATGCAAGATATTGGATGATATTTATGTAATGACATGGGTGTGGATGAGTGGAAATTCTGTGGAAGCGCATGTGTGTTTTTAAGTGTGAGGGACATGCAGGAAATGAGTTTAGTAGCTGGGGAGATGCTCCTGACATATCATTGTTTTAGTGTGAGTTGTGCCTTTTGAAACTGTCTGATACTGATACATACTGGGAGGGTAGAGAAAGTCATATGTCAGATTATACTGGTCACATCTGGGAGTCTGGGACACGGGCAGTCTGACGTCAGCTCTCAAACACTCGGGAATCACTGGCGTCAATGGGTCCAAGTCAATCTGAAAGTGACATTTTGAATAAGATGTCAGAATGAATCATCCATCGATTCCCTTTATCTGCTTATCTTGTAAATTCCACAAAGGAAGGCCGTAGCCACTCAGAGATTCTGTCCTCAGAATGAATCGGCCGGACATAATTTCAGACCAACATCTGTCCCTTTAACCCAATGAAATTGTCCATTTTGGTCCATGTAGGGAACTGAGTAGACGCTAAATGTAGTGACAAGTCAGTAAGTTGGCAACACGGATCATCACTGGCTCGTTTGACTGACAACTAATTGTCAAACAATCCTTTTGTGTAAGAAGAGAGGCGGCACACTGATGGACTGGATTGGACATACATGTAAATGGGTTTGCCGATTGACCACTCGCATTTCACTAATTAGGTTTTCAAATCTACGTAGGATTCAATTACTTTCTGGCGAGCTACTTGGAAAGTGGCAACGTGTTGGAGACCCAGTCATGTCTAATTACATAATATATTCAGTATCCACATCTCTTTATGGATATTTGTATTTAGATGAATCTATACTGACATATCTATATCTCTATACATTTCCATATCTCTAGGTCTCTGTGTCTAGACTGATGTAACTGTATCAAAATATCTGTATCTACATATAGTATCTAGAAGATCAGATATATATTTTTATTTATGCAAAATACAAAACCCACAAGCCTAAGTAATGCCTGTAGATATCAACGTAAAAGATATACACATATCCATATCATTCTATTGGCGTAAGGCATTCCTTAGGCTTGTATTTATTGAGCTAATTCGTTTTTTTTTTCAGCTACTGTCGGATTACCAGAAGCAAACGTTCAGAAAAACAGAGTGAAGCTGAGCTGAAGAGGTGGGATACAGATGGGATACCTCGCTAGACAATTTCGTCTTTGGTTAATCAAGATGTTGTGCGTCAGTCCACAAGCAGCAGTGTGGGGACAGCAGAATTAGAGGATTTCAAATTAAAATGCCAATTTCGACCCATCACGGGTCATTTCCGAACTAGCCCTGATTCACATGATGGGAACAGCACATGAACACTGCAGGGTACATTCAGCCCGAGCACTGACACCTTAATTAATGTTCCTCAGAAACGTGACTCACAGTGAAGCACCAAGTCACGGCACAGAGATCAACTTGAGATTCAAAGCTTTTCTCTCGCCAAAGCTCCGAAGTCACTGAATGGAATTCATTTACTTACCAAAAAACAGGATGATTTTCTCTCACCGCTTCTAATTTTACTGCAGAAATTAAATACAAGTGTTGAAATCTTCCCATGTTTTTGATTGGTCGTCGCCGACACACTTACTGGCTTGTCGACGGTGAAGGAGCTCCACAGAGGCATCAGGCTTTTGTGGCTGTAGGCGCTGACGAACGCCTCCTGGTAGAGGAGGCAGTACATGTGGTCGGGCTGCAGCAAACGGGGGCGACCGAACAGCGTGTGCTTCTGCTCTGCAGCCGATTCTGCAGAGGGAAAATAATCAGAAAGAAAATAATCAGCAAACGCTGACGTCTGTGTTGAGTAATTGACAATAAATCTGCTCGCTTCACATCGTCTCACTAGTGGAACAAGTGTAAATATATCCTGAAGGGACATAGATTTTAAAAAAGATTAGATAAATGTCTGCGGTTTATTAAAAATATTTGAAAGACATCCAGAAGGTGGTCAACTTTCACATTGGTTTCTGTATTTATTCCTTTCAACATTTCCAAATTTTTTTATCTCCATATTTATTGATAGATTAGAACAGATTTCCCATTGCTTTCTGACATGTAATTATCTGGTATGTTCTTCCACATTCCTTGAGTAATTTGAGTCATACATTTCATCATGTCTCCTGAAAGTACTTCCACACTCACTCAATTTTAATGAGGAGAACTGTTGGGGTGTTGCTGCCTTATCACTGTACGAGGAAAGTTACCCAATCGTCAGTCTGGTAATTCACATTCACATCATTTATTATGTTTGACATTTGCAGATGGAATGAGGAGACGTCCAGCCAGCTGGCCTGCGAAGGCTCTGCTCTCCGGGAACTCGGCCTGGACGTGAGTGCACTGTTAAATGGACAGTTCGCCACATATGCTAAATGAAATGTCAGTCAACAGGGAAACAGGAAACCGTGGTTAAGTTTTTTTTTAGTATTTCGACATTGTTACCACA
The DNA here is from genome assembly GCA_033026295.1 of Channa striata. Lineage (NCBI taxonomy): Eukaryota > Metazoa > Chordata > Actinopteri > Anabantiformes > Channidae > Channa > Channa striata. The sequence goes on from CM065181.1 coordinate 22,218,817, forward strand.
TTGTCAAAATAGCAGGATATGATTTTGAAGTCAGACCAGTTGCCCTGCAGGAAGAGGACACAGAAACTAAACGTGGAATAAAATAAAATTAGAAATTTACTGTTGGCAAAACAAAGTTGCAAAAGTTTCTGGCCACGATCCAAACGAGACACGGTTACATGCATGTCGTCCAAAAAAGAAATATTCAGGCCACGAATCACAGTTAACTCTGAGGCCATTTAAACAAAACTCCTCACCTTCGTCTGCAGTCAGATTCAGACGCCCGTTGATTTCATTTCCAGCCTGAATAGTGACAGAACAAAATCAAATGTTAATGCCTCAATTATAAGGTTATAAAAACCCGCTGATATACGGTAAGCTAATACATTTAGTGCTCTCAATCTGAATTTACCAAGAAATAGAGCAGCCAGAGACACACAAGCTTTACTGTGTGTGTCAGGGCTGGTTTCAAAAAGCCTTCAGGTGGATAAAAACACCAAGGTAACGTAAGAGGAGGAGGAAGAAGCTGCATTTTAGCGAGCAGAGTCGAATGTGTCGTTGGCGCTGGACCAGGACAGAGTGGATTCTCCGGGACAGTGAAGTTACTCCTGAGACCATCATCGGTTCACCTTCTACACGTGGAACTGACCGGCCTCTGTTACAGCTGACAACCTGTGTTCTTCCCCTACATCCACGTCCTGCGGCTCTAGCGGACAAAGGTCCATTTCATTTGAGTTTTCCTCCAACTGAAATGAACCTTTCGACTGACATTTTAAATCCAGTACATTCAACTGGAGCAACACTCCAGGGTAATTGGAGGCCGGTTGGCTCTGATTACTGACATGGTCTCAGTGCCGGTGCACACTCCCTCCCCCGCCCGCAGCGCTGAAATGTCCTGCTGTAAAACAGTTAAACTGTGATTTCATTCACGTATAGTATTTCTGTGTTTTTTTCGTTCCTCGTGGCGTAATAGAGCACACAGGAGAACAACAACCAGAGGCTTCTGTGGGTTTTGGAATGTGACTCTGAAGCACCAAGTGTGTGGTCCTAAATTTCAACACTCAAAATGAAGAGAAAGGATAAATCAGTCAATGACAAGAGTGACAGACTGTTCAGTCCGCTAAGAGTTTGGCTTTGGGACCAAATGCACAAAACTCGACTGAGTCAGGAAAATGTGGCAGATGTGATGTAGGAGTTTTGGTGCTCGATAAGAGGTTCAGTCCTGCGTAGGCATTTCAGCTAATCTCCAGACTCCTGGAACAGGCTGAGCTCAGCTCTCTGCAGAAAACGGTAGTCTGAAACCATTCAAGCTGTTCCCCAGATGCCTCCCACTTTTTTGGCTTTTTTGGCCACAATGCTTTTTTTTAACCTTATCAGCAGCTATTTCCACAAATGGAGCCAGCAATTTAGAGATGCTTTCAGCTTCCACGTGTTGGATTCTACTGTAGCTGCAAAAGAAGTTTTTAATTTAATCTCTAGTCTAGGAACACACGCAGAGGTCAGCAGAGGTCATCTGTACACAAAGAGCCTGTCTCTGCTCTGCAGATGTGCACTGATTATACTCCGCTTCACCTCCCAGTTTCAAACCCATTTGAATTTGGGAAATTGGGAGGTCATCCCAGCAGGAAGGAATCTCCGAGGAGTTCTCGAGAAATTCTGCACAAAAACACAATGGAATGATTTCCAATAGCCCTAACAAGTATGAGCAAAGTCCAAACAAACAGGAACAGCTGATGGTGGGCGGAGACTGAGCCATGGGGGGGGTTGTCCAACACTGTGTGTGTGTGTGTGTCTATGTGGAGGAGTCAGGTGTTTGATCATGGTCTGAGGGCAGAGGAAACACAAGAACCGGTCTACGCCTTGGACTCGCTGAGGTGCAGGCACAGACTGGGGTCCACGTTTGGCTTTTTATTACCGGCAGCTGTAACCGCTTCAAACCTCAGCGATACCACACTGACGGTGCTACTGCAGAAAGAAGGAGTTTAAAGACAATGACATCACAGGCAACTTCATGTTTTCCAGGTTACTGCATGTAAGCAAAGGGAGGCTTAACTAAGAATGAGCCAAACCAACTCCAGATGCTCCAAAACAGTAGCAGCTTCATTTTTTGCTGACATGTCAGCGGATTGTCGTTTTATCATTTATAGTGGGAACCAAAGAATACGTTAAGATATGACTAAATTCTCAAGATCCAACAGAAAGGCAACACTCTGACTCTGAACCAGCTGGGCACTTTGATTCTCGGAGTGCTGAAAGAGAAACCAAAAAATCAGCAGGGACCAGCTGGGAACAGCCTGACAGGATCCACGTCTGCGCAAAAACAATTGTGTGCTCGACCTGTGTCATGCAGCGAGTGACCCTCTGCGCTCTGAGTATCTAAGCACCTTTCGGTTTCATTTCGATGACAGCAGCAGGACTCGGTTTTGCTTTTGCTTGATTTGGACACTTGGCAGCTGCAGTCAAAACAGAGAAAATGAAATCAACCAAAAGCAAAACCGAGTGCTGATATTCTGTAATTGATGATTATGTTACTTAATAAGACAGACACAAGTTAAGCATTTTGAAATATTACTCAACCATGTTTTAGTGTTGGGTGCTTTCACCAAGGTTCTTAACTCTGATGATCATAGGTCGAACTACATGTGAGAGTTTCATTTTCAGATTGTTCCTGTTTAATAAGCAGTTTACAACAGATGCGCGTGAAAAAAAACCCTAATCTGATCAGCAAAGACACAATTGAACAATTTAATAATCAAGTGGTTTCCCATTATTCCGTTCCCACACAGTTTAATGAGGCGGCAGTAGACTCACCAGAGAAGGACAGGAGCATCCCAGCTCATCGGCAGGTTCCAGGCTGACCACTTTACACCGAGCGGGCCGGCTTTGCTCCGCAGGGGGCTTGGGAGTGTAGTAGGGCTCCCGCAGGACGTGGTTCATGCTGCCGTGGGTCCCGTTATTGTCGGCAGGTGAGATCTGCAGCAAGTCTGCAACCGTAGCCTTTGTTAAGTGCAGCTGCTTGGAATATTGTGCAAACAGGTCCCTGATAGACGCATTTAACCTTAATGGACGTTACTCTTCCCTCCGTAACGTCCGTTTCGTTTTTTCGTCAGTCAGATTCTCTTGAGAGCTCCCAAACCTTTGGGCCTTGATACAGTTACATAATGTCAGGCCAAACATCAGAGGGTTTGGGTTATGAGTTCCTGCCTTTTGAATCTAATCATCTGACTTAGAGAACTGAAGATATGTAAGAAGGAACTTTTCACAAGTGCAGTTTTTGCACAGACCAATTTTCAAGTTCAAGGTTCCTCCATAAACAGTGCCACTGGTTTAGCTTTTGTGGTCTGTAATTTAACAGCTCTGATCGTACAGCTTTATTTATGGTGTATGTAAAACTCACCACACATGAGGTTGTACAGCTCAATGTTGGAAAAAGGTTCGACCTCTCGCTTGTTCGGAAATTTGGGTCCATAACTCACAAACATGGCCTGTGAAAAAAGAACCGCAGCACATTTGTTTCCAGGAAAAGGAAAACCAAGTTCATAAACCACAAAACTATCAGAATTTAATGAATGACGATTATATGCCTTTTCCAGCCTGGAGGTTTTTGAACCAAGCCGACCAACAGAAGAGGAATCCTCATCACTTACATGCATGCTCTCAACGTCATTGTCGTAGCCATGATTCCCGCCAGAACAGAATGTGAGAGATCCAGGTTTCCTGTGGAGACACGCGAGGTCTTTCATCTTAGTCCAGTGCGTGAGAAACAATGTGCGGAGGCGGAAACGGGGATCCCTACAGTGGCGCTTCGTCACAGGCTGAAATCGGCTCATATCCCCTTCATCACCGAGCTTTCATACGCTCTTCATTACCAACCAATACCATGAGTCAGAGCGCAGTCAGTTGCCCACTTTGTGTGCTTCCTAAATACTCTTTGATGTCTTTTTTTGCCTCTTTCTCTTGCAATGTCTGCTGTTCATAACCACATGTGACTACTTTAAACCGTCGAAAGTGCAATTAGGAAACTACTCCAAAACATGTGGGCATCAGAGCAGCTGCACGTGCATGACGCGTACCTCTCCAACAGCCATTTGGGCTCCACCAGGACGCTGACGTCTTCAATGCGACGGCTATTGGCAAAGTGGAGGCGCTTTGGTAGGTCGGCCTTCAGGTACGGTTTGATCTTTTGGTCTGGCTTCTTGCACTGTAATCATCCCAAAAAAAACTTGACAGTTACACGTAAAACAGAATTTTTCATTAGATAAAGAAACAACAAAATTGTCATGTTTAGTAGATCCGATCCGATCCGATCATTATTATTACAGCTGAATTTGGTCAGATATTAGCAGCTACCTCAGAATTTCACAAAAAACTTTGGCTATAGGTGATGGTGAGAGGTGAGAGCTGTTTCCTTACAGTCATGTTTGCAACAAGTCCAGCTGGGTCCCCTGGAGAGAGCATAAAGGAAGACGTCAACATCCAGTTCATTCCAGCAATGATCAAACCGTTCGGAATAATAAAGCTGCTGGAAATATGGCGCTTCCCATAGAGCTGTTTTTTTTACATGTTTAACTCTTGCCTCAGACCTGTCCGTTGGATTTTAACCATATGTTCTGGTTCACGAAGCAGCCAATCAATAACTGGCCACCGCATTAACTCACAGGCATTAACTCACAGGCTGTGTCTTTGTCTTTGGCTCGGATGCGTCCCAGTGGTCCCTCGGTGACAAAGTAGTCACTGACGTCAGTCACCAGCTCCTGCAGCACCTGCTTCCTGTCGCAGCTCGTCTCTTCCATACCTGCAGCAGTTAGATGATTATGATCATGCTGACTCTGCAGTACTGTTACAGTACAGGCCTTTATGTGGATTTCCTCTCAGGAATTTGGTCAATTCACTCATGTTGGTACCAGGGTTCGGAGGCCATTACTGTGTCTTTCCCAGGTGAAGGTGCAAACTGGCCTATCCCGGCTTCACAGGTCAGAATGTGAGGTAGACTTTATCAAGTAAAGTGCCTTGAGATGACTTTGTTGTAAATTGGCACTATGTAAATAAAGTGGAAATTAACTGAAATTTAATTGAATATCTGCCCCAACAAGAATCTGGCATTTAGTTCAACTGTGTCTCGAGCCAAAACCACATAACACCAACTGGTAAATTAATTACATAAATGGTTTACTTACCATGGTCAGCCACGACAATGATGTTGACACACTGGTGCAGGCCAATCTGCTTGAGCCCATTCATGAGCTGGCCCATGACCTTATCCACACCCTGAATCGACTCTATGAGCTGTGGGAAATAAGTGCAAACATTCAGCAGCTCTCGTCAGAAAGGCCCTAAAGACTGGATGGAAAATCACCAAGTGATATGGGCCGTGCTCATTGCACAAAAGTGGTAAATCTTTCTAAATACAGACCAACAACTGAATAAAACTACGTCTGCAAGCAGAAGAGAAGTGGAGCTGTCCAATGACTACAGTTGTTTGCTATAATCTGAGATTCCAAGTAAACTTGCAGGGCCCTTTTGGTCCTCTGACAGAATTCCTTCAGGCTGTTGGATTTTGGCATCGTCTGTGCACTCTCACTGTTCTCAACAAGGATACTTGAGACTATTCCAGGACTGATTCCCAAACTCCCCGGCCACTGGTAAACCATTATAAAAAGAACATATTTCATCTCAGAAAGATTTTGGTGAAGCCATAACACTATGCTTTTTAGATCTAGGTCTGACTTTAAGCATTGCCAATAATGTGATACTGAAGTAGAACTTGAGGCACTTTGATGGATTTTATGACAGGCTGCACAATGGAAATCTGGGATCCGACTTTGCTGTTGATATCTGGCACCTAGAACAAGCAGAAACAAACCAGCTCTGTATAACCAAATCATGCTTTGCCCCGACATGACCCCAAACAGGATAAGTGATGACAGATAATGGCTTGATGAATGAATAATGAGCTGCTTATATCCGCAATCTGATAACAGGTGGGGTCCACCCAGGACAGGTCTCCAGTCTCCAGCACAGAGAGACAGCCAATCACACTCACAGAAGATCTGCAGCTACCAACTAACCTAACATGAATGTCTTTGGAGGATGGGAAGATAACAGAGGAATGGAAAGTCGGCACAGAAACCCGGAGCTCCTCTCTGTGAGGCGGCAGCATTCCCCGCTCCTCCACCTTGCTTACACTCTAATATTGTACTACTATAGTAAAATATTAAGACAGTCATATGTAACATCAAATAGCACTATGGCAGAATCGCATTTTGAAGGTTATTGTGTTGTGATGTGCGAGATAAAAACCGGCGTCCGTGGCCGTTCTCAGCTTCTCCACAGGTCTGTTTTGTTAAACGCCACAGACTGATGGCAAAAAGAAGGTAAATGGTTGAGCATCAATCACCTTTGGGTTGGGGTAAAATAATCATAAATAAATTTGAAACCAACAAAGAGCAGGTCCTCACCAAACTACAACCCTTCCCCAGACTGCTACCGTCTGCTGTAGCAACAGTGAAATCAAGCATTTAACTTCTGACCTGATTTCATTTGATTGTCTTCGATTACTTCTTTACACTTCCCAAAGTTGCTTTTGAGAGAAGGGGTAGTCATTTGTAGTAGAAGTACTTCTTTTGGTCGTGGCTCACATGTGTCAGCGACCGTTGCTCACGGTTCAGATTGTTTTTGGTTTATTACAGTGGGACTTGTGATGTGAGCAACACGTAGTCGGTTATTTAGACTACCAGAGTGATTCTGATGACAGTTTTAATCCCGTGACACGGACTTAACACTGGTTCCAATTTAAACATGACATAAGAGATGAAATGTGTGTGCACGGATGATTAATACCCCACACTGGTTTTGATGTTGTGGTGGACTGAGGGGGTGTATGTTTAAAATGAACGTTTGAGTTCATTTTAGAGTCTTTTTGTTGTTGTTGGACTTTTAACTTTATAATTTTGCTTTAATAACATAACTGTTTGTGCTGAGCAGCATTAAGATGTTACAATAACTCTGATAGTATGAGTGAGGAGAAAAGCAGGATGTCGTGGGGGATTTGTTGAAACGGAAAATTCAGGGCAGCCACTTGTTAATCTCTTCTTTGTTTTGCGGCACACAAACTTACCCCTCCACTGACTGGGCCGAAGCTGTGTCCAGATTTATCAGGCTCCTCCAGATACAAAGTGAAGAAGTCTGGCCTGGAGGGGAAGTCCCTTTTTTAATAGACCTCAGAGAATCGTTGCTAAGCACATAGTTCAGTAAACAAAAGCCATCCAACCTTTAAATATACAGTGTACTGAATGTACCGAACACCCCAATCGAATCAAATCTGGCAATAACGGGCAAGACGTTTCCTGAACCACGTCCAACAGGAACTGACCTTTTATCATCTGGCAGCTGGAGCCACTTGAGCACAGTAAAAACCCTTTCTTCAAACGGCACCTTACTGAAAAAGGGGGACAGAAAGAGACGAGACAGTTGTGGTTTGAAAAGCCTTGACATCTGAACGAGTAGAAAAGGTGGGTTCGAAGACTTTTGTGTCTGTTGGGCCTCTCGCTCACCCAGCCTCAAACCACTTTCTTGTGTAATTACATCGGGGACTGTGACAACCGGCCCCCCTGATTGCAGCCCCTGCATGCGGGCCCACAGTGTTGCTCCGTGTTGTTTCACGGAGTGTGAACCTGAACTCGCTGATGAGCTCCCCTCCCGTGTCTGGCTTGAGTAGTGTGCTCAAAGGAATGTTGAAGGAATGCACTCAGAGACCTCTCGTCTCCCATCAGAGGTCTTCCAGGCGTGCCCGAGTGGACCTCTTGACTGGCTTTAATTGGCCGGTTCAGTGGCTCAGAGTGGCTGCACTGAGCAGGGAAAACAAAAAGGTGCAACTGATGCACTGTGTGTGTGAGCGCAGTGTTTTTTGAAGATTCATATCTGCAGGAACCGCGTGGTTTGGGGTTCACGTTCTATAACCTGCTCCGCTCCGCCGTCGTCCACGAACCACAGTGTGCGTGTGTTTGGGTATTATGCAAAGCTGCAAAACGTAATAACGAGGCAGCGATTGTTGAAATTGCCTGGAAGCCTGGATGAGTTTAAGTGACTTCACAAATGTGAGGAAACGGTGAGAGACTCTAACAGCTGAGTTTATTCAGCTAAAAGTCGTTTAAATTATTGTGTGTAGTTTGACTGTGGAGCGACCTCACTGGTCAGCTGTGCGGCACTTTATCTGCGGAGCGTCTGCACTTCTGTCCAACAATGTTTCCACTGAGACGGAAAACGCTGTTTGCAATCGTTTGACCTTGAGCTGCTCAGCGTGGGACTGCTGATTAAATCAGCCCGTGGTTTTACTGGACAGCTTAACTATGTGCTGGATCTGTGTGGTGCTAAAGAAACTGCAGGATCAGTGAATGTCCTGTTCAGCATTTGATGAGACTCGACATAGTGGCAGCATGAGCATTAACCTTGAAAACAGGTTCACGGTGCGGTAAATGTTCAGCAGTTATTTAGCGTTGTGGTTCTCAAAGCGCTTTCTGCTGCTTCCTGTTATTATAACACTCTGGACAGTGGGGGCCCAGGGGGCTCAGTGTCTTGCTCAAGGACAATTGGACATGTGACCAGAGGAGCCGGGGATCAAACAAACAACGCTACTTACTGCGCCTGAACGTCTGGAATCTAAAAGTGATGCTGTGATGCGTGACTTTGTAAAGAAATAGCCGTACCCATCGTAAAGGCGGTAGATGTCGGGGAAACTGCCGTTAATTTTGACATCTGACCCCGGCCAGAAAAACGTCCCAGACTTCAGTCCCTGGTACTTTGCTGTGTGCCAGATCTACACACACACACACACACACAAAAGAGGATGTGAAATGATGTTTGCAAACTGCTCAAACACTAAGAACACACTAACAATATGCAACGAAAGAACATCTTTCAGTCAGTGCACAGTAGACGACAAAATAGAAAATACATCTATTAATCTCACAATATCCCAGGGTGATTTGACTACAAAGAACAAACCCTGCTGCACCGTCATTAATGTGTGCAGCTCTTTTTATGTCCATGAGCGGGACGAGACCTACAGGAAACTCTGTCTGTTGCACTGCATAAGATTTTATTTTAGTTTTTCCATCATGTTCAAATTCAGAAAGGCTAAAAACTGTAAAAATACTGTGTTGAAAGCTGGATGTCAGATTCAGGTCGGGCCTCCTGCTGTTTGGACCACAGGTTCCCGTCCTGTATGAGGACTGACGTAGGGATTTTGTGCAGAGGAGCACACATTCACATCAGGGAACCCGGTGGATTCATTAGTCTTCATATCTATACTGAGACTCACAGGCTGACCAAGGTACCAGTTCGGGTTCTCCTTCTCTGGACTGGACAGGCTGAAGGTGGCGTCAAACACCGGGTCGTACATAGTGTTGTCGATCAAGCCGTTGGACTCTGGGTAGAGACCCTGAGAGGAGCAGAGAAGCCGAGAAGCCAGAAATGTGAGTGACAGTTGTTTGGATAAAAACCTGTTTATCTTCGAAACCTAATCTAAAACCAAAAGTATTTGCTGACTCACGCTGATTTACACAATTAGTGAGTCATGTACCAGCGAGTGTCGGCCGCCTGCTCAAATGACTCGATAAATGTTAGTACCCAGCTTGGAATTTCTGTGTGTATTTGAATATTTCAACAAGGCAACACGCTGTTGATCAGCAGCGTGTCACTCATAAAATCAGTGATACTCCCGCGCTCCTGGTTTCCTGTGGAAATCAGAAGTAAGTTAAGTTTCACAACAAGTGTCTTTGGATTCTGTCTCGGATGTTGTCGGATTTGTTCAGCTCCAACACATTTGTGCTTTTATTGGCTCAATGTCACCTCCCATCAGAAGAGGAGACATTTCACGGGGGCCCAACATTCTCTGTTGGATTTTTGGTTTTCTGTGTAGAACAAGTGAAGGCGGGACCCAGAGGAGGTAGCATCCACCCTCTAACTTTGAAAAGGCCCTCATCCAAGATTTTTTATATTTATACACTTCTGAATGTTTTTCCATTGAAAAATGTTCAAATACATGTTTAATCAACTTTTTTTCCCCTTTTGTCTTGTCCCGTAATTTCAGCGTAACCCCGGCAGGTCATTGGTCCGTACGTCGATTTGGCAGCTTTTGTCCCTTCCTGACGCAACCCCCTTATAAATTTCTACCAGGCTTGAGACCAGTACTCGGCGCTGCACAGCTAGGGATGACGATGGGCAGATGGGAGTTCAGTGTCTCGCCCAGGGACACTGGGACATGTGGTCAGGGAGAACCTCCGACCCTATGGTCGGTGGGTGGCCGAAAGCCCCTACACGTTTAATTAAGTCCTGCTCTGCTCTTTTACTAAGTATTACATCCTGTAAACTGGCCCAGTGAAGTTCTGTTCATCCCTCATCACTAACAGGCCTAATGGGGGCCCATGCACTAACCTTTACTGTAAGTCACGACGTGCCCAGAGCTGCACACGACAGTTTGTGCGCTGAACCTGCAGAGGTTTGCATTCAGGAAAAGACGTTCGCAGACTTTACCGTAACAATGGTGTAGTGGTTCGGGAAGGTCTTGCTGGGAAACGCCGCCTGCATGTACGGAGCGGAGGTTCCACATTTCTCTGCACGGAGAAGGAGAGAAGACAAAACGCATGAGCTGCCACGTGAGCATCAGCTTTAACGTCACCGATTTGAAGGTTTTACAAGGTGCGTGCATCAGTGAGATCATGCGGGCTATGCATGACCTCTACGTAACTGTATTACGGTGCACAAAGAAACTGACTCACAGCACCTGCAACCAAATTAACTGCTCAGGAAAATGGAATGGATCATGGAAGTACTGGATGATTCAGTGAAAGCTGAGAAACAGCAGGAGCGGCTGCACTGCCACCAAGTAAAGTAGGTGGACTTTTAGACTAATAGATTACTTGTCATATCTTCCATCATAACAGCTCTTGCAAGGCATTTAGAACCAGTTCACATTTTAAGGGCTTTTGTCTGTGTGTGCGGGCACAAAGAGGAACTAGAATCTGTGGTTTCTATCATTCTGAGCATCACAGATGAAAATGAGCTCAACGAGGTTAAGTCCTAACTGAGTTTGTCCAGCACAGGGATCAGACGGCTCCACGTCTGCAGGTACTCAGCCCTCAGTCCGTCCAGAGAGACGAGGAGCAGCGGCTGCTTAAAGCTGCAGGGAGAAAGAAGAAAAAGCAGAAATCAGGAAACGACTTTTTTTTTTTGTACAGAAATAAAAGCGCGCAGCTGAAAACACAAATTGTCTTTTCTAGCACTAGTTAGTTGATGCTAGAGCATCCAGGCGAGGTCATTTTAAGAGCCCGTGCTCAGTCGAGGCCTCTGTCTGACCCCCCCCCCCCTCACCTGTTCTCACACACGTCTTTCCTGCCTCTCCTGGCGCCTCTGTTCACTGCTTGTGCCTCCACTCACCTGCAGCTCAGCCCGTTTCTTTGAAGACTTCATTAACGTGCGACATTGGCGTCCAACTTTGCACCAACATTCGGTTAATAAATTAATAAGATAAATCTGCTAAGCAGCTTAAATAAACGTATACATGCATTTGCATATTCAGAGCAACATCTCACCCTGCTGGACACGCAGAGGACGACAAGTTGACGCACTCGTCCTCCACCCACGCTGTCTCTCCTACAACAGGGTGGAAAAAACACCGGGGACGTGTTATTTAAACAGACTGATGGTTAAATGTGAGTTTGCGTTTAAGCACCCAATAAAACTGGATTATGACTTTATCAGCTGCATAAACAGAAGTCCACAGATAAAAGCAGGTTTTCAAGCAGCACGAGTTTTACGTTAGTAAAACGATAAAAAACTCCAACCCAAGAACAACAGCTCTCCCCGCTCGAGCGGTCCCACAGTAAAACGTGCTTTGTGAGAGATGCTTCATCCTTGAAAGGACATAAAGTCCAGCGGGCCGGAGTCTGTGCCGGATCCACACAGATAATCAGTATGAGTCACTTTCCACATTAGCTTATTTTATAATAACCTTCATCTGGACTCTGGCTGAAGAGCATCACTCCTGCCCACCTTTGTCTTTCTTAAATGTCCCCCTTTCAAAGTCTGTACTTGTCCTCTCACCTTGGCAAACTTGCTTGTAGTTGGTGCAGCAGTCTCCTGCAGAGGGACAGTCATCGGAGCAGTGACACTTGCTCTCCGTCAGCCTCGTCTCGCCACAGCGCAGCTTGGTGCACTCCCACCGCTGAGCTGAAGGGAGCAGGCATCGAGTTTCACACTCTTTTGAACTGAAGATGCAGATTTAAAGCCGGAGCATTCTGATCGTCAATCAAAACGTCTCTTTTCAGCCTGCTAGTCAGGAACACCCAGACGTTTGTACCGCAGCAGTTACACGCCAGCGTCAAAATCTACCAACCACAGTGAGCGAGGGTGGTCCTAATCAGCTCCAGACTCTAACGCTGGCAGCTGTGCAAGAGCTCATTGGTCAACATGAGGAACAGTGTCTCACTTGGGACGGTGCAGATGTCGTGGTAGTCAGAGCAACAGGTGTTACTAGCAACGCAGTTCTGGTCGCACCTGCAGCCAAGGACGTCTCCGTCGTAGGGCTCGTAGCATCGATTCCTGCAGGACGTGTGCGGCGTGACTGCAACAGACAAGATCGAATCAATGTGTTCAGTGACTTCACGATGACTGTGGGTGAAAAATGTGTCCTCGTGAATTCCTGGAATTCACAGTAAATCCCAGTAAATGCTAAAGCCTTCGTCTGTCCTCGCGCTGTCTGACGTCTGCACTGACTCACATTTCAGGAGGCACACGTCTTGGATTTGAATATGGAATCAAATGCTCACAGTTCTTGAGTTTTTCCCCAGAGTTTGATTGTTCAGTGTAGCTACTACATGAGGATGTCTCACTGTTAATCACTGTCCCTTCATAGGCCTGTCACATGAGTCTTTTTTTTTTCGCATTTCCTGTTGGACTATTCTCAAAGTTTGACACGTGACCTTCCATGACATTCAAGTGTGAGTCATCTGCATAGAGACACAACGTAAACTGTACATTACCAAGGGGATAGGAAGTCACGTGAAGGAATTACAACTGTCCCTGCTACTGCAAGAAAGTACTATTCAAACGTGTAAAGGACAATTTGGACAATCAGTTCTAGAGTTTCACTGTATGAGCTTTGCAAAGCAGAAAAAGAATAAACATTCAAACATGTGAAAAGGTAAAATAAAAAAGGAAAGAACAGAATAAAAAAGGCTCCATTTGTGTCTCACACACAATGTGTTTCTGGCTGAATCCATCCGTCTGTTCGTTGAGGTCATGTGTAACCACAAGATGATGATTATCTGCGGGGGCCTGACGGCCCACGCTCTGAAGTGCACCTGAAGGCCTCCAGCGTAGACCCACACGCATGCCCGCGGGTCACCGCAGCTCAGTGTTACTGTTCTGAGCAGACACCACAGTCGAACAGTACGCTTACATGTCTCTAGTCTGCTTTTATTTTTACGCACACCCTTTTCACTGCGTCATTTGCTGGCTTTTCATCTACCCAATTTCATCTGTATTTCCAGGAATTTATCATTCCCCACTTTTCCCAGTGTGCAACAAGTCGTACTTGGCTGTATCTCAGTAGCTCGGTTGGTAAGGCAGTGGTCCACGGATCCCCTGCCCCTCCTGGAGACGTGTCTACTGGTCCTTGGGCAAGGCACTGAACCCCAAGATGCTCCCGGTGCGTCAGGTGAGCACCTGGCACGGCACCGGTGAGTGTGAATGGCTTTACGTTGTAAAGCGCATTGGATGAAAGCGTTTACCAATTTCAACTCAAACCATTGACTTTTATGCAGATAATGTGAGCAAAATAAAACTAGCATCTTTGAGGGTCACAGACACAGCCGAAGACTGTAACTCCAGCCATGAGTCATGGGGAAATGTAGTAGCGCATCGAGCCAGAGTCAGCAGACTCTTGTATGGAAACTATATTGCTCAGAGGTCAAAGCAGCAGAACAGCCACGAAAATAGAACAAATAACCACATGTCATGTGTTGATCTTGTGATGTGCACATCACAGCTTCCAGATTATATGTGAAATGTTTTTCTGGTGTTGCTTTGGCATCGCTAAAAAACATTGTTCATCGGCAACAAGTGAGACCAAGAGGTGAGCTCAACACCATCAGTGAGTCAGTAACTGCATCTAGTGGCGAGATCACAAAGCCAGTAATAATCCGATGAGATCAGCTCATAAACGCTTTGACTTTGTTATGCTTTGCGCTTCTTGTTTCCCAGCACGTTGTCCTCTGTTTCAGATCCTGTACTTCCTATTTGTTTGTCCAACTCATCTAGTTTTCTTGTAGTTCTCCTCAGAACTACACCCCTCACCTTGCTTCCCATGCCCTCTTCAGTATTTAAATCCCTCCCCAGGTTAGATTGTTGCCCAAGCTCCGGGCCCAGAACTCTTGTCTCCTTGTCAGAAAAACCTTCAACCGGCCTTTGACTTTAAACTCTTTGACGCATATTTGACATTATTCATTAGATAATCTCGTTTGGACACTCTATCTTGCATGAGGTTTGCTATTCTGTGCATTTGGCTCAAAGACTTGCCTCATCACACGTGTGTGGGGCACTGAGGATGTAATGTCGTGCTTTTGGTTTCACGTCTGCTTCGCTGGTCTTCCGATGGAACTCTTGAATTTAATTGTGGAGATGAATTCAGATGATCTGAAACATGTCGTCTGCAAACTTGCAGAGAAATGCATCAAAACTAATATGATGGAGCTTCATCATGCAGCAAGACAATGACCCAAATACACGTGCCACCCCCACCCCCACCCCCCCAGGAGGTTGGTAAAGTCACAGGCTTGATGTAGTTACTGTAAACACATGGCCACAGATAAAAAAATGCAGGTGATCTGATACAAAGGTGCTGTCTTCTGTGTTTCTTAATGTTTCAAGGTGTAAATGCAGCAAAGAAAAGCTCATGTTGTGCACTTTCTTCTTTCCGTTTAATCTCTCACCCACATGTCTTCAGTGTACAAGTTTCCCCCCTACACCTTTCTTAGGCTGCGGCTCAAGTGTCTACATAAAAAGCAGCCACCACAACTTAATACTGGGCGTAGCAGCCAAAAGTAATTCCACCAAACTGCATTTAGCTTCTCTGTAACTGACATTTACTTGGCTTTTGGGAAGCCTCAAAGATCTTTTCCACGGTAGTACACACACCTTCCTACATGAGGGTCTTTGGAAATCTCTGCCTTTAATCAGCGAGACTGACAATCCACCAATTACCAGCCGCGGTCATGCAATGCAGTTAACCACTTGAAACTCATGGGGTTTTATGAACGCCATTTACCGACCTGGGCCTGATACCTTACTGAAAGGACCCACGCGTCTGTGATTACTCATTTCCCTGAGCTGAGTTCTAAAAACCACTGGTTTTGTGGCAAAAAAGGAATATAGGTGCACGTGGACATGGGAGAGACAAACTATGTCAAAAACAGATACTGAGCAGACGTCTTTAACACAAGAACACATCATTGTGCACAAAATGCATGAGTGTGTGTGTCTGATTGCACCTTTGTTTCGACATCTCTGCAAGTCCAGTCCAAGACCGAGTCCAAGCCCGAGGATTAGGGTAACAATCGATGCAGCCAACACACCGATCTGAGAGACACAAGCACAGTGTGTAACGAATCCTCACCTCACGGGAAGATTTCAGATTAAAGATTCAAACAGCTTCGTTAATCTCAGAGGTCATTTGCCTTGTTACAGCTGAATGCAAAGAAAGAGAAATTAATCATAATAATGAGCAGTTCTGATTAAGTGGAGCTTTTCCTAAATTGGATTTCCTTAAGTCCGACCCAGGTTCCTTGGTTTGTTGACGTTGAGCTGCCGATGATTAAGCTGTCCACAAACCCGTCCAGCTGAGTTTTACTCTCTGGTACCTAAAGTCTGAGGTTTACACAGTGTGACTGGAGTTCGGGTTTGGCAAGGAGCTGAAGAAGTCCAGAACCAGTTTTCCAAAAGTATGTGGGACGTTAAGACTGGCCCGGGACTTGCCACATTCAGTACAGAAGCCGGGCACAACGTTTTTCACCCCCCATGGACCGTGTCCAGAGACAGGCTCAAGGTAAAGTTGTGTTGGAAGGCACCACACCCTTTGGGCCTGCAGCCTTTTTGGCGCAAAGCCTGTTCAGCTCTTTTTCCACGTTTGTCCTCAGATGACTGACATGGTTTTAATTACCACAAAACATTTTCCATTTGCCCGATTACGGCATTTATTAACTTATGAGGCACATACGCAAATTCAACAGCAGCAACGCCGTGATTCAGCTACAGGAGCGGCTCGGCGATCCAGTCCTGCAGTTCCCGTTCAGCTGCAGTGCAAAGCTGCATGTCCCACATTCCTGTGTCTTGTCTTAACCTGTCGCCACTACAGGCCTTTGTGATTTCAAAGCTGCTGCAGTTACAACACGTCATTGTTCACCATTACACAGCAATTATCCCGCACAGTGGTTCAGGCATTCGATATGTAACTGAATTTACTGCACGTTAGCAGAATTCTTGTCCATTGTATCGTTTCAGTGATGTCCAGAAATGAGAGAAGAGTCTTTCAACGTCCGTGTGTTTGTCCTCGTGCTTCGACAGGGACAAACTGACTGGTCTGAAACGCAGTGGACTGTTTTCTCTTTGGCTCACAGTACTTGACCTTCCTTTGGGTGCCAAAGCAAAGAAAATCTAAACATCCACATCAATGGCCGAATGTCTTCTGAGAAAAGACGCGCAGGGACGTGCATGATGGGAGGTTAAATGATGTGTTAAATGCTCAGACGAAATAAAATGCAACAATTTCCAAATCAGCAAAGCAGATCTGTGTTTATTTATATCTACAGAGGCATGTGCAGGCATATTCGTATCAATCCCCACACATCCCCGCTCATAAAGGATATAGAATTACAACGTGTCTTGACAGTTCTTTGTTTTCTCATCTCGTAAAACTCCAAATGTTTTTACTGGGGAACAGGTCTGGACTGCAGCCACATCAGTTTGGCACGGAGACAATTTCACGGCTGAGCCTTGTTGCCGTAATAAATGCAGAATGCGGTTTGGCCTTTACATACAATTGCAGAAACCGTTTGTGCTGTTCACTGTACTTACAAGCAACGGGCTTTTTCCAGTGTCTTTTGGCTGTAACGTGTGTGTGTTCCAATGTCCTATCGTAGTTTTATTGATTACATTTGTGATCCTGTTGATCAGATGACGCTGACGATCATATTATTTAACGACGGTGACATTTGTTGGTCACGATGGGAAACTTTAAATGCACACACACACCCTGTTGCTTTAATCATTAACGAGTTAATCTGAAGACGCTTTGGGAAACGTGTGGTTCACAGGCTGGTTCCCGTACGATTGTTAATAAATTAATCATCTAAAAGTTGGTTGAGTGCACTGTAGTTTTTCCGCTAGTTGTTGATTTTATGTTTGTGTTTTTTTTCCTGGAATCTTCACCACTGTCAGTGACAGATTTTAAAATTACTTGCAAATTGTTGCATTTTTAAAATCTTTCATTTTACTGGGAGATTGTGGTGTTTCTTGCTTCATTAAATTAGGATGTTGATGCTTTTACAAAGGAAATAATCCTCAGATTTTCTGTGTGTCAGGTATTTGCAAGTATCATAAATATAGATTGATGTTTGCTTACGTTTGTAACGATATGAAAGTACTAATTTGGCATAATTTTACTTTAACGTGGCATTATGGACCAGGAAATGTGCTGACTGAAGCGGCTACCTCAGTCATATTTATCGCTCAATGTAAATGCAAAAAAGCAGGCGTTTGTTGCAGTGATCTCAGCCTAATAAAGGTTGAAGCCGACATCTAGCAAAGCAATTTAGCCCAAAACAAAACATAAAAGTCTTCGCTAACGAAGCAAATACTCACAACGATCTTCTTTCTCTGCAGCTCCTTGATCCAACGCATGGCTGCCGTGAAGATGGTCTCGAGACACTTTCCCAGACAGCAAACGGAGAGGTAAAAACATTTCTAGCACTTGTAGATAAAGAGGTGACCTCTGGACCAGGTGTGAACCGTAGATGAGTAAATTATTGGCAGAACAAGGAGATAATCTCGGATTTCTGTGTTCAGTCAATCAAGTTAGATAATCCTGACGCCATTGACACCTTTAATGAGATAAAAAGGTAGAAAGTGTAGCTAACAAATAGCTCTGAAACACACACAGCAGGATCAACCTTTCATGTGTCTAATTTGCACATCGATAACAGCTGATGACTTGGAAACAGATCGGCTTATTGACTACATCTGTAGTGCAACTGTAGCCGATATGGACTTTTTACGATGGTGATATAATGTGAAATATAGACTTGTTCATTGCTGTTGGAGGCTGGGAAATCTCTGCATCAAATCAGACGGGTTCCTTCGGTATCGTAAGTAACCTCGACCTTGGAACTCTGACAATTAGTCTCACTCGATTAGCTCGGATTAATTACGATGAATGAAAAATGTGGACCTTTGCACTGAGAGACTTTAGCGGCACCATTTTTAAGGACAGACTCTGGCCATTTCAATGATGGTGTTGAGTGAAGAGGTGGACAAGACGAGAGGGAGGTTGAAACGCAGCAAAGGTCCCTGTCCTCCTTCGTAGGAGCCTCTAGATGACGAGTGAGGCTGTCGTGTCGTTTTCAGTCATTTCGTAAGCTCTTGCCACTTTGTCTCTCTTGCGTCTTTCAAGTAATACACAGTAACACAGAGAAACGTCCAAATAAACCCGAGGCCTGTTCCCTGGGAGGCCAGTTCAAAAATCCATCCACGGAAAGACACATTTGGAAAAATCAACAGCCACACCTCTTTCCAGACACATCTACAGAATGGCCTGAGTCTTCACTGGAAGCACATGGTGCAAAGGGAAGCCAACTGTTTCCTCTGCGGAAAGCAGTTCAGCCAGTTGTGTAATTACAGACATGGGCAACAATCGTTGCCCTTCAATGAACCTACAGTTTTCTCCTTAATATCTTAAAACTAACAAAAGTAACAAAAGAATGAAAATGCAGCAGAAAACAGAGAGTGCAAATGCAGATAATAAGGTTACGGGCGGAGTAACGCTGCAGACCTCACTGCTGATGATTTTGGTGGGTGCAGGAAACCCTGATGGGAGGCGGGCACCAGTGTAGGGGTCCTGACAGGCTTCATCCATGAAAACTGGGGTATTTTGCAAAGTCTGGGGTTTGTCCCAGGTGGAGAGCCAGACTTTTTGACTTGCCATATACAGAGGAACAACAATTAGACGCAGCGCGGGGAAGCCTTGAGCATGACGACATGCAGGGTGCTCATGTGACCCACCTGGTCCTGGTTGGAATGACAACAAACACATCTACTGGGCTCGTCCTGGCATTCAACATAGCTGGCTAGTCCAATTAGGCCTCCAACCTGTGAGGGAGATGCTGTTTGAGCAGCTCATCTTTCAGTGTTCACTGACTCACCGCTCCACTCACTGAATTTGGCAACGGCTCGTGAACTTTGCAGCACAGTCGGCCAAACTGTGCTCTGCAGCAGCTGTCTGGAGGCCTTCCACTCAGGCACGGAGAGTTTGTAAAAGCTCTTATTGATAAGCAAGTGGCTGACTTCCAGTCCCATTTATCAAAGGTGAGCCCAGACTTGTGAGCAGAAATATTATAAAAGCCACTCTGGATTCCTTAGCTTGAAGGTGGCCAGTTCAAATGCCCGGCCAGTTGCCTCCTTTCTGTGTGGAATTTGCATTAGCGCCACTAATCCTGCAGTTGTCGGTTCCTCGGTTCCTCTGGTCACATGTCAAAGTGTCCGTGAGCCAGACACCGAAACCCGCTTAGTTGCTCCCGGTGAGCGTAGCTGCACAGCAGCTCCCCCATCGGTGTGTGAATGTGAGTGTGAATGTGAATGGGTGAATAAGAAGCAGTGTAAAGCGCTTCGAGCACCTACAGGTAGAGAGCGCCATGTAAGTGCAGAGCATTTAGCACGTTGTCCTGTCCTGGGTGTACCGTGCCTCTGACCCGGTGACAGCTAGGACGGGCTGCTGCCCCGGTGCTGGTTGGTGATAAATATTCAATGAATGGGTAGTGGAAGCAGAGGAATCATAGTGCTCAGGTGGCAGCAAGTGTGGGTCCGAGCAAAAGGGGCAAAGGAAGCCAGATTGGAGATGTTAAAGGTCACTTCAGCTGCTGCTCACAAGACGGAATTGTCTCCTGTCCACAGAGGCCACAAAAAAAATGATTTGGATTTTAGTAAAGCTTCTTTAACGTTAGTCACACCAAAAGGAATGTCTGTCATAGATTGTTGGTTACTTTTAAGATATTTCTGACAAAAG
This sequence comes from Channa striata, assembly GCA_033026295.1. Taxonomy (NCBI): domain Eukaryota; kingdom Metazoa; phylum Chordata; class Actinopteri; order Anabantiformes; family Channidae; genus Channa; species Channa striata. The sequence goes on from CM065181.1 coordinate 22,239,128, forward strand.
TGTAGGTTCTTTTTTACACCTGTAAATATTTTGTATTTTATATTTATTAAAGCGTCGTGAGGGCTGTGGGAAATTTCATTTGTACTGTGTGAAAGTGAACTGCCTGGTGCCTAGTTTTCTTTCTTCCTTTCTTTCTTTTCCCTTTTCTCCACAAACACAAGCTCAATTGTATGTGCGCTGGATTTAACTCCAAGGTTGGGCTCTTGCTGCTGAATAATTCCTTCAAAACAGACCAATCGATTCCAGCCAGTCATGCCTGAGGCAGCTAAATCTCTTTCGTGCAATTTCCAGTAACAGCACAGAGATGGTAAATACTGGAAACCTGACACAAATGTGATGCTGAAGCCTCCGTGGGTTCTCACCTACTGTACTCGGTGCCTCACACACAAGGTACAGTCACTGTCTGTGGCAAGGTTTGCATTAGACTGGGTTTTCTATCGAACGCATTACGTAAACTCAATATTAGCCTGTTTACACAATGCAGTTACACAACAGACATCACCACGAGGTGAAGCAAAGTCAGGAAATTAAAAGGCCTTTCGGTGATGTTAGGTGTGACAAATCCGGGTTTAAGTTGAAATGCTTTTTTTTCACTTCTCCAGTCATGCTCAAATGACAGGGTGAAAAAAACGTGAATGAAAAGGATCGAGCTCTCCTCGAGGTGTGTTCACTGTCAACGAGCTGCTCTGCAAGTGCTGCACGTCTCAGGAGGATGCAGTGCACGTGGGGTTTGGCACGTCTGTATTTCAGTCGGCAGGATCACTAATGAAATCCTATACTTGTTGCTGCAAAGCATTCGGTTATTCACCACTTAGGTCTTTAAAGGTTAATTTCACAAATTCTGACTCACGCAGGCACAACGTAATCCTGTCAGAAAGGCTCGAGTGTTTCATGGGAGGCGATAACGCCCCTGCTTTTAGGGATTTGTGAAAGCTAAGACGTGGTGGACGTAGTAGAATTGGGACAATTTGTTAATGATGGCGTTAATCTATCACTGCAGGATCTTTTCGGGGGGGCAGGGGGGTGGAACATTATTGCATCTGTTTTGACTGCTCTTCAATGGTTGCTATAGTAACCTTGTTTCTTCTGCCTAATGCAAAATGAGTAGTGCTTTGTGGCCTCGTTGAGCCGGCTTAGTGATAGCCGGCCTCGTTGAGCCGGCTTAGTGATAGGGACATGACAGAATGCCCGAGGGTGGGACAAATACGTGCCATTTCAACAGGGTCTGCTCGGGTAACTTCCCTTGGCAACTAAACGCACAAGAAGCGACTCGCTGTTCAGTTACCGTGACGCAGCGCTCGTCACTGGCACAACACTCACGGTTAATTTCACACTCTTTCAACAGAAAACACAAAATCACATTGAGTTGCCAATGGAAGCCAATACAAACACGGGCACAGTGGAGGCCGAGCAGCGAAAAAAGAAGTTCTCTGTGGCTTTTATTTCAGACACTACAGGAATAAACACGGCTTCATCTACAGTGTGGGAAGCTATTGACTTTTTATTCATAATTTTCTCTCTTCTACCAATTATTACGATAGCTAGCTACGTTAACTCATCTGTGCAATGTTATGCAAGCACATACCAAACATGAAAAAGTACAGGTTCTGATCGCTTTTCATCTGTGTGGGGTTCAAAGTGTGAATGGATCTGGTAGTCGTGGTATTAGCAGTCTGTAGTCCATTTGCAGAGACGCACCATCAAAAATGCTATGAGTGTCCACTGTACAGTCATGTCAGGACTTGTACGTTTGAACAACCTGACTTAACCAGAGCAAAGGCCATCCCTCCTTCACCCCGCAGGAGGCAGTTTGCCAACGATGCTGATGGTCGCACCTGAAATATGAGTGAGTGACTTTCCCCAGTCTTTCCCTTTGCCTGCATCGTACCAACGAAGCTGCAAAAAATAAAAAGGCCAAACGTACGGAACGAGGACGCGAATGTAAAAGAAAGCTCTCTGAACAGCAGCGTCAGTTATGTCATGTGCATAAAAGCCCTTCGATGATCAATGATCCCTTTGTGTCTTCGTACAATAAACAGGGGACACGGGGGACACGTAGTTACTAGCGTAAAACTATAACACAAGGTGCTGTTATTGTTATGACGCTTTGTAATAAATATGGCAAATTGTATAAAAATATACAGCTAGTTGATCAGAAATTAGAAACAGAGGGAGCGAAAGAGACATGAGACGGAGGCGGACGTGAAAAACGTGGAGGTGTGTATCGCTGTGCAAAGTGAGCGGACGTGTTGATGAATTCACTACAGTATTAACCGCCTGGCAAAGTGTCATATTCAACGATGGAACCGGCAGCAATCTATAAAAACAGGAAAGAGATGTTCAAGCTTCCAGCTCTTTTCCCCTCATTTTTTTCCGAGAAATGACACATGAGAAAGTCCTCTGTAGAATTTCATGACAATGTTTTTTTTTGAAAGCCTGAACAAAATATTTCGCAGAATCGAATGTACAAACGCTCGTCATCTCTGTTTTTTATAGGAACAGTTTGTTAAATTTTGGGAAACGTGGCTGTTATTGTTATTAAGCTGAGAATTAGATATTAGAACATAGTTATGACTCCAATGTGTGTTTATAGACACACATTGTGTGTGTATGTATTTCTCTCCAACTCTCAGCAAGGAAACTCTTCTCCTAAGAGGAAAACAACAAGTTTGCGTGTTTCGGCTTTTTCAAACCTCGCTGCACGTTCAGATCCGTATTAAAATGTATTATTTAGGGTCATTTACGTCCAAATGATGAAATACATTGATAACAAACTTTATGTTGTTTACGGTACAAGTTATGTCACTATCAACTCTTTTGTAAGTGTTAGATAAGAAAAATTCCAGAGTCCTTAAAGTCTACAACATGCTATGGATGGCCAGTAGGAATGTGGACAGTATGTGGTTTACAGTTAAGGGGCTAAACACGATGATTTTGGTACAGGTGTGAGTAAGAATGTGTTGTATATGCTGCGACTGTAGGGAAAACTCCCCCCGGCCTGTGTAATTCCCGCGCTAGCTTATTCATTCTGAAATATTCTACATAGATTGATTATTCCTGTTGTAATCTTCCACACTTGTACTTTTTTTAATTTTTTAAAATACGTTCCCTTTTCAGAGCACTTCATAGGCAGTTCCTCGGGAGTGGAACGACGGTGCGCTGGCTGTCCAGCGAGCATGCAGTGAAAACGCAGGACTTCTACAAAAGAGCTACACGCTGTACATAAGTGTGTTTGTCGGCCTCTGCGCGTGCGTCTAGTCGTCGCTCTCAAACGTGTGCATGTAGGTTTTGAGGCTCAGGGTGCTGGTGTAGGTGAGGTTGGTGGATCTGTACAAGTCCAGGCCCGTCAGGATCTCTACATCTCGGACTCGAGCCGTATGGAGCTTCAGGAGGTCTTCCACCCAGTGCAACTCGTCCTCGACGCTCTGCAGAAACACAGGTGGGATGTGGTCATTCACTGAACTAATTTGTTCATTAGTGTTTAAGAAACTATCACAAACTGTCTGAAACACTCTGATACATAAATTCTGTCTAATGTGAAGCAATTTTCTCTGTGCAATTTGAAAAAAAAATCCATCTTTATGCAGACGATACTGTTTTAATCCTGACTAAAGCATGACTTTACGATTCCTTAGTCAGACGTCACTATATGAAGCAAACGTCTCGTTTACTCACGTAGTGACATTTGAATGAAAGACATATTTGATTCTGAAAGCTCTAATTGTCATATGTGGGAGTTTGATACTAACCTTTAACCAGCATAACAGGTGCGGTTTATCTGCACACGAAAGGATTGCGCAATTCCAGAGTGCTCACGCATGATTTAACTTAATTAAATGTTATGCAACTTGTATCACATTGCAGTTAAATAAATGGGGAAAAAAGGGATCTTGTTTCTGCATTCCAAACTGAATGCCAATACCCTGGAAAAAGCAGATTCACCACTTTGGTAGAGCAGCTAATCAGAAACACAGATGCATGAAGGAAGGAAGACTTTGCTTATTGTGCAACACGTTTTACAGCTGAAGCAAATCAAATGTGTTTGTAACTTCATGCGACCGTAAACATGTGGAAGACCACGTCTAAGAACCATCGAAAAAGTCTTTTTTGTAGATAATAATAGTTAGTGAAAGGCCCAAACTTAACCCCTGAACGTAAGAAAACAGCACTGTTTACTCGTTTGAAATCATCCAGCGCTGCGACTGCGTCCGTCACGTTACGTCATGTCAGCTTTTAAATGAGATAGGCCTTTTTTTAGTGGAGAATATCAACACCACATGAACATAAGTGACTAATAACTACAGTTTATTTCTAAAGCATTTATCTCGGAAGGTTTTTGTAATGATTAAGCACGGGTAGCAGTTAGAGTCTGTATTTTTACATTTATTAAAGGCATTTTATTTTGGCACTAAGAACTAAACCTGTGCCTGACCATAAATTACAAGGATACTTGTAGCAACGAGTGTAAAAAATCCGCAAAACGTGCAGTAATTGCAGTAATTTGTCAGTCTGGTTTAGGTCGGTCAGCACCACATGATGTTCAGCTTGCACTCAAGAAACCTCTGTTCGACATCACTATCTAATACACATGAGGCTCAGCGCTTAAAATAAGTGTGCTTATTATTCGTGTGGGTGAAATCCCATAACTGACTAATCCAAGTGAAGGGTTAAGGCGAACTGAACAGCTGTGTCTACAATTTCCATAGTAAATTTGACCGGTCGGTTTGAGTTTGGCTTTTAAAAATGCCAGTAGACAGGAACTGTTGCCCTCTAAGCTGTGGATTCGTGAGCGGCGGAGAGCAGAGTTGTCAGTCTTCTCCTTTGCCACGAACACAGGCATACGTGCCAAGTGTGGCTACCTGTTTATTGCTTCCTCTTGATCCCTGCTGGCAGTGATGCGTTTCTAGCGTAACCCATTTCCCATTTTATTATCTGGTTAAAATGCAGACAGGTGAGGCAAAGCGCCACAATTTGTACCTGTTAAAACCAGCTGAGTAGAGACAATAGACCAACTACGAGACTATGTAAACAGGCGTTCCAAAGGAATCAGTCAGTCAGAGAAGGTTGTTTCATTACATAACGGAGGCTCACTTTGTTAAGGTTTGAACTTCTGTTCTGTAACGTCACTGCAGATAATTTCAGGGTTAAACCCTTCAACGAGACGTCAGTTTATCTGCGATCTCACTGTATTCACAGCGATCCTCCAACAAAGCAGAAGGGGTTGAGGTGATTCACTGCTTTTTTCTGGTGAAAAACAACATTGGACGAGTGATTAATGCAAACACAGAATTTGATAACTACTAGTGTTTGATTATGTGCTTTGTGACAGGTTTCAAAAGGCAAAACCATTTTGGCCCCCACCCAATTGTTGATTTGAGAAACCGGAAATACGATGCGCAGGTTATAAAAAGACTGCGGTATAAAAAAAAACCACAGTCACAAGGTCAGTAGATGCATTGACTGACATCAGGAGTATCTTCAGTGTGTGACGGTGCCTTGACTCTGCACTTTTATCGGCTGATGAACTCTTGACTCAACATAGCAACTCAAACCACATCTTTCATAAAAATTCATTGTCGAAAATTTTGTTCTTATGACCTTGTAATGTCTTGTGACATTTCTTATGATTTCCTCTTCCCTTTCCCTTTATTTCCATCAAAGGTGGAAAATGCTCTAAAAACGATCAGGCTGCATCGCCGGCCCTCAGCAGTAAGCGTTTGGATTATCAAAAACTGCCTCAAACGGGCAGCGTTTGTCGTGGTAATGGGACGCGTGCTGCTGGTTCACAGCATGACCGGAAGAACAGCTCCATCAGGGTAAAAACGCGTCAAACTCATCAGCCGGCGTTATTTGGGGTGAACTAAGAACTCTGAATAAATGTTGCGCATTGAGACGTGCGTTCGGCCTCCTGTAAACACTGAATTTAGAATAAGCGCCATTTCGGTTCGTCTGAAGACATTACCTCTGCTACTCACCTCTACTTCAGCTTTCTTGCCTGAGCTCAAAGCTCAGTTTGAAAATGTTGTATTGATGTAACTGCGTAACATAATTTCCCGCACCACCTACTAAAACAATATTCCTCCCAGTGCCTAAGAAGAAGAATTATCACTTCCATCAAACAATGCCAACGGCCCATTATGCAATTCAGACATTTAGAGAACCAATCAACTGAACACGTTAAAGACCTTCTTCCTGAAAGGGAATTTCCCATTGACAGTCCTGGGTTCCAGTTCTAACAATTATTTATGAAGCCGCACTAAGATCAGATCAATTTTTCGAATGCAGCCGCTGTTTATATTCCTACAGTAAATGGATTCCAGACATAATCCAACATGCCGGTAAGAGCCTTCGTTTCCAGTTACTGCACTGACGTGTACAAAGGAAAGAGGCCTAAAAAAAGAAATCTCGCTGAAGACGTAAAAAGCCTCTGGGATTATTTCGGACCTTGTCCAGCTTCTCTGGTTGTAAAGTCTGTAACAAACACATTCACCAGCCCCCCGAGCAAAGACGGCATCTTCTCCTGTTTGTCCTACAACGTGTTACTGAATACACCCTCCACCCACTGAAACCTTTATCCTGGTTCCCCTGGTGCAGAATAACAAGTCGACCTGGAGAGAATGAGGAGGTGCCGTGAGAAAGACAAAGTGATCCGGCCAACAGAAAAAACGGCCAGAAGCCGCTGGGTCACAAACGCAGCATCACAGAGTCTGTCGCTACGCCCCATCGGGCATCAGTGTCTCTGATTAAACGCACGGTGCCTTCCCACGACATTCAGCACGTACAGTTGTGACCTGACTCACCGATGCACTTTTAGGTCAAGCTGGCAAAAACACGAAGAGCTAGAGTTATTGCAATATTTCAATAAATGTCCAGATAGGGACTGTTCACGAAAAGCCTTTTTATTTTTCTTGTTATATTTCTATGTCATGATTCTTTCCAGCACAAAATGTTTTTATTAAAGGAGGATAATGGAAGGAGAGAGGAAACTGGGAGTGATATGGAGACTGGATAAGCTTTCTTATGGCCAAAAAGGAAATCTGCAGGATGTTAGCTGACACAGAATGCTGAACCGCACCCACTGCAGATGCCGTTGGATCATCGGACTATCATTGAAATATCACATGAGAACAAATGTCATCAGGACCACAGAAGACATGGGACACAGCTGACAACTTGGGAGGATGGCATAAGTCACTTTCCAGGGATTTCCCGATTTCCCACGGCACCGTGTTACGAATTGCATCTGGGAAAAAGTCAGGTCAGACTGTCGAAGCGCCTTTGAGCCCGACTGTGATCCCCGCGTAGCAGCTCCGCCATCGGAGCACAAGTGTGAACGGGTAAATATGAAGCCATGCAAAGAGCTGTGCGAGTGCGGAACCTTTCCTGCAGGATAGTCGAGGCGACTTTGAGCTGGAGTTTCGGGAGGCCGACTCCGACCCGGGGCTCGTCAGCAGGTGCCGAAAGGAGACCTGAGCAAATCAGTCGGTACCAGTATAGATAGATACTGAAACTTTATCAGTACGTACGAACTGAACATAAATGGTTTCAGGTGTGTCACAATAGAATTTTATAATTCCACAACCTGACAGATCATTTTCACAACCTGACAGATTTTACGTTACAAAAGGTTTTCTATTAAAAAAAAAAGACTTTTAGCTTGTTAATAAACACTTTATCATTTCGTTTTTTTCTGCGTGATCCTAAAACGTATGAAATCATTTCCCAAATGTTCCACCCCGGACACCCTAACAAAATGTCTAGATCCGTCTGTGGTGGTCAGAACTGATCTCATGGTGACTGATCTTAACGGCTCCCTGCGGGTTCAGACTCTGCCTGACCTCAAACCTCATGTGAACATTTTTTAAATCCTGCAGCCGCTGAACGCTGTCCGGGAAGCGCTGTCAACCAGATGTTTGCGGTTTCTAAACTCGACTTAATCTGCTGGTGTGGGATAGGATTAAGATTTTTACTCCTCATTCTTACTATTGGAGAAGGAATTCCCTGGAACAGTGTTTTCCTTTTGAATCCTCTTTCATCTTTTCCATCAGATGTGTCTATCTCCTGCAGGCCCAGTACAAGAGTGCCAGACAAAAGCGTGAAAGGTCAGAGAGGGGTTTCCCAAAACGCCCACGCACGCCGCACAGGTGATGACGCACGGAAAAAAAGGCCGACAATAAAAAACAGCTTGTGGAGCCGAGGCACTCTCTTTGCAAGCAGTGGCACGCACACACCTACGCACACACAGACACACAAACACACGGGGACATTTAGTTTTGATTCCGCTTGTTTAATTTTAGCCTCTGGGTCGTGTGTTCGTGTAAAATGGAATTTATTGTGACACAGTTTGTGCCCACAGACGATACCGACTGTGACGTGACTGGCGTCCCCGACCTCCCTCTCTTTTCATGAGCTGGTAACCATCAAGGCTCTTTTTACTACCCGTCCTCCTAAACAAGCCACGTAATCAGCTCCTAATAGAGAATCTGTCTGATAAGAAGCTGTCCGGTAAATGCTACGATAGAGGTTCTTGGTCTTTGGTCTCGCTGTGCAGAATTGGCTGGTTCTGACTGGTCCCAGCTTGCAAGACACACCACCAAAAACTCGAGCCCCATTGACCTTGTCCATCACAACAGAGTCAAGATCAGGTCACTCTCACCACGTTCATGGTGGCAGGACAACGGAAAAAAGTCAAAGTGATGCAGCAGAACCAGAATCTTGTACACGTCAACACTCGCTGCCTGTGTTACAGACACTCGCACCAAACCTGTAACATTTGGGTGACGTAGATAAAACCTAATATCATTATCTAATTAGCTTTTTGCAGCAATTTTGGCGATGGCATTGTGGAAATAACAGCAGCTGTAGGTGGAATATGAAGGCAATCATTCTTTAGTAACAACAAACAAACGGGGAGAAATCCTCAGGAGGAATACTGATGAAAACGGCCTCGTGCTCCCACATTATTGCTGCAGCTTCTTTTTGTTCCCCTCCAAATCCCGTGTTTGTTAAAATTCCTGAGATGCGTCCCAATCCCTGTCCTGACTCATGTATTTCGCTGGTGTTTCCCCGGCTCCGGCCAGCTGCTCTTCGCCCCCTCCGTCCGCTCCACCCAAACAATCCGCACTGGTGTTCTGGCTAGACTCTGCTTCATTGTGTGGCGACGTTAGAAGTACTTCAGAGTGTTCAAACTTCCTGTATTTGCAGCTGCACTACATCGAGCTTTCTGAAACATTTCCATAAGCTCATCAATGCTCATCAAATGTAAATCCCTGTACAGTACGTTCATAGCATCTGTAAATATGAGCCATATCTTCTCCTTTACATATTCTCTAGAACTAACTTTTAACTTATATCCTGCACTTGCTGCTTATTGCACTTCTGGTTAGACAAACTGCATTTCATTTCCTTGTACTTGTACATGTGTAATGACAATAAAGTTGAATATAATCTAATCTAATCTTTGGCAGAACTTTATCCAAAATCCCTCAGTGTGACTAATTATTAGTAAATATGCCACTAATAGCTCTTATACTGTAAGCTGTTGTTTGCACCGCTCTATGTATCACCTGATTACTGGGAAATCATTTCTTTCATTCATATTGAAACTCCTTGTAGATCACCTGCCGGTCTTTCCCAATCACCTCATCGCAGTGTTTATGTTTCTGCTTCCTGGACTCACAGTAAGATCCCACACGGGTAAATGCCCCCCCCCCGACGCTCTCAGGTTGCCTTTACAGCGTCTTGTCAACAAAGGCTTCCCTGCAGGGCACATTAAAACAGCAGCCAGGCAGGAAATCAGCTGCGTCCAGCGGACCATGAAACGGATCTGACAGCTTCCTAGCAGAGCAGCTGCTTGCACCACAGTGTTTTACCAGAAACTAAGCGTGCAACCGACTTCCAATTCGGAGGAACAGAATCGCAATTTCTTCCATTAGTCACAAATGCAAAGCTACAAAGAAGAAACCAAATATTGACAAGCAATAAGGAAGGGAACAAAGCGTGTGAACTAAGCTTCAGTGCATCATGCGAACACGATTTCAGCTTGTAACCATATTTGCTGTAGCGGATTCATCAGGGGGGTTTAATGGGAACAGATGATACGGGATAACACCGGGCCGGGGCGTGCGTCCGCTGATGCAGTTTTCATTTCTTGCTCTCAGCCCATTTTTACGCTGAGGGGAGCAGTTTAAAGACCGGGTGTCCGGGGCGAGCCGCCTTGGGTCCGTGCGCCGTGCAGAGCTGTGGCGGCGTGGTTCTGAGCTGTCTTCAGTGTGTGTCAGGGAATCACTGGCAGCTGGTTTTCCCGGGGATTTGGCCTGTTTTAGCTGCAGATGGATCTTGCATTTTTTCAGAAAAACTAAACAAACCAAGATCAGTGTAAAGTGATCTTTAGTGACTTCCTTCTTTCAATTCCATGACTCAACCAAAAACTCTTAGTTCCTTATATTATGTCACGTTACAAAGAAGCCAGCGTGTTTCTGTAGGGGAGCTTGACACTGGAAACTGAGCCGACCTACATAATGACACCGTCAAAACCCGAGTGTCCCATTACATCTGTAAGCCACCATCTGACCTTCACACCCACTTCCAACACTAAGAATAACGAAAACCTATCACGTGTCAAAGTGAGCAGCGATGATTACGGTTGGTGGCTGATATTTGAGGTTTTCGGTGGACAAAAGCAATAAAAAAAAAAAAAAAGAACACAAGGGAAATGGAAAATGTTCACAAGCATTTTCTGGGATGTTAGAGATCAAATATAACTGTTTGACAAGGCGATGAATCGTATTAGCCCGGACAAGAATCACATAGCGGCGACGGTAGCATGACCAGCAGCAGCTGTATGAGACACAGGGCAGCCGGCTCGGGGTCATCTCGCCCTCACTGAGACGGAAACGGGGACACATCACATTTGTCCCTTTGGTGTTTGTATTTCCACCACTAATTAAATCGGAGTCTCACTCTCTTTCACTTTTGTCATCTGAAAGAGATTGTGATGTGTCATAAAATGCCACATCTTCTGCAGACTACAACTACATCACCTGTGTCCACTAAGTCAATGACAGATCCAAAAGACAGAGAGACCGTGATCGTCTGCGGGCACTGCATCGTGATTGTGTAGCAAAAGTCAGCGCACGGGCTGGAGTTGGTCCCTGAATCTGCAAATGTTCGTCGAGACCCCGACACGAAAAGATCCAGAGTCCCAAGCACGTGGATCACGCCATTGTCGTTTCGCACACGCAAAGCTGCCAAACTCCATTGTGCACATACCTCAGATGTGAAGGAGTGTTTGGGTTTGGAGAGCGTTATCTGCTCAGGCTTTGCCGACTGACGTCTCCAGCGTTCCTCCAGGTCCCGTCATCAAAACTCCTCCCGATGGAGACGCCCTGATCTTCATTCACCTGCCTGCAGTGAAACCTAATGGTGGTGAGTGGCCTCTGAGGCACAACTCATGCTGTTTACCTTCATAAAATCCCACCGAGTTCACTTAGATGGGAATAATGATTCAAAACGTCGTTTAAAAATTGGTCACAATATTTTGTGTTATACATTGCACTTTGTTATATTTAACAGTCTGTTGTACATTTCCCTTTTCCATTCACACGTAACGATTAGCAGTATATTTAGCACTTTGTTATAAGCTCAGCAATTTGTAATATATATATAGATAAACAGGAACGTGCTCGTCACTGAAACGTAAATGAAGGTTCACGGCTCGTCGTTAACGCTGCTCTTCGGTTAGACATGCCGACTTTCAGGTTTGTACATATTTATCCCTGACACTTGTTGCTTTATGGCTGTGGGAGACTGATACGTAACTCGCATGTAGGGAAGCGGGTGAGTCACGGCGCGGGGCGTGCCCCGGCCTGCTGCAGCGCCGCGGTGAGTCAGCACTCCTGGCTCCTGTAAACACGCGTGTGAGCAGCGGCTAACTTGATGCTTTCAGGTGCCGCTTGCCGACACCGCTAACAAACAATACACGAGTCACTCAGTCACGCTGGATGTTTGTTCCTGTTTATCAGTGTCTCTGTTTGGCCAAATATGATTTTTATGGTCTCTCATAATCACAGCTGGATTATGTTCACGTGTTTGTTGCGGAGCAGCTGGGTTTACACAACCACAGATGCTGGGAAACACCCCCCCCCCGCTCAGATTTGAGCCCATGTGCTACCCCTGAGCCACCAGACCCCCCCCAGGAAGAGGACGCTGCAATGCTTTTTTTATTCCCTTCACCAAGTCAAGCCCGTCGGCTTCCCCCTCGTTCATTCAGCCACCACTAAAGACGTTTCAGTTGCATCATAGTGCAGATGCACTTTTATGTTATGGAGCCCAGAATAAAATAAGATGCTGTGTTGTTTGACAGAGATGTCAGCTAACTCCATGAACTCTTCAAGCCTTTAGCCTAATGGACTTGTTGATAATGTCAGAGAAATCTTTTTTGAAGGCCCAGATCTGCAGGGCACCGGAAGTCCAAGTGATCCGCTCATTAGTATGACTCAGAGCAGAACCACATCCACAGCCTCTCACAGCTCAGTGTTGCCCAACGTTGTTTCTTGGTTACAGTGTTTCGAGCCCGTTTGTGTATTTAAGGTTCCACATTTGAACATTTTTGACGTTATAAACGATGTTTTTCCCCAGAGCAGAGCGACTGTGTTGGGTAAATTATATTATAAGATTATGCTCTGATGACGGTCCAAGCTACATGACGTAGCCTGATAAAGATCTAAGTTTCCCCAGATAACGTAACTTTTGGAGCATATTCAATCACTAGTTAGATTCTCATGGATGGGGACCTTTCATCCATTATTGGACTGACAAAAGTTTTTCCATGAGTTAGACTTAATGTGCAACCAAAGATTTGTGATCATGTGTGTGTGTGTGTACATATACACACACGTGTTTATGTGTTCGTATGCGTGTGCAGGCGTTGGTCATATCTCGTCTGGATTACTGCGGCGCACTGATGATGCGGTTACCGGCATGTGCGACCAAACCCCTGCAGATAATCTAGAATGCAGCATCATTTTGAATCATTTACACTTAGTCAGACGCTTTTATTCAAAGCGACTCACAGAGTCACGATGGCACATCTGACCCACCGGCAGCAGCCTGGGGTTCAGCGTCCTGCCCAAGGACACTTTGACAAACAGCAGGGAGGGACCAGGGATCGAACCAGTGACCCTATGGTCTTGCCAACTAAGCTACGGCCACCAGAGAGGGCTCCCGTCTCACAGCTCTTCGGATCTCTGTCTCTAAAGAGCAGTTAAGCTCTACAGCTCCGACACGCTGAAGCTCAGTCATTCAGGGCGACCATCCCTGCCGTCCGCTGCGCTCTGTCAGCGAACTGCGTTCACTGGTCCCAGCGCCACGCAGAAGGCACCACCTTGGTGGTGGGACGAGCTGCCAAACTCTGCGCACTCAGCGACCTCACTTTCAATATTCAATAAACTGCTGAAGACAGAACTCTATCGTACACTTCTGCTCTAGCACTTTGCTTTGATGTTTTTCTCCCGTATTTTCCGGATTTTCGCTGCCTTGTACCTCACTGGTACTTTAGATCATAATCCTGTTAACGCGTCATTTAGCATCTGCTAAATTACTAAATGTAAATGTATATAAATAATTATCCATCTTCTGGGATATCGACACTTGAAAGGCCCGATGAAATCGTCAAATCTGAAAATACAGTCCACACGTTGTGACTTTACTGTTGTCCTGCGTCTATGATCGAATGAGTCGTCCGTTTTTAGGGAACACCTGACTCCAACAGTCCCGCAGTAAATGCTCCTTCACGATGCTACTCGGTCAATTCTGGTCAATTAGGTTCCTAGTAGAACATGAACCATTAGACTGGCAGGGGGACAGGGCACAGCTCTGCAGACAGAGACAGATCAGGTCACGGCGGGAACAAAAAACCACTTCCTCTACATTAACACTGAGCCTAATGCATAAACAAAACGAGCATTTATCTGTGGATGCAAAGTGGTTCCAAATACCAACTTTAAAAAGCTGATATTTTAGCAGTTGGTGTTTCATAAACTGTTTACGTGTGTCCCAAGTGTGTCTACATACAATTCCATCATCGTATGTTACTCCGACAGATTCACTTACAGTGTCGTTTGACTGATGCATTTATCGAGTAAACAGCAACCGGCCGATGACTCAAGGAGCCGGGCTGAGCTCGGATCTGAGCGTTAGCTCAGAGAACATAGCAGCGTTTTGTTTGTGAATTATCGTCATTAATCTACGACAAGAGACTTTTTAAAGTGCTTCTTTTTTTTTAAGGTTCTTTACTTGTGTCATCACACATGCTGCTCATGTTCAATACAATATTTTCTTGGATCTGCTGCAGAATTTCTTCTGTTAGAATCCGGTTTGGTTTTGAGCTTCATAAGTGCATTTTGGGCCTTAATGGTCTTTAGAAATCAACTCCCTTCATCACCGTGAACACAAACACACACTTGGACTGATACACTATTCTGCAACACAAAAGGAGTGAGCGAAGCTAACGGTCCAACGGAAGCACCGATGCTTTCAAACTACAGCGGCCAGCGTTTCACCGTTATTTCAGCGCTTTCCTTGACAGAGGAGACAGAGAGACGAAGCCGGGCAGAGAAAGAGACGAGCACCACATGCAGCTACAGATGTACGTTATTGATGCGCATGTGACGAATCCAATCGAGTCCGTTTTGTGTCAATATGTAACTATGGTTAGAAATAGCGTGTTTAAAACTAAATTAAATATATAGGTTTGTTGGTTAGGAAAAATTTATTTTGAAGATTGAAGAATTCTAGCTACTTTTCAATCCTTGTAAACTAAGACGAATTCCATCACGAATCACTCAGAACCAAGTGGCTGTTTACCTCCAAGTTACTTATCCCAGTCTTGACTTTCCTAAAGGTCTTCCCTAAAAGCCGAGCCGCAGATCCATTATTCTGTGTACATATTTGCAGCAGAGTTTGTTTTATCAGCGACACGTGCAAAAGCAGAAATTTCTTCTTTAGGAGAAGAGCTCTGTGTTTTTGTCTGTAAAGTATCACAGTCAGTCCCACAAACTCCCATTACGAGTCCAAGAAATTATCGGAAAATTAGAAAAGGTTGTTTGACGTGAGCTGCTTTCGGCATTCTTCCTTCTGAAAGTCAGTTTCCCTTCGTGGAAACCACGTGACATCACAAGCAGGAACCAGTGTATGGTTATTTCCCTATAGAATAAAGAGACAGAGGAGGATCTGTGGCCTGTTGAGCTGCATATTTCATGCAGGTTATCGTTTAATCTTCCGTGTTTAAATGTAGTTGATTCTCGATATGGTCTCATTTACAAGGGAAGAATGCCAAACGCTATACAACCCACTTGTTTAGTTAAGCTAAACGAGTTTTTCTCTGGCAACGTCACGCCGCAAGTATTGATTGTTGAAATATATTCCGTGAGTCATCGTAGGTGAGAGTTCACAACAATTGCTTAGCCATCAATCCGTTTCTTCCTGTCTCTTTGTCTCGGTTTTGGCATCAGGATATTAGCCCCGACCTGAAACCCCCATGACTCACTCCAGCGGTTTTTATTATCAGTCACGTTTTTTTTTGCATCCTTTGCTGCATGTGTCAGCATTCCCTGATGCCTAATGCGTGAGTCCTTAGGGCACACAGCCAGTGTGTGTATGAGGAGAGTCTATGTCAGCGTCCCCGCAGGGTTTTTGTGGGTTTCAACACTCTGGCAAAAAGTTTAGAAAATTTAAGCTGAATTTTCGTGCTGACTATGATTACATTTTGGCTTGGCGTGAACTTCAATCATTTTTTCATTTGAGTCTCCGGAAACCTGAGATTCAAAGTTATTCATAGTTAGATGAAAGCAACCGAAACAACGCCTGATAAAAAGATCCAACAGAAATCAATAGCTTGAGGCGTGATAGTTCAACACCGCTCCGACTGAACACTGAAATGATGTGATGCTAATGCTGTTAACCGCTGTCACAAAGTTTTTACGGACGCGTTAACAGAATATTAGGTGAAGCTGACGCAGACTGACGCGGCTTTCACATATTTGGATGGGAAACACCAGCACTGCCTGCAGAGTCGTTCTGAGAGGCACAAAAAGAGTTTTTCTCACTCCCCTTCACCTAGTCCGCGCTAAGCCCCACGCATGATCAAAGCAGACGTTTCCGTAGCAACATAAACATAGTGCAGCCTGGAAAATGATGCGCCCAACAAAACAAAACAAAAACACCCACCAACGTTCATTGTTCTTCACCCTTAGTGATGAAGAAGCTGCGTCATCGTGTTTCACCAGACGTCGGCGGTGCTACGAGGAGTCCTCCACTGTGGGACAGGACTAAAACCGTTAACGTTATGTGAGGTTTAAAATGAAGGCGCGCTGCTGCCACCTGATTATTTACTCTGTATGTTGCACGTGCTCATTTGGTTTTTCATGCTTTTGGTCGACAGTCTGAACCCCACGTTTATCCTGTTGAGCAGAGTTTTAGTGTGATACATTAGAATTTGACTGAACATAATCCATCAACAAGTTGATTTCTGTGTGAAATGTTGATCAGTAAAACAAACTAGATGTCAGGCCCTTAGATTTGTACTAATTAGCTCCTTCCACTCTCCACGGAGGCCGGCGCCCCTCCCGGCTGGGCCAGCACTGCCCCCTGCTGGGGCGAACTGAACTCACGTTGCAGGCTTCACTGTTGTCTGCTCGGTGGGGAAGGATGAAGGACAAGACCCTGAGGCCTCTGCCGCACTCCTCCACAGTCTGGTTCATCTCCTGACAGCTCGTCACAACAGTGTAGTAGTGGGTGGGGACCGGCGGGGCGACGGGGGAGAATCTGCAGGAAGGAATGGAGGCCACAAGTAAGAATGCGGCAGTTTTTTAACAGTGTCTCACCGAAATCACTGCACCTCACTGAGACATTATATACAGACATGAAGGGATTTAAATAACTGAGAACTGGCTCAAGTAAGAAAAAAGTCACGGTTGAAATAAAAAAACGTTTTTTCAAATGTTTTAAAAAAACTTAGGCTGCAACGTTCATGCTCTCCATCTGAAAGCCCCTGATTAGCAATGTGGGGCCCACCCGCACTCTCGGGGCACCGAAGGCTGCTGTGTGGATTTTAAGGCATAACCAACCCTCTAATAGTAGATATTCATCCAAATTATTGGACATACACAAACTCTGTCAACTTGCTGCTATTATTTTAAAGGCTGATTGTGCAATTCGTGGTGTGTTTTCTACCGTCATGGCCCTGCACTGAATCTTTAAGATTCATTTTGATTGAACAGATACTTGTAATAATCAGTATAACGTTGAAACAGCCTCTGCTGCGTGTCCTCTGCAGATAGCACAGATGTCTCTGCCAGCTGGGTGGTCCATAGCGACGCTGAACAGCGAAGGTCAGGGCTACTCAAACACAGGTCGTGGAGGTCCACTTGCAAAATCTCCAGTGTCATGGGGTCCAGAAAGGCCTGATTGTGCAAGTCATATTTAAGGTCTAAAAACTGCCCTGTGTGCACAGAACATGAAGCTGCTGTTGTGTAACCACGTCCTTCAAAGTCAGAGCTGCTCTGAGGCTTTTCTCAGTGTCCCTGTTGAAGCTAATGCTTCAGCTCTGCTTCCGAGCTGCATTTCAGGAGGTTGAACTTAGTTAGGGTGCGTCATCACACTTCACGGTATGAGCCACGTCCTGGGGTACTTCATATGCCGCTGTTGTGCTGCTCGCACTTTGATTTCTGTTTACTCTCTGCATATTTTTACTGTTAGCCTCACTATTAACATGCCATTCCACTTCTATTGCCTGTGCTGTAATAGTGCAGTCACCAGACCAACCCACTCCGAGCGTCTGCGGTCGACAATTAAAAGTAAACTGAGTCATTTTGACACAGCTTGAAATAATTTTCGGTGCATTCTGACATACTGAGTCTGTGAAGTCGGGGAAAGTGAAAGTCGGTCTAAGAAGAGTCGAAGCTTTTACATGTAAGGTCGTTCTGTCAAACTGCTGTTGGAAATAACTGATGTGCCATCGAACTGAGAGAACTGCGACGAGTCGGAGGTCAGCTTCTACGGACCGTTAGTTCTGTGTTAAATGGTCTTTGGGAATATTCTTTAGCTCTGATGGAATCAGCCTAAATGCTTGTATGAGACTGGAGAGCTCACTCTTGAATTTTCTCCGCGGTGTCTCGGAGGCCGTCATAGTTGTAGTCAAAAACCGGTCCGGCGAGAATGTTGACGCCGTTGTTATTCTCTGCAAAACGTCTCAGCAGCGTCGCTTGCAGATAACTCCATATTCCTGCAGGCAGAGAGGAAAGATGTGAGATGCTGAATTAGTGGTAGGTCAGTGTTACGCTGGAGTCTGGCAGCCTGACCAGTGTGTTAGTGGAGGAAGAACATCAGAGCACATCTGGAGAAGCCTGTGATTCAGCCTCGTCCAACCAAACCACAGAAATTCAACTTTACAATTGACTTTCTTCAAATAATTTACAATGAGATCCTTCAAATCTAAGACGTTTACTGTTACTTGTCTCGTAGGAAAAGCGCAGGGTCCTTTGGCAATAACCTCACGAGTGAAAAATGTTTCCTCTCCAAAGGATTCCCCTGACTCATCCGTTTATCCCCGTGAAAGCTCTGCACACTGTAACGAGCTTACAGCGTCAAACGCCATCGCTGACCGTGATTCATTCCAGAAATCGAATGATTCCCTTATAAGCAGACTGCTACAGCAACGCTGGAAAACATCCGCAAGACGAGAATTCAGCCTGAGGTGGCGAAGTGAGACACGGCTTAGCAAACAAATCCGGCTTCATAATCTAAGTGGGCGGACAACTGTGGTGCTTTTTGGGATTAAACACATGTTTTTTGCATCACTCCGTTTCCCCGTATTTTGATGTGACGCAACTTTAAAAAAACATGACGATTCAGAGTTTGGGATTTGTCCTGACGGAAACAAAGGGTCAGGCCGTGCTCGCTTCTCTGTCCTTTGTCTCATCGGACACAAGTTTGGTGGAAGGAAGGAAAAGGCCCTGCACTAAACCTGTAGGGGGTTCCTCTCGTTAGAGGCACTTCCTCTTTTTGTAAGAAGCCACAGAAACAGGCAGCCCTCAAAGACCTCGCATTTCCTCACGTTAACTGCCTTCACGGTCTAATCCAGCCAAGGATCAACAAGCAACGGAACCCAACAGGGAAAGAACGTGCAGCCTCCTGTCAGCCACAATCAATCTATTTGCATTTATGTATTATGGCACCAGATCTGAGATTTGTTGTGCAACATGCAAACCACTTTTCAAAACATTCGTTACGACATCGTCACGTTATTTTTGCAAAAGTCCTGCAGGGGAATTTTTTCTCTGGTGTAAATACCAGGTTTCACCGACAGTCAGGTCAAGTTGAGAACAAGTGACTCACTCTTGAAGGCCGGATACATGGGGACGGTGTTTGTGATGAGCGAAGCGTCGTATCTGGACTCAGCAGACGTTGCCAGTTCTGTGGACAAAATAACACAACACGTGCAGATTTTTACGCAACATGAAGCAGCAGCCGCGCACAGACAGAAATGAAAGGACGGCTCCCACAGTTACAGCAGCAAAAACAGAGACAACGACAGAGATCAAATGAGGGCAGAGGCAAACCATGTGTGGGAGAATATGAATCATTTAGAAAAGAGCTAAAGCAGCAATTTACCACGGCTTTGTTTTTAATCATCAATAACTGCCGGGCAGCACACGTGTTCTGCATAAATCTAATAGTTATTAGTGAAAAACAGCTGATGGTAAAGAAAAGCAAAACTGAACAAAATCTCTCACTACATGTTGTGAATTGGGGGTTTTGGCCCCGATTTAAAACTGCTTAAATTAATAATGTGATGATGAGGGTAAAATTGATCAAGGAACGTGATCAAGGAATCAGGTTGTGTTAGAGATGCAGGACGATCGTACATTATCAAAACCGAGGTCTGACAAATGTTCTTTGGGGTGAGTGCAGTCCCCACAGCAGGACGTCGGACCCGTTGTGACGTTATTTGGATGGACGTAATGAGGACAGCACGAGTACATGCACAGAATAGGACAGAGCTGAGGCGTCTACAGTCACTGAACCGGGGCCGTACGTCTCTGGTCGCTGATGCAGGGGCTTGAAAACTCGAGAGTAGAATAATCATGGAGGAAGTGTGTGATAACGTGGTTGTCGCACAGCTTTACCTGGGGGGAAGAGGAAGCCGTAGGTGAGTTGGCTGTTCTGGTTATAGGCGGTGCAGCTCTGACTGTGAGCGGCTGACACTCGGGGGTCCACTCGGATACACTGAACACCGGGAGAAACCTCCGGAATCGGAGTCGTGTCCTCCTGAGAGACGAAGACACAGTGTGTGAGGGAAACGTCCAGAGCAGCGTGAAGAGAAAGAGCAGTGTCCCAACCAGACCAATAAGACTAATAACACACACGGGCTTTTTGTTCCTGTTAGTGTGGGAGCCCGATGTAAGCGTGCGAGCGGCCGCAGCATTTTCCAGCGTGCTGGGTTCACGTTCTGCCTCCGACACTAACACACTGTCACTCGCAGCAAACATCCGGAGTGTGTGTTTGACGTGACCCGCCCCCGACCTGACACCCACAGTGAGTGAAAGGCCAGAAGTGGGTGTCAGCATGTGGTGAATTATCCGACAACTCAGTTTCAATCAAACGTAACAACGAGCGGTCGGGTAAAGTGCGTTTAGTGCAGGGGTTTGACATGCTGTAGGAAATCATGCAAGCGATGTCACGTGTAATTCAGTTATTAGAGAGCTCATATTCAGAGGTTAGGACTTTACGCTTTCAATATGCTGTTTGAAAGAGCTCAGGCCGAGGCACGAAGTGACCACAAACAGCAACGACAAAGACAGAAAGAACTAAAAGAACAACAAAACGAGTCGGAACCACAGGTGGAAGGAGACCGGGGGCCTTTTTCACCCACAATCCATCTGGGGTCAGAGCAGGTCACAGATGCACAAACGTAAATCAGTCGGGCGTGTTCACCTGTCGTGACAGCGTGTACGCCGTCCACAAAGGCATGGCCACCTCTTTGCTGTATCCACTAACGAACTCCACGTGATGAAGAAGACTGTAGCGGGTGTCGAACATCACTGCTGGACGACCGAACGGTAGGTGAGTTCTGTCTGAACACACACACACACACACACACACTCAGTAGCCGTCAAGCTCCCTGTTCACACAAAGGGAAGATCCGTGTGCATAAGTGTGAGGCCTACTGTAGGTGTAGACGCCGTCGGTGCAGGACTGAAAGCTTCGAGGACCTCCTCGACTTGGTTCTGCAGCACAGATTTGATCAGGAGACTTCAGCTTGTTTGGATATTTTTCTGCCTCTTAATGATGATGCTGGACACGAATACAGTTCCAAATACACCCCTCCGTGTTAGAAAAGACCTTTTGATGCCACTGACCTCATCGTCACAGCTGCAGCCCAGGTCGTGGACCGCCGTGACCTCGGAGTCAGACGCCGGCGTGACGGCGGCGTCACTTCCTCGGGCATGCTGGGTCGGAACGGCGGCTCCTTCAGCATGTCGTTGAGGCTGCCGTGCGTCCCGTTGTTCGGAGCCGGATTCAAGCCCAACAAGTCTGACACGGGGAGAAACGGAGGAGAGAGGGAGGGAGATCAGTCGGGGGGGAGTGATCAAATCCAGGGAATAAGTGGCAAGTCTTCTTATGTTTTGTACAGAATTTGCTGTAAAACAAATTGAAAATATATAAAAATGCCTCCGATAGTTTATTTTGCATTTTAAAAAGTAGTTTCTCTCTGGAACTAACAGAACAAACGTGAGCAAAACAACAAACAGGAATTTACAGCCACATTTTCAGGCTACGTCAGATTATTTCTAGGAAACAAAAGTATTTTCACCACACATGACGTTGTACAATTCGATATTCTCAAACTCTGGCACTCTTTTCTGGAACTTGAAGCTCGGCCCGTGGCCCACAAAGATGGTCTGTGCACAAAGAGAGAGAGAAAAGCACAAAGTGAGCAGAGAGCCGTGGTTTCTGCCCCGAGGAGTTTGCTCTGCCGACACTTGGCGTCTAACGAAGGCCTCCATGTCTGGCTTCCTGCCTTCACTGTGCCGGAGCGCAGCTGCGTTTCGTGGCCTCTACTGCCACCTGTTGGTGGGCGGGGCGGCCTGGGATTGTGTAACTCGTGCACCTGACACACTTCTGAAACAACCCTGCGTAGGGCTGCAAGTCAAACAAACACAAACTCCACAGGGCAGCTTCGACAGAGCGAGCGGAGCGTGTACTGCAGAGTGCACAGCCGCAGGGCGCAGCAGGAGAACTTTACCCGCATGCTGGTGATCTTGTTGTCGAAGCCGTGGTCACCGAAGAAACCACAGCGCGTCCGTAGCTTTTCAGGCATTTTCCTGAAACAAAGGTTTTGCTGTTATCACTGCAGCATGAGCGTAAAAACACAAGAGGCGTTCTCGTCATTCCGCGCCCAAAACGTCCTGACCCGAGCTGGAACTCGGGCCGGTGTCATTTCACGCTTTGAGGATGAACACGAGACGTGAGGGCTACCTGGCAACGTGCCACTTCCTCTCCATGAGCAGGTGGACGTCCTCGATCCGGCGGTTGTTGGCGTAGTGGAGCCTCTTGGGTAAATGCTGCTTCAGGTACGGCTTGAAGTGCTGAGTGGGCATTTTGCACTGAAACAGCAAAAACAGACGTGAACCACCTGACGCCAGCAAACGCGGCCGAGAAGACGTGCGTTTATGTCGGAGCACTCACAGTGAGGTTTGCAACCACTACTTGTGGGTCATCTGTGGGTCGGGGGAAACACGGTGTTATTAAAGCGGTCATGTGTCAAAGTGCTGGCGTTACTTAACAGCGGAGGCCGCTGCCTTACACGTGGGGGATTTCGGGTCTCTGGGTCGTATTCTGCCCAGCGAGCCGGGGATCAGCGTGATCTCGTCTATGTTGAGCGGGTAGCTGCTGAGAAACTCGGTCCTGTCACAGTGGGCCTCCTCCATGCCTGAGAAACAGTCACCACAGCCTGTCACAGAACTCAACCTCTGACCGTCCTGTGTGTTTGGCCTGATTTAATGAAGCGCCGCTGTCCTACCGTGGTCTCCTACAATGATGATATTAACGCAGCGATGCAGGTTCATCTGCTTCAGGCCGTTCATCAGCTGCCCGATGATGTTGTCCATCTCCCTCAGAGTGTTATCCAGCTGCACACAAGAGAAACGGGATGGGGAGTACAGAATATTCACACACCAACTGTCACTTTTCCACCCTCACGTCTCACCTCACTGCTGAGCGGCCCCAGCCGATGTCCGAAGGTGTCGGGCTGCTCCGAGTGGACGGCGAATACGTACGGCCTGCGGAGAGGCAGCACACACAAGGCAATCGTGACGCCCGCTTCTACCAGCAGCACCCGGCCCCCGGTGTTAGTGTGAGTAAAAACCATTCTCGCATTCTGAGGTCACCATGACGAGCAAACAGTAGTGAGCTCACAGGGAGGTTCAACTGTGAGAAGCAGCTGGAAACCTGACGCGCCTTGACTGGCCATGTGTCGTCAAACTCAGCGAATGCATTTTTCAATCTTTGTACAATAAGCTGCATCGTTCTCCCGTCTCCGTTCTAACGGTGTCGATATTCCACTATGACCTGTGCTTTTGAGAACTTTACCTCTCGTCATCGGGCAGATGCAACCAGCGCAGGATGGTCAAAATCCTCCTCTCCAGAGGAATGACCCTGGAAACAAAACACAATCTGTCATCATTCACATCATGTCGGAGAAAGATTGTCCTGCATGTCAGGAATAAAAACACTGTGGTGCAGCACCGGGGTCACATGATAAGTAAACAAGGCCCCACTTCATCTGCCCCGAGTCGTCAGCGGGGGCTGTGGGCTCGTATTGTCCAGTGTCTTTGGCGGCCGTCAGCTTCTCGTGATCATTGTGTCATGACTATGTAAATATTTGCTGCAACGATCCGGGGCCATAAACCCGCCAACCTGTTATTTCTGTCCGCAACAAAAACTAAATGGGACGAGCTGATTGTTGACTTTGCCTTTAAGCAAATGTTGAGATTTGATTGTTGCTAAGACTTGATGTAGTCATCCCAGTTTAGCTTCTCATATTCAGAAACTTATGTGTGTATATAGTCAGCCGTAACACAGTAAAATTGACACGTCTTATCAGAGAGGTGTATAGGAACATTCGATGACCCGCTCTGCACCAACTTGGTCCCCCAGCGTTTCCACGTTGGAGGTTTTTAAGTGTGTCTGAAGCTGCTGAAAAATGTTCCAGTACTAACTGAAGTACCAAGGCCAGAAGAAAGTGGCTGCCTTCACTCCTTGTTGTTCTGCTGTGATCCAGATCTGCAAGCCAGAAGAAAACAGGCCGTGATTGCTCCCAAACAAATGCTCCGTTTATTGCTTTAATCCTGGGCAGGTGATAAATGAACAGTAAATAGTTCATATTATGATCCTAATAATAATTGTTCCATTTTACGTTCTGTTGTTATTAAACCGCATATGAAATACCGTATTTTCCGGACTATAAGCCGCTACTTTTTTCCGACGTTTTGAACCATGCGGCTTTTACAGAGATGCGGCTTTTCTATGAATTTTTCTGCAGCCCTCAGATGGGCGCTGTAGATGGAAGTCAGTGCAAACAAAAAAGCGCCAGTTTTTAATCTTAGCGCATGCAACCCAAGACGCACAACAGCAAACATCAGCACTTTTACTGCCGTGTTACAGGCACCATTCAGGTTCAGGTGTATGAATAAACACTTATGGTACAAAATCTTTCTATGTAAATATCTTATTTCTCAGCCTGGATATTGGCGGCTTATAGTCCGATGCGGTTTATATGTGACAAAATATATATTTCTTTTAAATTTTAGCGGGTGCGGCTTGAATTTAGGTGCCTCTATAGTCCAGAATTTACGGTAACCTAAACTAATAATGCAGAATAACTATACGTACATCTCTATTACACTATATGCAGGTTTCCAATATTCTCGACAGAAATACGTGGCTTTAGTGGCTTTCTGTCGTCCTACCAGTTGGTTCATTTAGTAGCCGACATATTGAGCATGTTACCCTGTTTATCCTGTTAGCCAGCGAGTCCCCACATTAACATTCAGCTGATAGTCAGGACGGAAAACTAGTTACCGGACTAGTATTAACGTAAAAGGAATTTTAAATCCTTCATTTTGATGCTAAGCTACGCTAAATGTGGCACATGTAGAAAATGAAGAATTAAAGTGTTGACATGATTAAAACATGTCAAACAAAAGCAGTTTCTAAATTTTTTTTATTTATATATTTCTCAACAAGTCTCCAGGAAATAAAACTGTACCTGCAGTTGTTGCTATGAGCTGGGACAAGGCTGCAGATATGTGCCCCCTACAACTAAACCTCCCATAATAATACTTATGACTTACTAAAATAATAATTTACCTTCAGCTGGTACAAATGTTTTTTATTATCCAAAGTTACAAAATGGTTAAAAAGTCTTATTGTAAAATAACAAAAATGCAGAGGTTTGATAAATGAATTTAAAGTTAACTTCAATTATAAAAATACGTACTTGCTGAATTTGCCTTAAATTCTGTGTTGATTTAAAAAAAGTTTAAGTCTTTTTGCCATTTCAAAGAGGATGCAAAGATCCGACAGCAGCAGCAGCCTGTAATTACACTAACTCATGCTTTGGACCGGGTTTACTCACAGGTTGTCCGCCCCACCAGCGGTGGTTGAGCTTCTCTCTGGTGCGCAGGCTGAAGGTGGCGTTGAACACGGGGTCGTGCATGGTGTTCCCCACAATCCCGTGAGACTCCGGGTAAAGACCCTGCAGAGAGATTTCACAGAGTCGTGTCTCTACTACGGGCACGGACATATTACACTGTGTCCTCAACTGCTGAGATGCATTTAATGAAGCCAGGAAGCACTTGATCTTCATCGTCACCTTTCATAGTTTTTACACCGTTTTCACATTCCCCGCTGAAATGACATGGAAACGATGAATCGCTAATGTCGATGTGTGCAACCCCCAACACAAACCCTCTTCATCTAAGAAACATGCGCGAGCGAAAACAGCCAGTGTGAAGTTGACGAGAACACGAGGCCTAAATTCAAGTAGCTTTAATTTCTAACAGATATTTCCGCCCGTAACTTTCACTTGGTTTTTCAGTAAAAAATCATTTCTATTAAATTGTTTTCACTGAAGAAGGAATTCTTCAGTGCGGGATGGTGCAGGCTCACTTACTGTGGCTAGGGTGTACAAGTTTGGGAAAGTCTTCGATGGGTAGACCGGCCGCATGTAGGGCGTGGACGTGCCGCACGTTCCTGAGGGGAAACCGATGCGAAAAGTGAAATTCTCAATAAAATACAGTTAACGGACTCAAAGGCGTTCAAGTCACCTGCAGCCAGAGTCTGTCCGAGCTCACAGGGAACTCTACAGGCAGCACTGCCGGTGAGGTGAGAGGAGGAAGAGAAAGTACGCACGGAGCTTGTGGATGTTGGGGATGACAGATTTGCCCTTCTTCAGGTAGGACGCTCTGAAGCCGTCGACAGACAGCATGATGAGGGGAGGACGGATGAAGCTGAGGCCCACGAGGACGACAAAGACACAATTCACACACAGCAGGTTATTTCACAGACGCGACAAACACTTTTTGCTCAGTTGGATCCAGATTTTATTCTGTTCCATTTTTTGTGGCTTTCCTCCAAATATGATAATAGTCCGGATCATGTTCCTGTCATTGGTCTGAAGGTCTGAACCGAGCTAAAAGTGTTTAAACCAGACTGAGGCCAAATCCCAGTTTTTTCATCTTGGTCTTGGAACCTTTCGCACCTGCTAATTTGACCAGGACCAAAAAATCTTTTTTGCTGCTGGTTCACGTTTGTACTCGTGAGGTATAAGATACACGTTTCCAGCTTCACGTGAGCCACGTGCGCACAACAACAACATCATCATCGTCATATGTCCAACCGCCAAATCTTGCAGTTTTTTCAAAAACAAGTTGGTTCTGATTTGTTCGTCATTTCTCTATTCACCTCATTGTTGGCACAGTCTTTATTATACCGGACTGTGAGGGTCTGACTCACATTCTAACAACAGGTGTGACTCAGATCGAGAACCACAAATAAAAGTGACCCAGATCTAATTTGAAAACAGACCTGAGCCACTTCAGGTGTAATTTAACGCAGCAAAAGAGTCTGAGCGGATTCTGTTTAGAACCTTATTAATAACCTGTAAATTTCAGGTGAAAGTGCTGACTGTTGTACCCGCATCATCAGACTCACCCTGCAGGACATTCGGCACTTTTAATCTCCTCACAGTCCTCGTCCAGCCACGACTTCTCAGCTCATGAGAGAAACAAGAGGACACAGTTATTCCTCATGCACTTCCTGTCTGCCGTCCCGACTTGGAGGAAGAGCTGATGAGTACCTGTGCAGAGCGACTTGTAGTTGGAGCAGCAGTCTCCTTTGTCCAGACAGTCGTCTGAGCAGTGGCAGGCGTGGTTGTCATTCCTCTCCTCCCCGCAGCGATCCTGCGTGCACTCAAACCCCCCCTCTGACACAAAGGAAGTGATGTAACACCGTCAGTCAAAACCCTGAAGAAACACAATCTCAGAGAACGTGTTACAAATTATCCTGCAGAAGCAAAATGTCCCTGCTCCTAATGCTCTCAAGATGATTCTGCGGTTTCACTCACGTCACACGGCCAAGGTCTAAATTAGCAGCAGATGGGAATTAGCTTTGGGGCTAGTGCTTGGACAGCTGCCCTTTGTCCACGTTCTATCAGCTGCAGCACAAAGCACGGATCACGCAGTGACACCGAGCGCTCCGAGCACTGGACCTGCTAACGGACTGCCTAAACGTGCTGCTGCCTACAAATATATAACTGTGGGATAAAAACACATCCACCCTGCTGTGAATGTATGAATGTAGGTGTGACGAAAGAGAAAACCGTCCGAGGGGATCGTACCCTGATGTCCCGGAGTCCTCGGAGCCATGCAGCTCCACTATTGTCCAAAACAATTGAGTGCAACATTGCTGCAACATGTTCCTCCATGAACACGCACGCATATCCATCATCCTCTTGCTACAGAAACCATTCATGAAACTAGTCCCCAGTAAACGCACCATTTCCGTCTCTTTGATACAAGCTGCAGTGACGAGGTGCTGCATGAAATCCCTCAGCTTTTATTTTGAAAATGTATATAACTGTGTTTGTGAGAGTATTTATAGAGAAATGCGTGTTGGAGCTGAGAGCGTGTTCATGCTTTTGATTATCAATATGAATAATAATAAATCTGTTATCTTTATCCTGAGCTAATGCAGACATGGCAACACACAACAAAAGTTGCATCCAAAAATATTTAAACCCTCTGATCCACTGACAGTTCCAGCAAACATCTATTTTAGTCCTAAAAAGGATCAAACCCCATAGAGCTGGACACGTCCCATGTAACTGCACTGTCCACGTTAGGACGGACGTCATGCTCACTTAATCCCTCACTTGATCCTATCAAAGAAATGCAAAACTGAGATCGCTCTGGTGCTTTTGAGACTGAGCCGAACAGGAAGCGCTTATGAAACGCCGCACACACAGCGGGCAGATACGGACCTGTTTTCAGGCAGTGCTCGTCAAAGTCGTTGCAGCAGCTGTAGTAGGTTTTACACAGATTGTCACATCTGCATCCTGGCGGTTTGGCCTCCTCCAGCTCAAAGCACCTCCCCTTACAGGAACCCGCCGAGCTGATCCACTCTGAGACGACTGGAGCGAGAAGATGGAGGGGGGGCATTTAGACATGGCGTATAAATTCATTTCCCATGTAGATCAAAAGCTTTTAGTTTGAAGCATTTCTGGAAACATTTTACAGCTTCACTAAACGCACCACAAATGCTCCGTGACGCTGAATCAACCAAATCATTTTTGTTGCCACACGAGCTGCAACTTCACAAACACACAAATGTGTTTCCGCTACTCACCTTTGGTGTGAGGCGGTGGGTTGTCTCCGCCCTCCGTCGGCCGGCTGGCTTGGAACACATAAGCTGTGCAGACATCAAGACCCCACAGGCAGGACACAAGCACTACCTGCGGAAAAGCCACAGGCGCCATGAGCCGGTTGATCGCTGAAGGTGAACGCTGGCGCTCAGCCACACCTCAGCAGCCGCCTCATTTTCCTCGCACTGATAGTGCTCACCAAAATAGATGGGACATATTCGTGTTGACATGTCACCAAAGAGGTCAGAGGTCAATGGGCAGCCAGAAACGGCAGCTGTGCCAAAGCTGAAGCTGAGTGTTGTGTGAAGCTCAGAGAGAACTACAGATAAAGTTTCAGCTGCCAGCTCGGTGGGACACCAGGGTTCAGAGATAACTCCGCCTAACGCACAAGCGTTTAATGGGCTGTGAGTTCTCGCTCTCACACACAGCGGCAGCAGCTCTTACCTTCATAAAAAACACAGCCAGACGTTATTTTCGTGGTGCACTGCTGTTTTATACAGAGACTAAACATTTTCTGCTTCAGTTTCAGTTTGGCACCAAAGTAAAAAAAGATGTTTGCCGGTGTCCAGCGGTTCACACAGCCTCATCCCAGATGTGCCGATTCTCTGGGGACCAGCTGAATTCAACCACGTTCGAAGATCTGAAGTTACCGCGAGCAGCTGAAGCTTCGTCTCTGTCCGGGTTGGTTCAGCAAACGTCTGAGTTTGTAGCTCGACATGAGCCAATGTGTCAGAAAGTGACTCGAGCCTCCTCAAAGCAGCCAAAGCAAAACAGCATGTTTGCAGTGGGGATCTGTCTGCAGATCCATCGTGTTTTCAATTTGGAGTCATGTTCTGGGGAAGAAAAGGACCCCTGGAGTTCGCTGGAACACATTTAGGAACCAGAACTCAACAAACAAAGCCTCTGTGTTCGTCCCCAACCTGTAACGTGAACTCCGCTTTCAGCTCAGCAAGACAGCGCCCAGGTCAGCGTGAGGCATCATGTAGTCGACTTCACTTGTTTGCATCAAGTTTGAGGCCACAGGAAGAACAGACGGATTCGGAGTGAAGTTAAGCGGTGACACTGCTACAACCGCGGGAGGCAGTAACTCACAAAGAACCCGGGGATTCAGAGCATCACAGCACGGCTGACCTGTTCTGGCCGGGAAACGTCCCTGTTGGCGTTTACTACAGACACAGGGACTCATTGTTCAGACGAGTGTGATCCCACTGATCTGAGGTCTGTGGGATCAACAGGCGTCCAATTATTTAGTGACTGCTGTCGATTTCTTTTATCCTTTCTACATTTTGTATATTTTTGTTTTGGTGGATAATTTTACGTCTTATTTGATCCATTTTGTTTTGATCAGTGTTTTCAAGTTGCCTTAGTGCTACAGTCTATAATAATATATTCATAATGTATAATAATAGTATTTTTACAATAGTAATGCTCATAATATTCACTTATGATACTAAAGTTACATATGTAACCATAAATTGGACTTTTAAAGCAAATCAGTTTAGTTAGTCTTTACAAATAAATCTCAGATACTTAAAGTTGCAGGAAATGTGACATTAGCAAAATGAAATGATGGTTCTGAGTGATAATGATTCCACGCTCCCTCCCAAGTTTACTGCTGCTTTGGGGTATTAGTGGGGGGGGGGGCACATGTGTGAAGGCACAGGAAACCATCCATGGAGCTCGTTCAGGGTCATTAAACACACACACACACACACACAGAAGGATGATGTGATCCTCCACGGACCGTGTCCGAGCGCGCACTTTGGCGCAGGGACCGTTTCCAAAAGTCGGGCTTTGCATTGATGTGAGGCAAAGTGCAGTTCTCTCCTTCAGGGGTCGATACTGCGGCACTGACCCCCCCCACCCCCACTCTCACCGCCTCCACTAAAGGGGGGGGGGGGGATAATCTGCACACATCGAAAAGCGAAAAGCGAAAACGCGTCGGCACAAGCAGCGACTCCGACACTCAAACCGCCTCGGTCTTACCTACCAAATTGCCCCGTAGCATGTTCCAGGCCGTGGATCCACCTTTGGCATCAGCGACCGTGGCCAGAGTCCGGTGGAAGCTCCTCTGCGGGTCGATGGAGCAGAGCGCAGGGGTCCAACTCTCTCTCCCCGCGTCCGCGTCTCTGTCTGTCTGTCTGTCTGTCTGTCTGTCTGTCTCCACTTGTTTGCCTCGGCCTCTCTGGGTCTCGGGCCAACAAGCGTGAAGTAATGGTGACAGCTGCGCTCTGGCACAAGAGCGCGTCAGGTCGGGGCGACGCTCCGAGTCCAAGTCAGGCAGCGGCGGTGACGCGGGGGAGAGAGAGAGAGAGAGAGAGGCACCCGGGGGGAGAACGGGGCCTGCGCTCGGTTTTAAAGGGACACGGAGGCTGGAAGCGCCACGAGCCCGCGATGGCAAACGGACAAACAAGTTCCGCGTGTTGCCCAATATGTTACAGTAAATCCATATCAGCAGCCAGTGACCGGAAGCTGACAGCGCAAAAGCAAAAGCGTTTTCACAGAAGCGTGAGTCAGAATTCACGCAGGACAGAGACGGACAACCGGGACGTGTCCGCCCGGGATCCTCCGTCTGTGCCTGGTGCCAACAGGCCGGACTCACAGTCCACAGCTGCACAGAGAATTCAAACCCAAGTGGGGAGAGACTCACTGTGAAAGCATGAAGGTGTCACACACGGGCAGAGAACCGACTCAGCTGCGTGTCTGTGCTGCTGAAGGTCACAGACGGAAGCCGACATCAGCACGTCCCCTCGGTTTAGAGGAGGAATGGCTGCAGAGTTAAGGAGGTGGCACGTGTTTGGGTGAGAATGATCATGCTGGAACCAGCAGCCCCCGCCCGTCCTGTGTGTCTCACTGAGGTAACAGCCACAAGTGCTGGGGTCCGGCCGGCACCCGAGAGCACAGACAGGATCCACTTCGGCACACGGCTCCTCGGAGAGTGTTTGCTGGGAGTCTGACCGACGCACACTCACCTGCTCACCTTTCAACCCACACTCGTCCACGCTGTGGCGACCCTTGAAGGGACAAACCGGAAGCAGCTAGTCTGGGCTTGGGATCTTGGCCTGCTCGCGTCCTGCCTTGGTCTTGGTTTTGATATGGACCAAGGCCTTGGTCTTGGAAAAGTCTTCAGAGCAGAGTGGACGTGCCCTGCTCTGTTGGTGTCTGTCAGACAGACACATCATGTTGAGTTACAGCGGATGAACCTGAAAGACGCCTGTGAGCTGTGTGAGCGTCTCACGGTTTTCCTCTGTGAGGGATCAGACAAAGACCAGAGCTCCCCTCTTCAAAGTCGTCTCTTTGCGGGACACGTGTTTGTCCTCCCTGCGATTGTGCTCGAACGCCACGCCTTACGCTTCGAGAGGCTGCTGGAATCTGTGCGCTTTGAAAGTGATCTGGAAATCCAGCAGCTCAGGAGGAACCCGCTCATCTTACAGAGACCACACACGTCAGTTATTGTCTGTGTGTGTGCTGGATGACGGGCTCCAACACTCAGCCCCTGGCACAGATTACCTTACAGCGTGATCTGTTGGCGCGTCATCCTCCCTTCACCTGAGGCTGGGCTTAGCTGCCGCTTGAGTTTCACTGCACCTGAAATCTGTGTCCATGCGTGTCCGACTGTCATTACGGGGACAGGGTCCAACAGGCCAAGAGAACGCAGTCTTTTAACTGGCACAAAGACAACATGTGAGAAATTAACGTCCCAAAACATTTGAAACAGGGGCAGCGAAAGAGTGAAAATGTTGTCTCACCACTAATGAACTGGAAACGTGTCGGTTTAATGACCAGTAAAGGGCGTGTTTCACTTGTAAGAATTGGGGCCGTACGGGCCCAGATGGGGCGAGGGTCTTCACACTGAGGACATTGAGATCAAGAAATTACGACAAACAAGAATCGTGTAGAACTCCCTGCACGGGCTCAGGAGAACCTCTGAAAACCGTCGTCTCTGAGTCCACAAACTGAAAGCTGAACCACTCCTAGGAAAAAAAAAAGCAACCATATATAAACAAGATCCAGGAACAGCTCCACCTTCTCTGAGCACTAAAAATAGTCCTGCATGCAACAAAAGAGACGATGTGTTGTCAGCACAGAGTCAGTGATGGGGGTGGGGCTAAAACCAAAAGCGTGGGTGACTTCCACCCCTGTGAAGGTCTTTGTCAGACCTTCTTTATTTCACAGCAGGATGGCTCAGCAGTAAGAGCTAAACTGTCCACGTTTCCCAGACTAAAGCAGTCGGGGTCCTCGATTCCCAAACACCCACCCAGTGTTGGTAAAGGAGACGGTGATCCAACGCCTGCTGTTAACAACTGGTTTGATTTAATGTCAGCGTGAGGAAGCATCGAGATCTACAACTACAGCGGTGAACCACATGAAGGTTCGGATTGTTAGGGAGGAACGCACGTGTTCTCCGACACCACTGCTGGGTGTGACGAGTTACACACGGAATCGGTTATAATCTAACGCTTCCGCTCCGCTCGTAAAGTACTCAGCTGTTTAGTTACATTTTCAAATATGTAATCCATTACTTTTGAACTACCAATTGTTTTCCTTTTTGCCACAATAACAGAAACGCTCCGTGAATTGACTGTCGAGTCACGGCAGATTTTTGTGTTCGTTGACTGACTTCAACGGCTCCAAAATAAATATGTATTTGCTCTTTGCTACATCAGTCAATTCAATAAAAACATGATAAAGATTTGAGAAAAACTGCCACAACATCATCAACCTCCAAACGCTACGAGAAATCCTGATATTTTCTGAAGAAAAGTTGGATTTGAGTTATTAACACACTCTTTATCTCGTGATCATGTGTAAAACCAGGATCTTTGGAACAAACCGAGCTACGTTCTCGGGCTGCAGGTCTGAGGACTGGCTCAGAGCGAGGCCTCGCTGACTTCACTGCAGCTGGATTTCTGGCTGAGTTGAGGGATATCGTGAATCCGTTCTGCTGAGAGTCTGCATTAGTCATTATTGTGTCTCCGTGCTTTTTTCAACCACATCTGCAACGGAAGCTCTTCAAACCACCTGAATCATCCGTGCAAAGCCGCAGATGTTTTGCTTCTTCAGCAGTGACTCAATGTGCCGCTGTCAGCTTGGCTGGACGGCTGCAAAAAACAAAAACAAAAACCGAAAGGAGCGCCATGCAGCAACATGCAGACGGATGCCGGGTGTGCTCGCAACGGTTTAGCCCGAGGAAACGTTGGTCATTTCCACCTTTGGGCCAGATTGTGTTTGCGTGAACTAAATGGGAGTTTCACTTCTCCAGTCGTGGTTACGTGAGGCTCTGAGGTGACTGACACGATGTGCACACACTGTGACAGTAAAAAGGCAGATGTGCGGCCGTACGTGAACAAGTGTGGACAGTAACACAGCACAAGGACTTTGTTACTGTCCTCCAGTAGATTTTAGACGACACTTTCACTCACTGATGTGGTGTAACGTCGATAAAAGCCATTAAACTTCACTCTGAAGTTTAATGGCTTTTATGTTAAAATATCTCTCTACTTCCTGCTGAAAAATGCCTCCAGATGACGTCATCTGAATGTCACATGATAAAAGAAAAGTACATTTACTTGTGGCTACTTAGCGTTTTACTGCGCTGCATTACTAACCAAAGTGTTTGTGTTTGTGTTTCAATAATGTCACTTTACATATTTCACAATAAACCAATTTTTCAGTTTTTTCTGAAGAAAGGAGAAGAACGAGACAAACTGGACAGGACACTTCCTCCCTCCATGCTCCTATTTAACGAGCTTTTACCCTGTGGCTTCCTGAACTTGACCTTGTTGTCGTCTCTTCTTCTCCCCTGAAATGACGA
Organism: Channa striata; assembly: GCA_033026295.1. NCBI lineage: Eukaryota > Metazoa > Chordata > Actinopteri > Anabantiformes > Channidae > Channa > Channa striata. The sequence continues at coordinate 22,273,927 of CM065181.1, forward strand.
GTTTAGAAATCAAAGTGGAAAAGCATCAGGTGTTTAATTTATTGTCTATTACCATTAATTAGTTAATGTCCCCGAACATGAAGCAGTGCTGGTCCACGGAAAAGGACAGAAACAACAGTCGGGTACTTTTTACTTTTAAGTCATGTACTAACCTACTTTAGTTCAGTAGAGATTTCGAGCTTTTACTTTTCCTAGACTTCTTTGTTTGTTCGTACTTCATTGCAGTTTTTCAGCACTTCATCCAGTTTCAGATACACCCCCCCCCCCGAGGCCATCTGGACCTGGATTTATCCACATCCATCGTTCTCGGGGTGTGTGTGATTCGGATCAGTGCAGCGAACGTGGAGCCCGGCACTGAGGCATTGGTGCATCCTAATCGAGGACCAGCGATGCACTTTGAACAAAGGTAATGTTTGCCCCCACTCTGCTCAAACACACACACACACACACACACACACGCAGCGTGTTCCAACGTTCACCGCCCAGTCGAATATCACACACTCCACGCTTTGTCTACACAAAGTGCATTTTAGCTCTTTTCAGGTTCAGATTTTATCCTCATGTTTGGTTTTCGTTAAAAAAGGAATGTGACAGGAAGTGTCATCACTCCTCTGTGGATGGTCACCAACATTAAAACCGTCAGGTTCAGTCTCTTCCGTCTTCACTTTGAAGAACCCAGGGAGGAAATGCAGCCAACTCAAAGCAGCAGTGCAACTGTTCAACACCAGCTCCCCCCGTCAGTGGGCAGTGTGTGATGGATGTTGTCATCCAGCAGGGGGCAGCAAAACCTGTGTTACTGCTGGACATGAGGGGGACAAGACAGAGACACGAGGGGGACGCACATGTTTGTTACGGCTGCTCTGAAGTGGATTTAGCATCAAAGGTGTTTTACAGTGTGAATCGGTCAGATGGGTCTGAAATGTATTTATTTATTGATTAATTATCTATATCTATCTCGGTGCTTGAGCCTGGGAGCTTACTGATCCATCAGATCCCTGACGGATTACCAGCTGTTTAGGAGGACGATGTCTTGACCTCACGCAGTTACTGAGCGTTCGCTTGTTCCCCAGGACGGCTTTTGTTTACTGGGTCCACAGGAAGTCGCTAGATAAAAGACAAAGCAGTGTTTAAAGCTCAGACAGAACGTGAACAGGGTCACAGCCGGTAGGACATCGGGTTTCATCGGTCTGCTCACGAAAATGTGGCTAAAAGAACCCACACAGTGGTTTCGTGTTCTGAGCCCAGATTCTTCCGCTTTGTTTCAGCTGTCATTAGCCAATGACAACAGAGGATGTTTCAAGGGCAGAAAAAGGTCAAGGGTCACAGCACGAGTTGATGAACGGCACCAGAACTATTTGACCCCATTAATGCTAACTTACTGTAGTTCTGTGAGTGTTTGTGAATTAGTGCCTCCTACTTGTGGCTTTGGTTATTTGAAGTTGAGTTCCTTTGTTTTCCCTGCAGTTACTTGAAACTAGTTGTTCGTACCTGCGTAAAGTTAGTGTAGTGCAGCTGTCGGACTGTGCAGAAATCGATGCCAGTCGTCACTGCAGCTGCTGTACTTTCTGTTGCCGGTGCTCAGAAATCACAGTGAGGCCGTGCAAACAGAAGCGCTGATGTCAGTTACCGACTCACTCGAGCCCTGAACGCCCGTAAAAAACCCACAGTGTTTACAGCTGCTGCTCTTTATTGAATGTTACTGCGCCAGAGAGAAAAGCAGACAATGAACGAGCTGATGCAGACCGGCTGGTGTGTCATCAGGCCTGAGGCCAGCGGGTCGAAGGTCAAGACGCTGCCGAGCTGGTTGTTGGTGTCGACGGATAAATAAATTGTCGAGGTTTGCAATCAAACACGTACAGAAACACTGTCCGGCTCTTGTTTATCGTCTGTAGGCCAGTGTGGCGGGACAGTTACGAGAAAGCGTGAATAAAGCTGCCGATATGATAAAGCTGAGTCACTGAGCTGTGTTGAAACCCAGGAGCTCTGAGGAAACGCGAAATTATTGATCCGTGCAAGAAGCAGCAGAAAGTGAGATCGTGCAAAGTGGAAAAGACGACGAAATTAAGAGTTGATAGTGGAAATTACTTCCTGGACAATCACACAGAGGACGAAGGTCGGATCAATGTGACACAAAACCTAAAGGTGTTTAAAGTTTTTGACGTGCGCTCGGCCTGAAGATCACAATCATTCACTTGGTTTTTGGACTTCACTGCACAAATTTCATTGGATCATCGAAAGTTTGAAAAGACTTTTCCTGTTGTTTTTTGTTCTTTTGTCTCAACTTTCTGAACACGTTGCTGGCATCAAATTCAGACTGAGCATATTCCGATTCAATAAGAGGAATAACACTTTGTCTTTGTGTATTTAATGCAGCATCACAACCTTTGTGGAAATAAGCTTTTTGGAAAACTGAAAATATAATAATGTAAAAACAGAGTCGACCCAATTCACTAAACTCACTTCATTCACAGTAAAGAACAGAGAGGCTGGTTTTGTCAAATTCTATTTCCGGTCATGAAAACACACTGTAAATGTTCCTCTAGCAGCTGCTGAAATTCACCATGTTCACGACCGAGTAAATAAATGAAAACTGTCTTTATGCAACGTGTTGTCAGCGTCCCCGTATCTCGGTGTGTTGCAACCCTCAGCTCAGAGCCCGTGTTGGCCGTGTGACTCATGACCGGGAGCCTAAAATAGCAGCAGCGATTGATCACTTATCAGCTCCGATCTGAGGAGTCAGGACTGTTCCTCCTGCAAACGCAGGAGAATGTGGATCCATCACAAACATGTTTACTCTGTCTGCAGAACGTGCTGTTGACGGTGGTGAGGCTGCAGGTCATTGTCGTTTGGTGCCATGTTGTCCACATCACACAGCAGGACACTGCTATGCAACGCAGTTTACACATAATCAGCATTAATCTGGAGTTTTATGGCTATAATTGTGGCTGAGGTCAGAAATTATATTAGTGTTTAAAAGCCAGACACAAGAATAAGACCGTCACTGGCTGATTCCATTGATCCTCTGATTTTGGCTGTAGCACCGAAAACGTGGACGCTCGTGTTAACGTGTCTGCTGCATCTGTTGTGTCTCATGTATTTTTGAGACTTTCCTGTCATGGGAGTCGACCCTGTGGCTGCACATTTACACCGAATGATGTTTGGATGAATCATAATGAGGAAAACCCTTTTCTATGCAGAGTATCTCTGTACAGAGCCAACAAGCAGGTCAGCTGATTTCAGACCAGAACATCCAGGGACTAAACAAAGCCGTGAGCGGCGTCTCTGCTCCCTGCACGGGCTCGAACTTCCGACGTCCTACAAATCTGCATCTACAGTCCAGCCGTCCTCAGGCGGACACTCATGACCTGCTCCTGGTGGAGTTGGACCCAATGTCGAGGCTCAGCAGGGTCTCCCGGCGTCTTTCCAGGCTATTTCCTCTTCACAGTCACTTCTCCTCAGCCACTGACTACGGGTGGCCGCACCGTCGGCCATGTTTACCTGCGCCTGCTTTAGGCTCCTCCCCTTTATGAGGGTGTGCTGCACAACCTGAGCATCTAAATGCAGCAAATAAAAAGGCACGTGTACATTCACATCCTGAACCCAAATGTGTTCCATTCGCAAAGGTTGTCCCACCTCTGCCACTGTGTGAAAAGTTATTTGCTCACTGGCAAAGCCAAATGGAACGCAGCCCCTTTTCGTTCTCATTTGAAAACAGGATTTTGTATCGGCGGCATGTTCAGACGAGTCTGTTAAAACCTGCCGCTGTTTTTCTGCTTCGGTCTCGATCCACCTCGGTCCATCAGAGCAGAAATTATGCTCCTGTTTTCCTGTCCAATCCAGGTGCAGCCTCCTCACCGTCTGCATGGCAACCAGGCTGCTGCTCAGCTACTGGCTCTTTATCAGCAGCAACTTTCCACACGTCCACATTTCCCTGGTTTCTAATTATATTTGCTGCTGTTTCGACGTGCTTTCCAAAACTGCACGACGCAGGAATTGTGAGGCGTGTTACTGGTTCTTCACTCCGGGACTCAGGAAACAAACAGTCCTCCTCTAATCCTGTTTAGATTTTGGTCTGAGGCACAAAATGGGTCAAAAGATCTTTGCTCTGCAAGGTTCCATGTTTTGACAGAATAATGCTTGTTGGTGTTTATTCTCTTCTATACATATTTGAGGGATTTGATTCACTAAGGGCCTTTTTATCTGTGTTAGCCACAGGATAAATTCCACTTCAACTGTGTCCCCTCCTCTTTCCTGCTGAGGGTCCGTTTGTTTGTTAAAGGGTTTAATGTTTAGCTCACACCCCACACCCACACTTTTATTCTGACAGGTCGACCGTCTTCGCTTTCATTCAGACACACTGACCTGAGCAGCTGTGCAGCTCCTCTTCATCATAGAACTGTAAAAATCTGCTCTGACCGTCCATCTGTCTTTCTATACAAGCTGCAGCTGAAGGTCTTCGTCCTCTGGATCCAGCAGTTTTCTTCTCTGAGCAGAGATGGGACCTCGAACAGCAGGTGAGCACAGTCCAGGTGCAGATGGGTGAAAACCAGCATCAACATCATGATTCAAATTGTTTGATAACTGAGCAGCTCAATTATTTCCAACAATCAGCTTTTGAAGAGCTTTGTCATGTGATTTTGGCTGAGCCCAGTTCCCTGTTATCTTCACTGAGCGCTGACAGGAAGAACAGACGAGACAGAGACACGCAGAACGTTGCATGATGGACATAAAAATGACAATTGTGTGATTAGAAACTTTGCAGAATGAAACTGAAACTTTAAAGCACAAAACAAATGACAAACGATTTTCAATGAAAAAGTCAAAAATGTAAAAAATACAACAACAAATATTTTAGCTCTCATTAATATTCAGAGCTGCTCATAGTGAGAGTTCTTTTAATAGCAGACAAAAAAATGTTGACTTTTTAAAAAACGATTGATTGGAGTCTAGTAAACTTCGGAGACCGTCCCTGAAATTCCACCGGCTTTCAACTTGCTTTCTACGGCTTTAGTGTGTAAATGTACATGAACTAATAAAATAATTTTCTGCTTCTAGCTACAAACGTCCTCCAGATGACATTATTCAGAGAAGTTTTATTATCATCATGAGTTCAGATGATGTCATTAGGAGGAGCTATGGAAAAGCAGGTTGACCATGATTACAACCTCCATAGTACGAGCAACACGGTGACATGGTCTGAACTAAAGGTTCCTCCAAGCGATGGAGGCATTTTTCACTAAGAAGTAGAGTGTGTTTATAGTTAATAATGTGTTTCTTGCTATATTTGTGTCAAAGGAAATTGAAACCTTTAACCTTTTCCAGAGATGCATGATCAAAGCATTTCACATAATGTAGAAGGAGGCTGGACACAATCTCAGAAAACTGATGAAAACGTGATTGTATTTATTTTTTGTGTCGTCTCCACCTGGTCACTTTCTCTCCGCCAGTCACCAGCTCCAAGGAGGTGAAGACGGCTCCGGGAGGAGCTCGACTGAGGAGCAGCAGCGACGGAAGCGTGTACAGCAGGAGAGCAGCGGCTCATCAGATGAAGACCTCCTCCTCGGCACTGGTGCTCTCCAACCCTAAGTCAGGTAAAAACGGAAGGAAACGCGTTCTCCTGTAGAGTTGATGGCCGTTCGTGAGGATCCCGTTTCTTGATGTGTTTACTGTCATGCTTAGTCCTGAAGAGGCCAGTGAGCACGGAGGAGCTGCAAAGACCAGGAGGGCCCTACATGAAGAAAACATGCACCGTATGTGCTCGATTGTCTTTCCGTTCGAACCTGCAGTTGCATAATGTCACATGATCCAGTGGCGGTAACGTCGCAGCTGTGTGTGTGTGTGTGGCAGATTGTGGGCGACGCAGTGGGTTGGGGGTTCGTGGTCAGAGGAAACAGGCCGTGTCACATCCAGGCTGTGGAGCCCTGCGGACCGGCTGCTGCTGCAGGGATGAAGGTATGAATCATGGGAAACACGAGGTTTGTTCAAAAGTCACTCACGTCTGTTACAAAAGCTGCGATTCTCTCAGTAATTGTAGGAAAACCTGGATTCTGGGTTCTGTGCTCGTGTCATGTGCAGTGGGTTCTTTCAGGAGAAAGAGGTTTCCTTCATGAAGCTCTCCTCTCGTGTCTCACCTGCAGGTTTGTCAGTTTGTAGTTTCGGTCAACGGCATCAACGTCCTCCATTTGGACTATCGGACCGTCAGCCACCTGATCCTCACGGGACCCCGAACGGTGGTGATGGAGGTGATGGAGGAGACTGACCAGTGAGGGCTGACAGGAACATCAGCAGCACGTACTGATGGAACGCGAGTCACGTCTGAGGTTTCCCTCCCTGGACTGCACAAGAATGAAAAGGGGAACTAGAACGTGTCAGTGTGGATGGTGAAGTTACAGCACGTCTGCTGCAGGACACAGACACCATCTCGTGATCTGTTTGGCCTTCAGCGGTTAGAATGGGCGACCTGCCTAAACGCTTCTTTAAATGATTTAATGTGACAGAAACTTTCATGACGACAGAACACAAGATGGCGTCCACCACTTACCACGGTGTGATGTAACTTCACAGTCTGTCTGATGTGCTCAGGAGGCAGCTGCTGGTTTCATTGTTTGTTGGACTGATTCTGGCTGTTTGTATCTCTCACACACAGTGGGAGTTATGTTTGGTGGACGTGTGTTTGCTAAGTCTGAACCGAGCAGACTTACCAAACGTTTCCTGCCCTAATACGTGATCGTGCATTACAATGTCCAGTTTGTGGGACCAGAACAGGAGCTGGACAGAGTCCGAGGAAGATCGAGAACGTGTGTGTGTGTGTGTGTTTGAAACACGTCCACAATCTTTCTCCAACTCTAACGTCAGTGGTTTTCTTAACCAGACACAGGACTCAGAACTGATCTCAGGTCTGTGGGTTGACAGTCTCCTCCCTGCAGCTCACGGCGTTAGGACAGTCAATTACAGTGAATGCATTTCCTGCTGAGCCTGCTAACAGGCCACGACTGTGTCCAAACTTGCACTGCTCTGTTCCTGTGGCCGACAGGAGAATCAGCTTCCATTTATTTCAGCCAACGGAGAAAAAAACATAAAGTGATTTGTTCATGTTGCTTCCTGTTGTTAAAGGCTGAAGCACGTGTGTTTGCAGGGTTGGGGCTGTGGCTGCTCTGCTCAGACCTCTAATTCGTCCACTCGTCTCATTAAGGACGACGTGTCCTTTCACGGCCCCTGCAGCTGAGGACGTCGGCTTTCTCCTATTTATTCCAAACCAGCCTAAGACTTTGTTTCGGAGCCTTTTTTTTTCGGACAGGAAACACAAACGCTTTGATGAGCTGCTTTAACGAGGCCAAACCGGAGAACATGTGCCCTGTGCATGTGACGCTGTTGTTGCTCAGAGAGTCTGAGAATCGATCTCGTCGTCGCCTAAGTAGTTGGTGTTTTCCTCGCCATCACCTGTCTGTCACAGCAGCACACACACACACACACACACACACACGCACACACACACACCCCTGCGCCCCCCCGGCCGTGTTGACTTTTCCATCCATTCCTCAGCTTCCCAGAAAGGAAATGAGGAGCATGAAGCAGAGGGAGGCGGAGGAGGCCGACTTTACCTGTTTAGCTGAGCGTTGTCTAATTTATTAATCTTTTTATACCTTTGTGGTGTTTGTACCTCGCGGTTGCTGTGTGCCTGTGTTGAGCGTTGGTCCTCAGCAATTGAGTGAACCACAATTGAGGCTGTTTTTGAATCTTTAAAAGGTTTTTTAAAATTGTGAGGAGGCATTAAGCTTTTACAATCTTCGTTAAAAGTAGAGAGTAATTGAAACGCGATTTCAAGCAGAGAGTGAGTCTTTAAAATATCACTTTCAGTTTGCGTTCGTGGACCCTGTTATTCTTTTGTGTTACACTATGTATTGTTTTTTTTTCATGTCTTTCTACATCAATTCAAACTGTTTGGTGCGTTTGGTTGATTTTCACTGTAAAAAAGCACAAATCATGTGTGATTGAAATAAAATCAAGCAAACAGCTGGATCGGCTGGTTCCTGAATAACTGTTAGCACAGGGGATGTTATACTGAACACGGGATGTTAGAGTGCATCATCTGAGGGACGACAGTCAGCATGGTCGGGGTTGTTTCTGGGAGGTTTAGTGTCTCCTGGGAACAAACTCCTAATTCGATAAAAGGTTTATAGGTTCATCAACAGCAGGTTGGGACTTTTAAATAAAGACTCTACGTAAAATGTTTGATGTGATGTTGATGTCGTGCTGTGGCTCGCGTTTCACTTCACTTCGTACACGTGTGTTTGGTTCAGGACTGCAACTGAGTTCTCACCTGAGCTGGAGATTTGGCACTTACAGACATAGTGATGAATCATCAACAGACCTTGAGAATAAATGTGGATTTTGGCCTTAGTTCCTTTGTCTGGCTCCCACTGACAGACCCAAGGTTTTAAACGTAGCTCTGAGGCCACAGTTCTACCTCCTAAAAGGTCTCGGGTCCTGCTGTAGCCCTTTCTGAAGGTCCAGGATCAATCAGCAGGGCAGAATGTTATCGACTGGTGACAGATCTGGCGTTTTAAGACACGTGTTCACATGGAAAAGGCACAGCAGGCCTCTGCACTGCAAAAGTAGCAGTGAAAACCCGCCAATATTGAAGAACTCAAAGCCTGTGCTGCCTTAAATCAAAGAATCCTTTGTAAAACAGCGGCTGTAAGTTGCAGGCAAAAAAAAATCTTTACTCATTGTTTTTGAGTGATGCAAACTTAAAACGGCTGCAAAAATGAGGTAATGACATCACTTAACCAGTGGGAGGCAGTGATGCACAACAAGCTGCCCCCAGGGGTTTTAGCAGGTATTCACGGGGTCATAGAGGTTTATATTAACTGAGTTTCTTTGCTCTTGGAAAATCCTCTGCTGACATTTGCTGAGGACAAAGGGAGGACGCACGTAAAATGCATTTCTTGTTTGTGAAGTACAGTGGTGGGATTGATGGAACAGTGGTTACTATAGTATTAATGCACGTTCATTAATTTTAACAAACCATGACCAAAGACGATGTGACCAAAGTAGAAAGTCATGAAAATGTACAGTTTCTGAATACCTGTCAGTTCTTTGTGCAGTTCATTAAGCATTCAGACTGTATGTTGTAATAAGAAAAACCCAGAAAATTCTGGTTCCTGCTGGACTGATTGTTTGTTTTTGTAAATTTGGGGCCTTAAAGATGATTTTTCATAATGTTGGGAGTTTGAGTCAGTGCTGGACCATTGAACTTTCAAGCTGTGGAATGTTTCCCAGCAAAGACACAAAAAATCTCCATTATTACTGACACTCTCTGTTATCAACACGTGAAATCCTTCCTGACTGACTGATGGGAATTAGCCTGTTCGTTAAAAGGTCAAAGGTCACAGAGTCAAGTTAATTCTTTAAACTGTGCTTCACACTCATGTTATGAAACACTTCCTGTCAGTTAAACTGGGCCTGAAGCGTGACTGTGTTATCTCCTCTTGTCTGAGGAGATGTAGGACGAATTCCTGAACATTCCTGGGGATCTTAGTGAATTCCTCGTCAACGGCTTCTGCCTCGAAGCTTGTAGAGACGCATTCAACAAAAACAAAACCGAGGACACACAGGAGCAGTTCAGGCACATTTTAGAGCAAAGTCCCAACGTAGAGGGTCGAAAGAAAAGCTCAAGTGCTCATTTAATTGACTATCGACTGGAAGTTTCCACCTGTTCAATCAAAACACAGAAGATTTGCTTCCTAACATCAGTTGGGATGAGATGAGAAGACCATGATGAAGTCCATTCGATCAAACCAGAGAGCAGTAAGAACTCAACACCTTGAGCCACCATCAGTAATTATGAGCTATTACCAGTAAAGTATTAAAACTCGGAGGAGGAGTACGTCCCCATGAACATCAGAACGAGCAGCCGCGGATTCTAAGCGGTTTAACTATAAAAACATCACAAACTCTTTTACACAATCATCGACTTCAGTGGGAACCATAAAAAAACTTTACAGCCTTCATCCAAAACGGTTACACGCAGAGAAAACAATAAGACACAACACAAATCAGATTAAGCCAGGAGAGATGAAAAGCATAACAAATAAAGAGATTTAAATGTGTCCGCTTGAAAGCTCTGCACACCAGTACCAGCAGATACAGCCCGTAATAAAAACCCACCACACAGCGGCGTGTGCGAGATCTGATTAATTATGGTAATTTCTCAAATCAAATGGAAACTATTAAGATCCTTCTAACCCTTTCTGGGAGGCTCCAAGCTTTGATCCATTATTGATTTCACTTATTAAATTCAGTGCCGTAATCAAAGGACCATGCAAATGAAAGGACGGTGGAAGGTCAGAGGAGGCTGAGATGAGGCTCATTATGGAAATGTGTGAAACCACAGCCGATCAGCTTCCACATGTGATCGTGTGAAAAGACGATTCATCTGCAGTTTTGGCAAAAAGTCTATCAAAAAGGAAAAAAAATAATTCAACAACAGGACGGATGCAGCTCATGAATCACAGATAAAAATGAACTCGCGAGACTTGCTGACAGCATATTTGTTTCCCTTGCTGCTGCTCAGACCGTCACAGGGCTGTCGACAAGTCGTGATGACAGAGATGGAACAGAGCGAGAAACCGTGGCTGCAGCTGCACAAATGTGTCTCAGGAGCAATTTGGACGCCGTGACGTCGACGCCGATTGTGGCCGACGGCTCCACAGGTTGTGCAGTGAGCTCGCTGAATCCAAAGGCCACAAGCAAAGATCTGAAGTGGAAGAACACGAGTCGTTTGCCTGTGAGCAAGACGGCCCCAACCTCGATTTATCCAGCACAATATCGCAGTATCTAACCTGATATTAACAGCTGCAGATCATATTTGTCTATCTGCAAATGAACAATTTGACAGTAATTTTCCTAATTTCTCTTTATCTAAAGAGTTTAGAAAATGTACAAGCAGCATTTAAAGGAATTACAGCAAGTACCATCCATGTATCTGGGCCAAACGAAGCAGGTTTTTGGAATGTGGGAGGAAATTCAAACTCCACGTTTGTTCAGGGACATGAACCCGCAACCTGTGGGCCTGCAGCACCAACCATGCCACCGCCATGCTGCCAGTGAGCGGCGAAACAGCAAAGTCAGAAACACAGGATCAAAATGACGACTTAAAACTTCAGCTTTGTGAAGTGAAACTGCTTTATTTTGCCATCGTACATATGAAGGTGTATCTGAGTCGGATGGAGCCGCTGTGGGTCAACCTAACACACACGTTCTTAGCGGTGGAGGAAACCTGCACGAACACGGGGAGAACATGCAAAACTCCACACAGAGAGGAATCGAACCCTCGCTGTGAGAGTGCTAACCACTCTTCCACCTCCACAGAGATGAAACTGACCGAATCATCTCAAGCTATAAAACAGATGTGTTTTTTTCAACCCTTTAACAAACGGCATCATGTCCCACAGATCAGGACTTGAAATGAGCTTCTTTGACACGCAGGTGTGTGTGTGTGTGGGTCTGGTGGGTCCTGATCCACTTTTACATGCTCTAGTACCTCCTACTGGTAGAACCGGGGAACCTGCACATGGGGGACCACAGCAGACTCTGCACGGACTCCATCCTGACCATCATTTCTCTCTAGAGGCACTTTAGTGTTTGGCAATTTGAATTTACAGCCACCGCTGATTAAATGAAGTGCTTTATGAGCAGCCCTTGAAGGACACATAAATCAGCGTGGTTTGTTTCCAATGGGGCTTTTATGAACTCATCATGGCTCTGAGGTCACAGTGCTGAGCTGTCGACACAGAGCGAAGTTAGTGCAACACAGATGGAAAAAGACTTTAAACAGAAGAAAACTGCCATCGTGATGTTTGAAACTGATCAGTCACAAGGATAAAACCATGTGGCACTTTTACTACAACAAAACAGATTATTTTACGTGAAAATATGATGAACTAATAAGTGCTGATCTATTATTATGGGTTAACCACTGTGTTTTTTCTCTGGGAGAAACACCATTATCATTTTTCAGTCAGTAACAATCCGGCTGTTTGTCTGTACCTGTGATTCTCCGCAGGTGGACACAGTCTTACTTTTCATTTCTGCAAGAACTGAAGCAGAATTGAAGCTAATAGAAAAAACTAATTTCTCAATATGGGCAGAAGAGACGAGTTTGAACAGAGAGAATCGTGAGTTTTGCAAGCATAAAAACTGGAGATGAGTCACAACTTTAACAGCCCATAATAGGTGATTTGCTTCCATGCGGCTTCATTTTGCTGTGTCCGGGCCTGAATGCAGGTTCGCTGCCTTGCTGAGTTTCTTGATTGTTAATCTTTCACCGCCAAAAACTGTTCCATGTATTAAACTGCTGTGTTCATCAGCAGCAGGAAGTGATGGGCTTTCTGATCAGTGACCATGAGTTCCACAGCTGCATATTCATGATCATGGTGATGAGACCTGAGAGACCGCTGGGGGTCAAAGGTCACGCGCTCAGCAAACAGCCCATTGTCCCACCACGACCTCTGAACAATCCAGGTTTATTTCCAGGGTGACAGTTTCCACCTGAAGGAGCTCGTCGTGCAAAGATATTTTAATATCTTCACATTATGTCCTGCACCGTCGGGGCCGCTGACTGCAGCCCACACCGAGGCCCTGCCCGGGGCCACGGAGCCGCGCACACCGGCCGCCCGTCACCCACACGCGCTCTGAGGGGGAAAGGAATGAGAAGCTGCCGGCGTGGAGGGTGGAGGAAGCGGGAAACACCCACCAGCCTGATGCCAGTCCCACCTGGGAGCGGGCCGAGCGGCTCGGTCAAGCCGGGCAGAACAGGAAGCGGGTCGGCGGCGCCTTCACAGTAAGAGCGAACGAGAAAGCGCCGTTTGTGTGACGCAGGTGGGGACAAGCTGAAAACCATGAATATTTTCATAGCAGCTGTTGCTCCTTTGATTATAACCATGAAGATAAAAACGTGAGTGCAGCTGAGAAGACGTTTGTCTACAAGACTCGGAACTTTAACGTAAGATGCAATAATTAACTGCAGCTAAACGCTACATGCTAACAGCTAGCAGGACATGTTCACCACGGGGTTAATATCCATAAAGTTATTAGTGGTGTTTCTGGGGTTGGCCACATTCTGTGGACAGAGTATTAATTAGACAATGTCACACAAAAGCATGGAAATGGGAGGAAATTACACACACGAAAAAAAAACATAAGTTCCTGTGTATTTGTATCTCTCCTTGACTTAAACTATTTTTTGCTCGTCTCGTGTTGGATAAAAACAAACGTCAAGCGATTCATAATTTAATAACGCTCTGGAAGTCAAGGGATTTTATTTTGAAGGGTCCGGGCGGCAGTCGGGCGTGTCCGCGTCTCCAGCTTGTGTCGCGGTCGACAGACGCGTCGGAGCCGCGGAGTTGGCGGACAGAGGGAGCCGGATCCGCGGTGGGGCTGCTTGTCTGCTGTCCGGAGGAGACGCGCGTGGTCTGACCAGGTAGAGCTGCTCTTTCATTCGGTTCCCGGCGCCGTCACCTGCGTCCGGATCAATTAGGCGAAACTTCCCGCTGCCTGCGCTTGCAGCACATGTTTCTCCGTCGTGATTCTGTGTAGGACACTTTCAAAATGCTGAATTCATAAGGCTGGAACGATATTTTGTGGGATGCGACCGCACAGATCTCATCTGCAGGCTCGTGATCCGGCCGGAGGCTGAAATCTCCAGGTGTTTTAACGTGGCCACAAACTCGCCACAGTCCCGCTGGAAGTGCCGGAGGTGAAATGTCAGGGCGGTTATTGTCAGCAGATGTATAATACTAAAAGGCTTTTTATTAGCACATGCACAGCTCGCCTCAAAGCTCACGGGCTGAAAACACCGAGTCGTAATAGTCAATAAATTTGGGAAAATTGCCTGAAATTAAAAGTTGGCTGCTGGATAATTGCAACTAAACGAGTGTGTTCCTACATCCTGTTATCCGTGCAGGGTCACTTCTCCCACACGTCAGGTGCAGCCGCCTCCACTTATTAATGTCTCGGGCTTGTATTATCATAGCTCGCCTTGTTGTACAGGACATATTTGACCCCCTGCACCCTCACACATCTGCAGGGAGAGACGTCAACAAGCAGGGAGGACGCTGAGGAGCCCGCACTGTACTTTTGAAGCTCTGCCTTGATCCAGAAATAGTCTGCGGAGGTAAAGTACAATGTGATATTAACTTACAGGAGGAGCCAGAAACATTAACCAGTCACTTAAATGGAGGCTCAATACAACGGGGCTGATCTCCTGGTGATTACGTTTCAGATTAAAGAAAAGATTCATTTTGATTCTTGATAAATTGCCTAACACCAGTGTTGTTTAAAGCGCTTGGTCCTGGTTACTGAAGAAGTGAGAAAAGCTGTTGTTTCAACCTAGAGATGTGCACAGTAAATTTTATCTTTAAAAAACTGCCACTCCAAATTGAATTAAACCCATTTAAACTATAGATTTGATGCTTGCCAGCAACATTCTGCATATTCACACGTATCATCATTGTACCTTTTTAAAAAAATATATGCTACATGTGCTGTTAGATTTGGATTGTCAGTAGCGAGAAGTCGAGTTTGTCAGACAGGACATCAACTTGAAGCATACTTCTATACCGACGGCGCTTTCTGCAGACGCCTTTTAGCTTCACGTTAGCAGCCTAAATGAAGTCAAATCATGTTCACATGAATCCAACACTTCACATCTTGGAACGCAGGGGTTCCCAAAATTGGGAGCCTCAGGGCCTCCTTCCTGCTACTCGTTTTCCAACTATTGCTGCCCAACTTGTGCCCCACCCGCTGCTGATTACCTGGATCAGATGTGCTCCATCAATCAGACGCTGAAAGACATATCCTCTTAGATCAGGGTGGGGCGGGGCAAGAAAAGGCAAATTGGGAACTTGCAGCTTCTGTTGGGAACCACAGTTTTAGACCTGATGCCAGAGATAAAACCTCTTCAAAAGAGATTTTAATAAATCTGCTGCTCTTGTAGATTTGAGCTCTAGTGAGTGAGTCAGCAGGCGGGAGAATGTTTGACGGTGCTGTAAACTGTGGTGAGTGACTATTCATGCCACAGCTCACAGAACATTTGTCATTCAACTTGGGTCATGTAATAGAATGTCACTTTCTTCACTTATGTCGCCCTACAGCGCCGTCGGAGAACCGGTCAGAGATCTGTTCTTTAAGCATTTGAAGGGACGGGCAGAGATGGTCAATAAACTTTGGACTAAATTTAAATTGAATCTGTTCCTTTAATCTATTCTTATCTAATGCATTCGTGTATCATTCATCAAATTCCAGACCTTTTTGAATTTGCAGCAATTAAACACAAGAAATTTGGTTCAAGCATACATCAAAAATTCAAGTTCCGTATGGTTTTTCTTTCTCTCAGCGTTTAAATTGTCTCTTTTCTCCTTCCCTCTCTTCGTCCTCCTGTCCCTCACTCACTCATCCCTCGCTCCTCTTTGTCTTTCTTTTACCCTTTTCCATCTCCTGTATCCCTCTACTCCCTCTCTTCTCTTCCACCACCTGTCCTTTCCTGCTGCCTCCTGTCTTTCCTCCCCTCTTTGCTTCCCCCTCTTTTGCTCAGGTGTGTCGTGTCTTCCTGTTCGCTGGTGTCAGGATGCAGTTCTCACTCAGATTGAGCCTCTGCCTGCTGGGCTTCATTCTCATCTGCCCGTTCCCTCAGCCAGCGCGGGGCCAAGGTAAGTATCTGTACAAGCCTGCTTTCCTCTCACAGACCTACAGGGTCACTGAGGCCTGACGGGGGTTTACCACACAGCCACATTGGGCCAAACATGGCCAAGCTTTTGAAAGAAGGGGCTAACCTTGGTGTTTTCTAATGTTACCCCACGAGGCAAGTTGGAACGTTCAAACCTGCAGCTAACCTGCACCTGGTGTAGATAATACTGCCCTTGAAGAACAACAATGGTTTCCCTCTACCACCATGCAAAGCCGTCTATAGCGGTGCTTAATGGTAATACCAGGAATTCTTGCCAAACAAGGCCCACAGAATCCTTCCTGAAACCCAGGTTTTAGTGGCAGATTCTGCTCCGGCAGTTTCTGAGCAATCACAGCCTGGAGACTATTTACCCAAAGTCAAGCAGGGGTTTCCAAAGCTTCCTTTTATAGGGCTAAGCAGGGTGAGTCAGAGCTTTTTATACTGGCACCAAAACAGTCTTCAAACAGCCTAGTTTTCTAAAATGCTTGGTGTCAGATATTTATCATCGCTCATCTGCCTTTAGCAGTATGACTCAGAAGCTCATCGCTGGCTAGGTAAACCTCAGTGTAGCTCTGTTGTGGAAATGCAGGCATCCTCTTGTGTGGTCATCCTTTTAATTAGCGGGTTTAATTCTGAGAATCACCGTGTCACAATTTTGATGTGCAGCTTTACTCCAAGGAAACTGAGTCTTGGTTGTTGTTTATACTGTAATTACATTTTTTACGTGTGCACGATGCCAAAATCATAATGGAAATTTTACTGTTTGTTTCGGTGTCTGGTAGACAGACATTGATTTGCTGTGGCACATTGTGTCAACGTTTGTAATGACTTTACAAACAATATTTCTGGGGGGCTCAAACATCCTTCCCATGATGAGTTTTGTCTAGCTCGCAGAGTTTGTGCAAAGCCGTCTTGAATAGATCTGTGCTGCAGTGAAGCCTTTTTGTAATGTCCACATTGATCACGTAAAGCACACTGACCTAGAAAGCATTTCTTCTATAATTACAAAGACAGCCACTATTAAACAGTGAATCATTCTGTCTGTCACCAACCCTTCAACTTTGCTCTTTATCATAATTACATTCATTCAGTCCAAGATCATTTGGAAGCTCTGTGAGAGCCGTAGAAGTGTGTTTTTTTGTTTTGTTTTATTTTATTCCCTTAATGGAGCCAAGAGATGCAACTGGAGGAGGTTGCCATAGCCGTGGCTTTATGGGTCCAAAACCGCAGAAGAATGAGGACAATTCTGGTAATTGTTTCTGTCTGGAATCTGAAACAACGAGAAGCTTCTTCAGCGTATGCACTAGAAATGTTGAACCTCTCTCTCTTTTGCCATTGCCACCAACTTCATCCGTAGCACTTCCTGGATAGATGAACTGTAAACCTTGGCGCACACTCTGTCTTGTAACTCTGTCAGGGCCATAATTGGCCCAGTAAAGGTACAGCTTGACCCAGCACAATGACTCTGTCACAATGAGGACGGGCGCCTAGTTTTAGTAAATTCAGAGCAACCACAACATTCCTCAGTAAAGAGACCATGGTGTGCTAGCCTTGACTACAGCAGCGACCCAGGAAGAGCTGAGGAGTTACGATCAGCTTGGAGAGCTTTCACTGAGAAACGCCCCGCCTGAGCTCAGAGTAACTGTGTTTTAGCAAAAGAGCAAATGAAAAGGAACATGAAAAGCTGACAACAAATAAATATCCAGACTTCATGCTGTTCTGCGAACACAACATTTGCCAGCTCAGAGGTGTGAGAACAAAGAAGCTTTCTTCTTTACTTCAGTGTTCAGCCTTCCTGCTCACCAGGTTTCCTTGTGCTGTATAGAAATGTGAGTTGGGACTGTGATTAACGTAAAACTTAGTGCCGCCATTTAGATGACTGTCTGTCTTCGATCTTTCCATCAGGAACTTTAAAGTATCTGCATGTGCTGTTAACTTGGACATTGAATCTTAGATTTAGCATTAGTCAGGTCCAAGTTAAGACCTTAGATGCAACATCATCCACAAATGCAGTGGAAACGGATTCTTGCGATGTGAATGATCCACTGTTTTAAACTTGATATTATTTAAAACTTTAGGATTATGTTAAGCTCCTTTTGTAGTCGTCTTCTTTTTAGTTTACTACAGGTTCTCACCTAAGAGTACACAGACTAACTTTGTATTCAAAGTCCAAATGTCAGCCCATTTCTTTCCAACTTAGCGTTAGAGTGCATAGAGTAGCTAGGCCTTTTGAATCTATCTTCTCTTTTTCTATATTCTAGAATCCTCCTTTTAGTTGATGAAATTGTCTAAAGTTTCAGTCACTGTTATTGTTTCAAGATGTCAGTCTCGTCTGGCATCATCCCGGAACAAGAGACTTGTTGATTACTATATTTTCTGCAGGTTTCTTTGAATTGAGGGGAAACAGTTGATGGGAGAGTGGTCAAACATCAAAGTGGTCACACTTTGTAATGTTCCTTTTGGAGAGCCACTTCAATCCCAGCGAATTTAATCAGAGGCTGTGGGGAGAGGGAAAAAAAAATCAGTGCATGAAAAATAATTGGATCTCCAAATTATATTTGAAATTACAATTTCCACAGGAAGAGGACACGTGTTTTTTTAAATCCCACCAGTGGTTGACCTTTATCATCCCACGTCACCAGTGACTCTGAAAGCTTTAGCTCCAGTTTGCGCTGGAATGACAGCGTCTGCTGAATATCTTGTGGCAATAAAACAAATTTTAGGATTGTAAAAAAAAAAAGTTTGAATTGTGGTGATTGTTGAAAATAAATATGAGCGTTGAACGTTTTCTGCGTTCAGCGTCTTCAGGATAGCCTGAACGTAACTTTGACTCGGTAGAACTTTGTGTCCCCTCTTAAAGCTGCCGTCGAAGCTTTCTACTTGCAGGCTCGGCACCACACCCTCACCTAGTCTTGTGGCCTGATTTTATTTCATTTTTTCCCTGTATCTCACTTGAATTTAAAAGGCATTAGAAAACGTTGCACGTCAGACTTGCTGCACAACTCCCAGTGGGTGTGACGGACACCTCTCCTAGCCTCAGCAGCAGCCGCCTCTGTTGTTTGCACAAGATTCTTCATGAAAAATAGATGAGAATTAGGTTCCCATCTCTACAGGCAAGGCCTTTTGTCTTCACCAGGTTTTCTCTGCATCCAATACTTGTGTGTCTCTGTGTGAATACAGTCTCACCGAGAAGATCCATGGCTTTTTCTGTGTGTGTGTGTGTGTGTGCGTGAGATTGTGAGTGGTGCTGCAAAGGAACCGGCAGGTTTCTTTTAAGAGGTGTGAGGAAAAACAACCGCCAGTGCTACATGGAATAAGGTGTTTGGGGATTTTCATGTTGCGGACAAATAAATAATTCATGGACACACGTGCACATGTAGAGGCATTTCCACGCGTACGAACCAACACACAATCAACACATTCCACTACAAACACAGATGAGTGGAATCTGTGTTGGGAATCATTTGGGATTTGAGCAGCTCTCTCCAGATGAGAGAACGTCCTTTGTTTCTGAGACAGAGCGGTAAACCCTGAGCCGAAATCCCATGCAGCCCTCACTCTCATCCCCAGGTTGGTGAGATAATTGGTACAGTATTCCTTATGTGTGTTTGGATATAAATATATTTGCCTGCTGCTGAATACGCCGGTTTCATTCTGTCCACTGAAATCAGGATTATTCTTCTGTGCTGAACTCAAGTTTCTTTATATACCTACATTTCCTACAAACATCAGCGCGTAAGGAGGCGGTTCGCTCAAAAAGCGGCAGAGTTGTTTGGTGACGGATCTTCTAAATCCTCGATTTTTAAATACAAATATTTTTAAATATCTGATATGAAGACAGACGCTTCTGCTTGCAACAAAGCGGCCTGTTTACGTTTGGTGGCACAAAAAACTTGTAATGTGCGATCACTCGTTCCTAACGCTGTCACCGTGTGCAGAGCCAGGGCGTGTATTTTGATCCAAACAGGTGCACAGAAATAAAATCCCCCTTTAAAAAGTGCATTTACCAAAGTCAATATCTTTTTCTCGTGTTTAGTTTCTCGTGAGCCGTCCCTTAAAGCCTCTTGTTTATTGCGCGTCGGAGCATCAGAGCTCTGCCGAGCGTCAATCACGGTGTAGGTATTTAAAGAAGTCAGCGGCAGCAGATGGCTCACCTCATAATGAGGACACAAACACACAAGTTTGTGGCTTTTATATTTATTTTCCACCTCATGGCTTTTCTTTTTTCCTCCCACAGTTAACTAAATTAGATTGGGGATGTGTTGTTCTGCTGTAGATACATATTTATTATCTGGGATTTGGCTCTGTCTGGCGTGAAAATGACGGGGTGTTGTGGTTGTTGACCATGGAAATGTGGTTTTTGGCATTGCAGTGCTTTACAATGGCCTTCTCCCAGTGTTAAAAACACAACAACACTCCTCATGAGCTCAGTGAAATACGATCGTGAACTAGAAGAATCAAGTTCCGTTACTACGCTGACGTTGACTTTGCTGAGGTTTACACGAGGCCATTGTAAAGAATATTTGGATATTGTGAAGTTCCCTGGATCTAGTCATTCTGTGTTGTACATCTAAACAATCCTGGAGGACAGGAGAGGAATAGTCTACGGCTGCTATTCCAGTGTCTTTCCCCTTGGTGCCTTCTGTTCTTTTTCTCCTTGCAGTTAAAAGTGAGTCCCATTCGCTCCTTTTTCTCATCCTCTTCTTACCCCTGACAACAGTTTCAAAGCACAGGGACGCAGAGAGAAAAGAATGGAAAATAAAATGAGATCTGGATAGGGAGGGATCAGTTATGAAGCGAACGACCGAGGGACAGAGGAGGAGACGGAGAGCGAGCTTGAGAAAATGAAAAGAAGGGACGAGCGCGACAGAAAAGTGGGGCTTAGGCCTCTAGGCGGCTGACGGAGCCAACAACTAATCAGGATGAGAGGCAGGGGCGTCGCTTTGATGCTGACGGTAAGTGGAACAGAGAAGACGACCTGTCGCATCCCTGCTGAGACAAGCACAATGAGGGCTCATCAATGGACGAGGAAGATGAGGATGAGGAAGAGAAGGAGAATGGGATTTTGCTTTTTAATGTAACATCTGTGCAAGCTAATCTTCTCTCTGACGTGTATCCTCCCGCTCGGATGAGATACAATTTACTCTTCTTTATTATTTTTTCCTAACTGTTGAGAAACACAGATGGAGCGACTGCCTGTGCGTCGCCATAACTCTGGAGGGAGTTCAATCTAACTTCACTCAGTCACAGTTGTGTTCTGTGCTTAGCGGATGAACGACCGCGCTGAAATAAAACAGAAGGAAAGCAGAATCTGTGAAACCTGAGCAGTGCTACTGGATGGGACTAATTAAGCATAAATAGGCTTTTTTGTCACTTTGAAGACCAGCGTGACAGATCACATGCTGATATTTATACATAGTTTGAAACGCAAACACATCTCTTCCAAATTAAATGTTCAACAATATTCACAACTTTTTGAGCAGGTTGCACAAAAGTGACCGAAACATTGAACTCTGTCCATTGTTATGTGTTAATGGTGACAGTAATGTAATGTTGAGATAAAAAACTGGAGGACCGGTTGGTGCATGACATGATTTTTAATTTTTTTCATTCATTCATATACTTACAGCATGTGTCACACTGACAGTTATTTTGTAAAGCTGTTTTTGTTTTGTTTCTCTGTTCAGTTTCGTCTCCACGGAGATTTCGCACCAAAGTCCTGAGCCCCAACAAGCTGCAAGTGTTGTGGAAAGAGCCGAAAGGGGAGTTTGACGGCTACAAGGTCATTTACACCGCGAAACCAGGTAGGATCCACAACTGTCCTGGAATAATAATGTCCTTTTATTTGAGAATAGAAAACCAGCACGTTATACATATTTCTATTAAAAGAGAAAACACAAAAGGACAAAGGGGCATTTATCAGATGGGTTTTCCCTGAGAGCATCGGAACACAAATGCTGCAAACACATAGCGAACGCTTAAATGGGATGTTTAGTTGTGTAAACATTTTTACATTTGTAATATTTTTATAAGGTTGGTTGTGTTTTCTCTGTGCACAGCTTTTTTTTCTACCTTTTTTTACCTCTGGCAGTTTTCTCAAAAAAAGTTGTTTTCCTAAGTAATTAGCATTTTGTCTTGGCATATGTTTTATAACTTTTATAAGTTGCACTGCTGCTCTCAGGGCCACAATATGGCATTATAATAAATGAGTCTGCTAGTATTAGTGAAATAATCACCACAGTAATGTAATCTGTTCACTTAGCATGCTAGTTTTTAAACACACAACGTTGGAAAGTGAAACTCTTCGGAGACTGATTTATCCAGGCGACTGTGGCCAAGAGAGTTCACTCTCCTGTACGGTCTTGCCTGGTATTCCGCCGGTTACCCACGTTCACATTTGGAAGCCGAACATCCCCCCGGGGATAAATTGGTTATTTAGTGTCTTGCTCAAGGGCTCCTCAGCTGTAATTGCTGTGCAACGACGCGTCATAAAGGTAAAGTCTCTGTCGTTAGCCTCTATTACTTCTAATGTTTGTACCACGATACACACGTTATTTGTTGGAATGAACAGGATTCATGTTGTGATTGGGGTTTTTTTTGCTGATGGCACAATATTTCTGGTTCCTCACACAGTCATTGCAACTCTTCCCCTGAGGGGGAAGAAATTAAGCTTTTCATGTGTTTCACCTGCATGTTGGATCACGATTGACTCTGTAGAGAGAGAGACGTGTGCACATTTACACAGAATCAGATAGAAGTGGTAACGCTGCTCGTCAGGTCCCACTGTGGGTATCTGTGGTTGACTTCAGCAGACGCTGGCGGATTTATTGATGAAGGCTTCATTCAACAAGTCGGTTTGTGAAAACACTTGAGCCTCATGAAAGTTGGCACGGCAAGCCTCAGCACGTCGATGTGGAGCTTGGCACAGAGGTTATTTGTGATCGCATCCAGTTCAGGTGTTGTTTCAAGGGAAGCTGAGACAAGATTAGTGAGCGTTGCTTCGCTGAGACACCGACACCACCCCTCTTTGATTCTTTATTGTAAACAATAAGAGCAGACAAAACATTAGGGACATGTCTCGGTGTACCGCAAACGAGTGCAACAGTGGCACAACCTGCACGCTTCAAAATGATCCGAAACCAAATACTGAAGCTTCTGAAGGACCTTAGTGACACCCCACCTAATCGTAGACTTGTACCGAAAATATTTTTGCACCTATATTAACAACATTATATTATATTTCTTGCTCTTCCACTCTGAAAAATTGTATCGTGTTACTGATTGACTGTTATATACTAATGGTACAAACACACAGTTCTGTAGCTGCTCTGTGATTATAATCAAAAGGCTAGCCAAGTTTTTTTTATTGCATTCAATGAGAACAGGTGCACTATAGTCATATTTACAGTTTATGGATGTGATACAGAGCCGTAAGCCTTCATTATATGTCATAATATGATTAAAGTGGAAACATCCTGGTTTCTCTTAGATGTTTGGATGAAAATAAAGCGTAGATGCATCCACCACTTCTTCCCCTAGTATCATTTCAGTATTTCCAAAACATTGTGGTGCACGTTGTCAGTTTTAGGCATTTTGTTTCTGTTAAATTGCATAAAAAGGTGACCTTCACAAAATTTTTGTCCCTTATTATTTCCTGTGTAGATCAACGGCTTTCGCTTGTCCCATCAGGGGGTCACCACAGCTGATGTGACTTTTTTTATGCCAGATCCCCTTCCTGCCACAACCCTTCCATTTTTGTCCTGGCTCGGGACGGGCACACCCGGTGGGCTGAGGAAGCTCCACCCAGTGAACCACCAGGGCCCATTAATAATTTCAGTTTTTATGTCATGATATTTTGTACTCAGGTTTCAGCTGTCCTTCAATGGGGCTTTGCAGTCCACAGTTTGTTTAGTCTGACTTCCACTAAAACGGTACACAGGGTGTTAAGCAGTTTACTCCGGCTTTTAAGCAGAGACTCAGGGAACTGATATAAGATCACTATAACAACGAGACTGGTGATGCATTGCTCAACAAGTGGGACCTGTAAGATTTGGGGGGAACTACGATAAGTTTTTAAAGGAACTTGGGTTTAGCTTAATTTTAGGTGATGCTCATTTGCAGGTTAAGATACAAATGGACGAAGCAGAGGGGAAACCAAAGGATGTAAAGCATAGATGACAGATGGCGTGTGCAAAGGAGTATAGCGATATAGTCTTTGTGCGCTCAGCTTGTTTGTGCGAGCAGAGAAAATGGATGCAAAGGCACGAATATCCATGAAAAATGGGAGACATTTGTAATGGCTGTTTATGATTTGATTGTAATGATGTAATGTCTCAGACACTTCAGAATTGCTACCCAGTCAGTTTGCCCTGAAGCCACATGTTCAGTTTAATGGATGTACACAGCATATATAGAGATGTTTTTTAAATTTTTTTTTTATTTGCTCTCTTCCATCAGTTCTGGTTATTTTTCCCACTAAAGAAGTCATCGGGCTGCAAAGAGATATTTTATTGCGCTGGGAAAAGGTGCAGCTGCGTCTGCTGCTATAAAAACGCCCTCTACTCCTGTTGCTCTGACTGACGGCTTCAGGGTTGCGTTATAGGGGAGTTTAAGAGGATCTCGAAGTAAGATGTCCAGTAGGAGGGTTCTTTAGCTGGCGTATGGAGATGCAGTTAAACGACATTAGTGACAAGCAGTGTAGCTTTCGGTAAGCTAAGCCACTCGGTCTACTCGGACCGAAAACATGAAGGATTTGCTGCCCACATCCCACGAACCGACGTCAGCAAAGCTAATGGCTGCTCTGCAGTGTGTGGCTACAGGTCAACCACTTGAGTGTTTGTGAGCAGCTGTCTCCACATTTTTGGGCAAACAACATTTACGATGAAAATTAAAGCTCTCCTTGTTCAGTTCTTGCGGGCCCGCTTCTCTCTGCTGTCTCGTACTGCCCATCTGCATTAAGCTGAAGTATAAAAGGGCACCCTGCTTGTGCATCAGGGCTTGAAGAAGGCAGTTTCAACTGTTGTGCAAGCCGGCGGTTTGATTCCACAGCGAAATATGGGAGCCTTCGTGTTGGGTGCTTGGTTCTCATTTGACATGAGAAACTGACAGGACTACCCAGTGACGACGTATTTGTAAGTGATCCGTTGTCGTCAACAGGCTGTGCTGCTCGTTACCAGAGTTATAAGCTTATAGGCTGTATTCACTTTTTCATTGAGCTTTACGCTGCTCGAGGCACCGTTCTAATTGTGCCCTGAGGTTTGAAGGAGAAGTCAACTTTTTTCCACTCGTGCAGCTGTCAGCTAGTGGTGGAGTTAACCTGTAGCTTCTGGTCCGGTTTAGCTCTCGGTTTGATCTCAGTAATGGAGAAAATATCACATGAGATGCAATGACAGCATGAGGGAGAGTTGGCCGGCTGGAGAGAATGACAGGAATATAAAGCGACAGAGATTCAGTTCTAGGGGCAGGATAAATCGTGGAGCTGGAGACATGTGGAGGGGGAGGATATGGAAAAGATGTTGGATATAAGGAAAAGGTAAAGTGTGACAGATGCAGACATCTTTTCACCCGCAGCTCCAATAGAGGAAAAACGCGTTGATGTACTGTAGTTTCATTATTGGACGGCGAGGTGGAGGCTTCAAAGCTGCACATGCATTTTTCTGGAACTCTGTGTGATCAAATGCAAGCACGGGGAGTTTCCTTCAACCACTTGAAAGCTTTTCTCTTCTTGTCACACATGCTTTTTTATTTTAAGAGTTTTTAACGTCGCTGCCTCATGCCGGAAAGCTTTACTGCCTATATATTTTTACTGATAATTCAAAGAGGCCTGACATTTCCACCAAAGCGCCACGGCCTCATTTCTGAGACATGCCCACACAGCTCGCTTTGCTCCACGCTGCCTGTGGGTAGCGCTTAGTTTTGAAGAAAAGGTGGCGAAAAATGATCTTATTTTAAAAGTAACCGAAAGTGCAGGGAGGCCTCCGGGCTCGAGTGAAGCAGGTGAATGATGGGGACAATCATGTTCTTACCGTAAAGCGCTCGTATCGGGGCCAGTGTAATGCAATGACAGAACAGCAGTTTCTTTTCTTAAATGTTGGGGAAATTCTGTATAGCTCCGTTTCATGGTTTAATTGAGCGTGTTCTCATGGTTGTCCAGACACGACTCATAATCTGTCAAATTCTGAAACAGACAGATGAAATATGCAGGACATGTACCTTTTTATTTATTTTACTGGCAAAATGGGACTAATAAGGCCTGAAATGTTTAGTTTGTAGATATTGTTTTAGTTATTTTGGATTTAAAGAAACTAATTTCTATTTTAAACCAGTGTGTTTTTTGCTCTGTCAATTTGTAAGAGCAGATGGTGGAAATTAGATTTTTGACTTTGAATAAGGGTTTGATAACTGACAATTTCAGAAGATTTAATGATTCCAACTGGGATATTGGTTGTGCAGCAGCAGAAGAAGCGGAGAACTGAGCAGAAGGCAAAGTGACTGGAATTGAATTTAATCACACACGAAAGCAAAGTAAAGGAATAAGCACTTTTCTTTCATCAAACTGTTAAAGTAATTTGCATTTGTTACTCAGATGAGCTTGGACTTCTCAGTCAACGTCTGTAGACATGAGAGACTCTCGTTCGCTGCCAGGAACCAGAAACCTTCACTTTTCTGTCAATCTGTAAACTGCTGACTCCTGCCAAAACCGCCATGACAGAAAAGCACATTATTTGGCAGGATTAGATGCTGAATACATAGTTTCATTTATTCTGCTTATTACTTTGTGTTCAGATTCTTGGTTTATGTTTAGTACGGTTTGCAAATGTCTTCCTCAGCTCTTTGGGGCTATGATGAGCTGTTTCCCCCTCATGCATCGATAAAGGTGATGTTCATTCGCTTGTGATGCCAGAGGGCAGTAAGAGTGATCGTGACATTTTCAGACGGAGCTGAATACTTTTTTGCATGTTTGGGATAAATGTTTGACGCAATTTAAGAATGCAAGGATGCGTGTAATGGATAACCGCAGTTCAGATGTGGAAACCATATTTGCAGAAACCTTTTCAGAAATGCAATAAAAATTCAAATCAGTGATTTAGTCATTTGCTTGAGCCTTATTTGAAAAAGTACAAAAAAAGTATCTTCACTGACAGCCTAATTTTATTTTTAAAATGTACACAGATTTAGAGTTTGATACTTGCAACACAAGGAAAGTTGGGACACAGGCATATTTCAAAAGCAAGAAGTTCTGTGGACGACTAGCAGGCAAGTGGTAACAGACGGGAAGAGCATTAATCAAAGAGGTGTCTCACCACTTTGTGTCAAACTTTGACTTCATTTTTAATCGGTTCCAAAAGAAAACATTTTTCACAGAATTGAACCCTTTCACCATCTACAGTTTTAACTTGGTGAAAAGATTCAGGCACTGTGGGGAAATATTGTTGCATAAAGGCCAAAGGCAGAAGCTTCCGTTGAATGTGTTTGGCCTTCGAGCCCTCAGCGTGAGAACCATTGTGCTACGATCATCGGCTCTGGGAAACCATTGTCACTTAACGCAGTCTGACTCTGCAACCTGAGCCTCCCTTTCCCAGGGAGGAAGCCACGCATCAGTTCTGTGCGTGAACGCCGCTGACTCCTCGGGGTTTGAAGTCACGTCACAGTGAAAATCTGTTCCATAGTGCCCACGCTTTCTTTTTTTTATTGGAATGTGCATGCTGGGTTCTCCATGCAAAGCATGAAAGAGAGCATGCTGACTGTTATCAGGTGCAAGAACCAGCATCTGTGATGGGACGGGGATCATCTGTGCCCACGGCATGGGCACACGTGTGAAGCTGCCACCAACGACATGGTTTAGAGAGACATTCCATCAAGGCAACGACGTTTCCGGGGAAGACGGTGGCTGATTCAGTACGACGGTCCCACACCTTGTCCTGCGTGTGGCACAGACTACAACAGTTGGTGTCCTCACTGCCCAAACTACGAGTCTAATGAAAAGGAAACCTTTTTAAACCTTTTAAATGTGTTGCAGGCATCAAACTTTAAATGGCCTCTTTTAAGGTTAAAAAAAGGAAACACTTTTGTAAAAAAAAAACTTTTTTACAAATTAAAGAACAGATTTACATTTTCATTGCATTTTTTGAAAAGTTCCCAACTTTCCTTTAAGTGTTTTCTCTGTATTGATGGTTTGAGAGACTGTTCAACCAAGTGTTTTCATCAGCAGCTATTTGCTCTGCTAAAGTGTCCTCGAACAGGAGAGCGAGTGGCATCTCTCACACACTTTACTATATAATATTTAGGTTAATTAGAGGATCCACAGCGATTGGCCTCTCAAAGCGAATGATTTAAAGGGAAATATAATTTAAAGCGTTCTTTGCAGGACTGTCTTTTAGTGTGAGGCAAGTGTCGAGCCATTTTCAGCCCCACTAACCTGGATTGTAGAAGCAAGTGCAAAAACCTTTTAGCTTTATGCTGCACCTCAGTCACACGCTGTAGATGACGATGATTCATGCACCTGCATGTATATATTTTTGTCCTGAGTGTGACTCAGAAGCCAAACTTAATGTCCAAAAGAACCACAAGTGCCTCAGGAAAGGCAGCACTGTGGGTCATAATGCTCCTGCTTGTCTGATGTGTGACAGGAGTGTTCTGGAGACACTCATTAGCTTCTTTGAAAGTGCACCCAGTGCTCTGTGAAATGCTTAATGTTGCTTAAATCTGCATAACCAAGAACATTATTTTCTAGTAAAAGTTTCCTTTCTTAGTTGTCATTATAAAATGTAAATGATCACTAAAAGTGAGAAACCTTTTTCTGCGGTCTGTTTATTTCTTCCCATCTTTCACCTCAGGACCAGATCGGATGGTTTAGCCATCTTCCCACGAGTTCGCAGTTGTGTGTAGACGTCTTTTAGCTTGGTATTTCCATGCAAAAGGCCTGTGAAGGTGAATCCAGGGAGTCCACAGTTTAATGGCCCCTTCAGGCTCTGTGGATCTTGTGGAAATGGACAGGTGCTGAGTGCACTACTGAATTTATGCATCTCTAATTACATGGATATTACAGAAGCTCAAAAGAAGGCAGGGACTAAAGACAGAAGTGAATAAAAGTCCACCGAACACGGGGGAGCATGTTCTCCAAAAAAGACAGGTGACCGAAGTCCGAGGACGTCTGGTGGATTGATGGGGAGTGACAGGAAACACAGACAGCATGGCCAGAGTCAAAGGGAACGGAGTTCGTTTTATCCGAGTGACCCTGAATGCCACATAATCCTCCGTTATGAGTAGTTCACAGGTTGAACTGAGTGTTTTACTCTCTACGTGGGATTTTGTTGAGAACAAAAATGCGAAACGGTCCAAAGAGAAAAGTTTCAGGTGTTGCCTCATTCTCAGGTGACTCCAACAGTCGTTGCTGTCACACTGTTGTCAGCTTTGGATGAAAATTTGAACTTCACAGATGCTCTAACATCTGATTAAATGATGCTCTTTGCTCTTCACTCATGTACATACACACACTCATTCTGGGCGTTTTCGGATTCTAAAAACAGGTACTTCAGTTGTAGATCTGGAATTAATAACCACGTACAGTATTTAACAAATCTTCTGTACATGAATCCCTTCAAACGGACGTCCTGCTGTCTTTCCTGGTCTCGCTGCTGTATGGAATGACAAACCTACAATAACAGCCCTCCTGTGTTGCTTTTTTGTGTAGATGAGTCTTAGACTGGCTGACAGCCAGAAAGACAAAGGCTTGTGTTTTTCAAACCTCACTGCGTTTGCATGTTCTCTGCATTACATGAATAAATGTACTTTTTTTTCTCTCTCTCTCGTGCAACTCAAACTGATATGTGTCTTTCTCCAACCTTGACCAGGTGGACAGCGGAAGGAGGTTCAGGTATCGAAGCAGGAAGCGAAGTTGCTCATCGAGGACTTTGACCCCTCTAAGGAATATAACTTTAAGATTTTTGCTGTTGGTGGAGGACAGGAGAGCAAACCTCTGCAGGCCAAACATGAAGGTAAGAGACTTCTGACAGACTCATCAGCCCGTCGAGTACAGAAGGACTCAGCTGATGAGTGCGGCTGATGCAAGCAGAGTTTGACTGATGCCAGTTGTTTCAGAAAGGCCCAGGCTGCCTTTTAAAATGGGTTTTTACAGAAAGGGAGCACAAAAGAAAAGAGTGCCTCAACCTCCAGACACTCCGAAGCTGAACTGATCTCTCGGTGACATGAACGCACACTCCAATCAGAGATGTCCCAGCAGGTGATTCCCATCAACCGTGATTGGCAGAATACCTGCTGTGACATCACTGATTGGGGTGTGGCCACAAGAGCTTATGTGCTTGGAAGTTGGCGCCTGTAGAGATCGACCCAGCAGCAGCACTACGTGATTTGTTGTTGGATTACAACCGGCTCTGTTTGAAAGTTCTGCCTTGATGCTGACCTGTGCTGGTCCGTGAAGCCTCTGCTGCTTTAAGCCGCGTGTCTGGTGGAGGATGCAGAACAAGACAACACGAGCATAGCATTCAAACGGCAAAAACAACACGAGAAACAAAAGCGCACTTCAGCTCACTGCTGTGTTTAGAATAAGAAAATATGCCAGCCGAGTTGTTTACTTAGTTTCAGTGACTGACATTGTGCAACCTGCTGATATTTACTTGTCGTGCTGTGCTGTGGGAATACAGACAAGAGAAACTTTTAAACAGGTGCCTGATTGCAGAAATACACACGTTCTGCAGGTTTCCTCTACACAACTGTTCATAGAGCTGTGGAGTTAAAGAAGCTCTTTGACTCAACATTTAGAAGATCACGCTGCTCTTCAAAGCTCGTGAAATGGGATAATATTACTGCCTTTCTTCTTGTCTTCTCCTGTGCTCACACAGGTTTGTTGATGCATCTCTGAATGAAAAACACTGTAAGAGCATTTATCAAATCTAAATCTCAACAAGGGAGATCTCTAAAATTTAAATGACCAAACACAACCATACGGTCACATCACATCAGCGGCTGGTGAGGCAGACTGACTTCCACTTACGTTAGCCTGGCAGGTTTCACTGAGGGGAAAAAGTCCTCTGTGCTCTCACTGTACTGGGAACACGGCGCTGTTGACTCCACACACAAACTGTTACTTGTCAGCTATCAGTGTTTCAGTTTATGGACCAATATAAAGATGAATTGTGAGAACAAAGGCCTGAACAAAATGTTCCTATCCCAATATTCTGTCCTATTTCTCAAGTAGATGGTTGATGTATATTCTCGTTTTACACTGACACATACAGCTGTTTGGCAAAAACTACACTACAGTGTACAACACACGATTGGAACATATTTCCAAAATCAAATATGTTTTTAAATGAGCATTTAAATGCTAGGCATTACTTTTGAATAGGGTCTTATCTGCATGTTATGTTATCTATGGTTAAATTCTAATACATTTTATTCATAGTTGTCTGCATAATATGTTATTGTATTGATGTGATGAATAATGCACAATGTGTAAAAAAACAAACCAAAGGCCACTGAAATTTTTATTAGTCTTTTATTAGTAGGTGACCTGCCAAACCATAAATATGGATTCTTTGAGTACTGACTCACTGTTCATTGGCAGTGAGCTATTAAAATCTCAAATCAACTGAAAACACTGGTTTCGATTCACAAGGACGCTCAGGCTTATATCATTCAAAACGAGCAATCATATTAATAAAACATTTGGCTTAAACTGTGCTACTAAAGGCACTTTAATGGTTTACAGGGATAAGTGACCAGCAAAAAGTTGTGGTATGTGCAATATTCTTACACAAATGCAAAAGAATAATTAAAGTGGGAAAGAAGAAAAAACACAAAGTAAAGTGTAAAAGATGGACATTCATTTATTATTGACAGAGCTGAACATTGATAAAAGGAGCTTCAAAAATTAAACTTTACAGGCAAAGTAGAGATTTGATGCCAGTTTTTGTGTGTCAAATCACACACATCATAATTTGTCTGTTGTGGTTAATTCTGTTATAAATTGTTTCGTTCTTTTATTTAAATTTGTTCTCTTTTTAAACTTGTTTCACTTATTGATTGGATGTTTGAAACGAATACAAATTAACAACAAATAAAAGGGGAAAATCTGAATTGAAGTGAAGAAATGTGACAGATGTGGATGCATCCACACAGATGAATGCTGCGGATGAGAAGTTACCAGCCCGTCATATGACTCTGAGATTCTGAGGACTGCGTTTGACCCCGTCTTCTCTCACATTTTGTTAATGCAGATTTTCCTTATTCTTCCAGCTCAGCGATCAGTTGTAGAGATGGTTGAGTCCGTGAGGGAACATGGCGGCAGTGTCACTGTCGAGAACAACGAGATATCGGAAGGTAAGATCCTTTGTAGGTTAACGAGAGGCAAACCTGGCGAACAGAAACACTGAAACGGAACCGGCTGAAGCACCTGTCTGACGGGAGTCTGTGGTCGTCTGGGTTGAAGACCTCTCCTGTGTAACAAGAGTAGAGGAAGGTTTTGTAAAAGGAGAGTCTCTTTGAAATCCGGTCTCCAGAAGACAGCCTGTCACTCTTCAAGAACAGCTGTGAAAGAGAAAATAAAGAGTGTGTCCCGTGTTCAAGAACAGCCTTTTCACAAATTGGAGAAGACAGCAGCATCGGCATCTGTTCTCTGTGCAGGCACCTTCTCTTTTTGTGAAAAAGTATTTCTCGAACACTGACACGAAGATTTAATTTTTGATGCCTTGGCTTTTTTTTACTGATACTTTACTGCAACTGCGCAGCAGAAACGGGTAAACTGGACGTGACGAGGCCTCCACATGGCGCAGAGACACTTTCTCCTGTCCTGTCTTGTCCGTTTTGTGAACACATCCATTTCAGCATTTTTCTAACTACCGTTCTCGCACATTTGAGGAAGAGAGATGCCTCTAGATGTAATATTCTCACACAGACCTGGTGATTATCATCAAGCCTCATTCCCAAGGAAACAGAGGAAAATGAAATGCTGTGGGAAACAAGGAAACAATCAGGAAGTGAACAAACATGGCTAAGAAACGTACCGCACTTTTACAATCAGACACCACCAGGGAAGAGCCCAAAACAAAGACGTAATCACCAGGTAAAAGCTCTAAGGTGTCTGTGCATTTATGATATCGAGTCGATTTTGAAGAGCAGCCTCTAAATTCTCTAAATGTTTCATTGTTTCTTTGCCATTAAAGCTTTGCGGGTCATTTTGTGGGTGTTGTGTTGTTGGGCTGATAAATTGAAAAGTCCTTCCCACGTTTCGTTCTTCTAACAGTGGACAAAGTTGATTGAGAACACGTTTGAAAAGCAACCGTAATCACATTTTCATCGGTTTGTCTGCGCCAAAACCCGCCAATAACTCAATGAACATATTTGTTGGGGGAAAAAATCCTGCAGCTTAAACACGGGATGTTTATCTCGGTGTGTTTTGTCGACAGGAACTTGGTGCGGTGCCGTGCTCCTTTGCAGCTTCTGAAAGTGTGATGTGTCCCTTTGTGTGAGTGGCGTGTTTTGAAGCCTTGGAATGGAGGAACGGTGGTAATGATGGTGCAGATGGGACCTCGGGCAGATGGTTAGACGTCTGAACCCCAAATTACAGCTTCTTCTGACAGTCGTCACAACGGGATAAAAACGTGACGGAGCAAAAAACCATCCAAATTTACTTATGAGGGCGTTTCAATAAGCCTCATCTACTTTAGTTTTTGTTGCTGCAACTTTAAATTAATAGAAAAACAAAAATATGCATTTGTTCAACATCTCCATAAATGCTAATTTAAGAGTAATTTTAAGGAAAAGCAACAGAGGAGAGATCCCTCAGCCAATAGGGACAGTTAGGTGTCCTCTGTACAAAGGGCAGTTGTCCCAGGAACAAAAGCCAAGAAAAAAGTAAACCCACATATTTGTCGTACACTTTCTTTCAAACACGCAAACAGGAGCGACCGCTCTCAGGTCGTCCCGTGGCTTTATTTTTCCAGAGAGCAGGGCCAGCCTGAGTTAAAAGATGGCCACCAGATGACCTGAGGTGAGCAGGTCCTCCAGTCTACTGGAGATCTAAATCCTCATGACTTAAAAATCGAATAGCAGCAGTTTCTTGTAGCTCAGCAGATGTTTTGTAACGGGTGATGGTGTTTGCGCTCGCTGCCAAGTTAAAGCAGAGCGAGGTGAACACCTCACTCAAAGGGCTCTGATCCAAAACGCTGAGATAATTACAGCCAGGACGTCCATAAAAGCTCTTCTTCTGCCTTATTACTGCTGCTTGAGTGTTGAAGGACTGCTGCTCGTAACCCAGTCTCTCGGTTTCTTCCCTCTGTATGTTGAACTGTCAGCCCATCAGTTCTCTAACATTTTAACAGTTTCCGGTTCCTGTGTTTAACGTAGAACCCAAAGTGTCTCTACGTGCAGAGCATTTCTCTCGTGGTCTCGGTTTAGTTGGCCTGTTGTACACATCTCAGGAGAGCAGGGGAATGGAAATGGCAACACAATTCCGACACGCATGAAAATAGCATCAATTTAGTCTTAAGTCGGCTTAACTTTTCTTAAAGCTACGGTTAACCCTTCGAGGTCTTGGACTACGTGGGCAGTCCTTGAATACTTGGCTGTGCACAGGACTCTGAATGTGGATTCTGGTTCGGGATATGATGGTTGTGCACCGTACGCCCGTCACCAGCCCCAACCGCCGCTCACCTGCTGCCTCAGTTGCTGTTAATAAACACAGCCCATTTTTTATCCCACAAAATAGTATGTTGGACCAAAAAGCAGGTTGCATTTTTCATAAAACACACTTGCAGCTGGTGTTTTTGTTGCATAGAAACGTAATTTTTTTGGGGACAGGGTTCAATATTCATATATACTGTAGATGTCCCAAAATCTTGTGTGAAAATGCACATTACTATTTTATTTAATGCATCCACTTCCTTTCTTTCTCCTACTTCCCCCTCTCTCTTTTCCAAAGCTGTCCCCGCCAGTTTAGCATTGTTATATCTATAAAAATAAAGATGTCCAGGAGCAGAAGCTGTCACTGGAGGAGGCAGGCCATTAGTGGAAGAGTGAGAGCTGGGTCTGACTGGGACCAACATAGTAACAGTTGGTGATGTTTGTCAAAAGATGCCACGGCGCACAGTGTCATGTGGCTTTTTCTTTGGCTCTGACAGGAAGAGTTAACATTTGGCCAAAGTGTCAGAAAATGTTGAAAATATTCAGAGTTAAGGAAGAAGGAAAGAGAAAAACAAGGGACATTTTGAATTCAGCTGTGGGCTCAGTACCAGTTAAAGTCAAGTTTGGATTCTATTCAAATAAGCTGCTTTGTGAATAGCAAATTGAAACCATAAAAACAAGGTGAAGAAAAGTTAATCGATAAAAACGTTTTCCAATTAAACCATGAAATATGCTCCAAAATGAGAATTGCTGCTTCAACCAGTCATGATGCTGTGTGCATCCATGTCTGTCCACAAGCCTTTTCTCATCAGTTCATCCTGGAGTCCAGGGAATGAGGTCTTCCTTCAGTATTTTTGCCAGCACTGAGGAAGTCTCCTCATATTGGTCTCTGGGATGGGACGGGTGGATGTGCAAAGTCCAAAGATGTCCCCAGCATCCAGGCCCTATGCCTTAGTGAACTGAAACTGATTTATTTTTATTTTTTATCCTGACTCTAAAACTGGCACTTTCCGTACAGGAGTTGTGCGGCTCCTGGAGCGCAGCCAGTCGCTCCCTCGGCTGAGCGAATGGTAAGCTGCCGCCTGGTCTTATCTCCGGCAGGGGAGGCAGCGTACCCAACAGCGAGGGATGATGGCACTGTAGAAGTTTACCACTATTGGCTTTGGCAAGTTGGACGTCTTAGCTGCCTCAGAAAGTATATTCTGTGCTGTGTCTTCGTCTTAGGGACTTACGTTCTGCTCCCGTTGGTTATCGTAGTGCGCAGGAAGCAGAAGGACTCCACTGAGCTCCACACAGGCTGATGGAGCAATGCACTAGAATTTTTTATGTTGTTCAGGTATCACCCGGACACCAGGGGCTCCACCTTCCATCTACATGCAGTCCTACGCTCCTGATGAGGATGATTAGTTCAGTTTGCTCGTTTTCATCTGCAGATCTCAGATTCAGATGGATTGTGTGTGTGTGGAAATCGATAAGCCGAGTAATTCTTGCTGTGAGTGAAGGCAGATGAGTACAGTCCCAAAGATGCTGATTGGGGGGCAGCTGGATTATCTTAGTTTCACCTCTGATCCGAAAGGCTTTCTCACGTCTAACTGCATCCCAACAACACGACCCTCCAGACCTCAGAGTTTAAACGCCTGCTGCTCCATCTGCTAGTTAGAGCTTAACACGTCCACTTGCCACCGTGACCTGGACGACTGAGAATCTGCCCAGAAATGAGCGAAACCGTTCACCTACACGTCCTGCACGTACGTTCGTCTCGCCCAGTGAAACATGGGCCTGAGTTTGTGTGTGTCCTCCTGAACGGCTCTAACTGGCTGCAGGCTGAAGGGGACAGATGGATGAGAGCGGAGCCAGCCAGTGATAAAATGCTTTGCTTTTATGACTCTACCCCACCAGGCTGGTCTTATTGCCCCCTCCCCTCGCCCTGACACTCTCAGACACTACGAAATGTACCTGATGTCGCCGTCCCCTCCAGCCTGTTGTCGCCCATGACTGCTCTTTCTGTTTGAACTGTTATTTTCTTCCACTCGCTTTTTTCCTCTCATGAATCTTTGATCTTTTGCCTGTTTGGCTTCATTTTTCATTCTTGTATTTGCCTTCTTAATACATTTTTGACATACAGTCACAAGCAAACGTAATGGCACTATTTGCACTTTCCTTATCGTTTGCGTCAATTGGTCGTGAAATGTGATCCAATTTTTCACCAAAGGCAAAAATATCATGACGCAACCTGTAAATTTCTACACTGATTAAACAAGTCGTTATGAACGTACCTGTTAAACCTACAAAGTGAGAAAGAAGAAACTAACGGCAGCAGTCGTTTTAAAAAGTGCAATAAGCTCAAGCAAGAACTTCCTGTAGCTGTGGATTGGACCCGGACATGGTTCAGGAGAAATTTGGGGCCATTGTTTCTCCCAGAACGACTTGAGCTCAGCTTCTTCTTAGGACGTCTGCTGTGAACACGTCTATGGAGGTCATCTCCCAGCGTCTTTATTGGATTGAGGTCTGGGCTGTGACAGGGCCACCTAAAATGAAATAAGTGGATTCTGTGTCCCCACATCCGTTCTGTAACTGATTTACTTTACTCGGGTCATTTTCGCGTCCTTTGAGCTTCGGTCTGTAAAGAGCCACCGTGACGTTCTTCTGTAGGAACCTTGACAAACTTGGGAGTTTATTTCCACCTTCATAATGGCAGTTGCTCCAGGTCCAGAGGCAGAGAAGCCGCCCCAGCCCGTGACGCTCTCTCCGCCACGCTGCACTGTTCGGACGATGGTTTCCTTTTGGTCTTGTTGATCGGTTTGTGTTTCGTGTACGCAGGTTTTACACGTCACCATTTCTACGATTCTTTTTTGGCTTTTGTCCTTTTTTGTTGTACTTGTTTTTCCAGCTACAAGTGTGAAGTTGAAACCGTTGCTCTTAAAAGCACACAAACACAAGCGTTGGTGTTTAGGTTTTTAAATGACTTTTTGTCTGCTTTAGAATGGTGCGGATCACGTTCCCAGAAGCACTTGCAATAACAGTCATACATTTTTTTCCTGCCGGTGCTGCATAGGCACATTTGCACTTTGTGAAGATGGTGAAAATGTAATTTGCAGATCACATTCGATAGTCTTGAATGCTTCTCATGCTATTGTCGTTTCTTTTCCCCGGCGTCTTTCTTTCTTTTTGTTTTAGCTCTATTTTCACCTTCAGCCCTATTCCTGCACCCTCCCTTCACATCTGTCTCTCTCTTTACCTGCTCCTTCACCCCTCATTCTCCTTTCCTTGCTCAGAGCTGACAGTCTGCTCCGTGCCCACACTTGCTGAATACCTCAGCCATAGCCTCACAGGCCTGTTTTTGGGCTGCTGCCGTGCCGCCGATCAGACCTTTAACAGCTGCCTGCCTGTCTGCGTGGCTGTCAATCTGAACGTTTGGCTGCGTGTTTGTCTGCTGTGTTGTTGTGCATGTCTGCTTTTATGCGCTCCTGTCTCTGCAGGTCACCTGGATACTTACAGGGTACAAATAATTGCCCACAGAGCTGCCAGCCTTAAAGGAATACTCCGCTGGAAGTTGTGATTGTTAAATAAACCCTGAAGGCTGTAAAGTTTGTAGCTTGGCCGCTCACAGAAGATGACAGCTGTAATTGGATTTAGAGCTGCCACAGTAGTGACCCAGTTTTATAGTGTTTTCCAGCTGCTCCTGAATCATAACTCACTTGTCTGTCCATAGATTCCCAATGTTTCAGTCCGAATGTGGCTAAATACACTCGTACTCCTGAAGTGGTTTCCAGTTTGCATTTGTAGTTTGTGGTCAGTTGAGGCACGATACGAGTGCACCCTGTTTTGTCGAGGAGGGCACAGACCACCTAACCTTTAAGGGAGCCACAAAAAAAATCGATGATTGCTGAAGTCTGTCGGCAGTGTAATAAAGCTTTGTTAGTGTTGTCTGCACCTCCTGGCCTCTTTGTGTGAGGGATGTGGAGTGTAATCGGACGTGAGAGCACCATAACTCATCTAATCTGTTTG
The DNA here is from genome assembly GCA_033026295.1 of Channa striata. Taxonomy (NCBI): domain Eukaryota; kingdom Metazoa; phylum Chordata; class Actinopteri; order Anabantiformes; family Channidae; genus Channa; species Channa striata. The sequence goes on from CM065181.1 coordinate 22,312,304, forward strand.
CTCTCAGACCACCCGGGTGGCGTCCACAGAGTCACAGTGACTCGTTTGCTTTGTCCGGCACAGCCTGAACCAGAACGCCATGTAACCTGCAGCTGGGTGCAGGTGCTAATTCTGTTAAGATTTAAAAGGTTGAATTCATCTGCTCCTGGTACAAACGAAGCCAGACTCAGGACTCGAGCTAAATTGGTTAATATGTAATTTAGTTTTTTATGATTGCAGGTTAGAACGACACAGCTTGGCAGCTTAATTCCTCACAAAAAAAACCCCAAAACCTCTTTGGAGAGAAATCTATTTTTAGAGATTCAGTAAGTGATTGTGCTTATGGATGACCTGCCTTATCTATTAATGGTGAACTTCTATACATACACCATCGTTATTTTCAATTTGATATATATTTATTTGTCTGTATTGTTTTATTTTAAGCTTTGCTTTCTTGTTTCTTTCCTCTCTGCTGGAAGGCACTTTGTAGTTTTTTAAGTGGAAATAAAACTTTATGCAAACAGTGACGTTGGAGCTGTAGGTGCCTCCTGACCTGTGTGCACGAACTCTCACTCTCTCTAACAGCTCGTTTTTAGCCGTCTACCCGAACCTCTGGGAGGGGATGCTCCCTCCTCACAGCTCTGACGTCACGCCACACAGCTAACTCTGCTTTAACAGCCAGGCCGATTTCTGTGCTGACTATCACAAACTCACAAGGCTGCACACGGAGGTGCACTTAGTGAAGTGACGTGTTCTGATTCCGCTGTTGCATATATTTTGTGATGCCTGTATGTAAAGCTGTATGTAATCCTGTTTGTTGATTGGCATCTCAGTGAACCTCCATGTGACCTGCCACGTTCTGGCATTTAATGACTGAAGTGGGAATTCAGGTTGCACAGCTTTTATTCTGAGAGACTCTGATATTCTTGTGAGACTTTATGCGCAGATCAAATGCAAAACGCACACGATTAAAAAGCTTTTTAACAGGGACGCTCACAAATATTACTTTTGTTAAGGGCAAACAAAAGTACTAAGCAAATTTGAATTTCAGTGAACAGCACTTAAAGTGAACGCTGCAAACGCACAGGCAGTAATTGTATTTTTGGAGCTCTCATCCCAGCCGAGCAAACAGTGGACACTTCACACGAACACACACACACAGGTACAGTCTTACACACACCCAGGTAATTTTTCTTGAAGGATGAATAAACTGCGTGACTCAGGCTTGTTGCCATGGCAGCATTTATTGTGTGAGGGCCTGCGTATTTGCTGATGTTTGGTTTGGTGTGAGTTTTAACTAAAGCTTGAATTATTCATCGTTCGTTGAAGTGTCCAACACCCAGCGCTCGTCTCTCTGAGTGTCGTACTTTGATGTATAAAAGGTGCAGCAGTTACATTTTTAGTTCAGGTGGACGATCTTAGTCCAGTTTGGCCCTAGTTTTTCTTCTGTCTTTACCAGCTAAACCCGACTGCAGGACGTGTGTCTGAGTTTATGACTTTTTGACGCTTTTTTTAAGGCTTTTGGCAGCGGAACGACTTGCTTCTGTGACTTCTGTAACAGATCTAAGAAAATGTGCTCAATGTCATCCTTACATCCAGAGACATTATCTTACCCTGGAGGAATGACACGGTCCAACGATCCAGATAACTTATATATGTCTGATGTCTGTCCTTCAGAATCACATCAGTCTAGTTAGTCCGTTCACCTGTGCACAGAATGTGTGTGTGTACTTGTAGATACTACTTAGTAAGGACCACCTTTTGTTTTTTAACAACAGTGTGAGGACATTTTTGTGAGGCGAGGACATTTTGGCCGGTCCACACTAATTTTGACCCTAGAAAAGGGATTTTTGAGGGTCAAGACTGGGATTTAGGGTTAGAATTCGGTTTTGTTGAGGGTAAGGGGCTAGAGATCACATTACATCAATGAGTGTCCTCACAAGGATCGAGGTACGTGTGTGTGCTTGCATTCCTGAAGCCGTGTCTTTACCACAAATGTCTTTAAAGCTGTAATAAATGGCTCATACAGTTTTACATAAATTATCTTCAATGCATTTCAAATGAGTTTTTGGGTGGGAGGTCTTAACTTCACTTTCTGTGCATTCAGTTCATTCCGTGTATTGTGAAAGTCGAGCTGCAGATACGAGTCAGTCAATCACAATAAACATATTGTCATTTTTTTGACATTACTGCTCAGCAGCCTTAAAAGGCGAGAAATGAACAAATGAACATTATCTTCCTGACTTGTTTCCATAGTTTCTTTGAAGTTGGACTTCACAGAGATACATTCCTGCCTGCAACCTTGAACTTTCCGCATGCATCGGCAATAAGTGGAATGGGTGCATTGACACGGTGTGAGCAAGAAATAAAAGAAGAAAATGCTTTCAGGCTCAGATCACGGTTCACCTTTTGGCTGGACGTTTTTTGTCTTTTAATTTAAAGACACTTACACACACACAGTGTGAACAGTGAGAGAGGGAGGAAGTGAAGCATTTGCAACATAACATTTAGCCGCACAGTTAACTCGGGCTTACCCACGGGTATCTGGAGAGAGAATGAGTGTGTGCTTTTCTAACCACTGTTTATCCAGCAGTGGTTTGCTGAGCTGCGGTTTTCTGCTTTGTGTTCGGGATGACTCTGTTTTTCCTGCCTGTGATTATAATCCGAGCTCTTTTGCACTAGTTGCATGGTTTTTATTGGCTCAACCAGGTAGACCTATGAAAGCTTTTTTCAAATGAGGATTTCAATCTGTTGTTTGCCCCGGCACGTTGGTTCCCTCCTGAGTCCGGTTGGTTTGACTAATGTGATTGCGCCTTGCCTTGAACAGGTCAGAGTACGGATATGCACAGTATGGATCTCATGTGATCGCAAAACAGGTTCTAAAAGTCTCTCGGCAGTGTCTTCAGTGTGCTGGGGCACAGATTATTATGGTGCAATGTGAGTGCAGTGGCAGAGAGGAGAGCGGGCGACGGTCGTGCTTCGGCACGACTAATGGCATGCACTAAAACTACTACGCTGGATGTGGTAATAAAATATGTCTGTCAGGATGCAAACATTGCATAAAGCACATGTCAGATACTCTTTTCTGCAGCTAGTTGCTCTCACTTTTTTCCTATTTAGAAAGTGATGGCTAATCTCTGAAAGCTGACCTGAACGAGCCCCGAGTCTGGAACTGCAGATACGTGATGATATATAGATATAATGTGAAGAGCCTCGACGTGACACTCTGTAGAGCAGCGATACACACAGGTATCCATAAATACCTCAGTGGTAAATAATCTGCACTTGTATCACAGAAGCCGTTTTACGCTGCTTCTCATTCACCCATTCACGATTGGAAGAGCTGCAAACAACCCGAGCAAGTAACGTGCGATTCTGTGTTCTTGCTGAAGGACACTTCTGCATGAGACACCGGGCTACTTCCTGTGCCCACTTCCCCCTAAACAATAAATTAGTGTTTCATGGGATTGAAACAAAGACCGTGGATTGTTTGTGTCGAAGACCTGCTGAATTTCATGCACTTTTTATTGATTTTTGAATACAATATAGTCTGTGTAAGTGTGCACAGTAGCATCTTGATGGTAGTTGGGACTTTCCTGTTCACATGTACAATGGTAATGAAGAACTCCCAAAAGTTGTAGCAACTCTTCAGATGATTCATCTTTATTTTTTTTTCCCTCTTTTGACTTTTGACAATTTATTTCACTGTTGCTACACTGAGACAGCTGGTGTGGAAGGAAAGTCAGGCTTGGGAAACTTGTCAGCGTGAACGGTGTGTCATCTGTGGCAATGTACAGCTGCACAAGGACAGTCGAGATGTGGATTTACACTGTTGCATATGTCAATACTTGGACATGTTGACGTGGATTTGTGCAGGTTTTCTTGTCTTGTGGGTGGACACGGGATTTATTTGGTTTCTGCTTTTCAGCCGAGTGCTGCTGTGTGTAGACGGGGGCAGACGTGTGTTAATGCGGATTTTCTGTCACATTAAGTTACTTAAGGTAATTGAGCTTATTTTACAGTTGAAAGTGGGTTTTATTCCTAAAAGTGTGCGGCTTGAGCAGTCTGGTCTTGCTCTACACCATTGAATCTGACTTTTTCACGGTTGTATGTAGACTCTCACAGCAGTTGGTTAGTGTTAGAGAAACACTGAGACCTTGTTAGTCCAGTCACACACATGTATTTGCTTTTTAACACAACCAAAAAATCGAATCACGTTTGTGTTTGCGTCCACAGTATATAGATGCTGATGTTGGCAAAAGATATTGTTGAATTGTCCTAATGTCATAATGACAAAATCAGAAAATGTTTGGTGTGGCTCACAAGTAACATCTTGTATTTCACGTATAAACACTTTATTGGCAAAGATAAACGAAAATATTGTTGTAAGTGTTGGCAAACAGAACTGTCCCTGTTTGTTTATAGTACGAATATGATGATGGGCAGATTTACTTTATGATGTGTTTGCTCTGACTAGAGGGAGAGATTAGAGTGAGTTACACTGGGAGCTGAGATTTAACTGAACACTACACCTGGCACTTCCTGCCCGTTCTCTACTTCTGTTAGGTCGTTTTCTTCCTCTGGTTGTAAAGTTTCCAGATGTTTTATCCTGCACACTGACATTTTTAAATGGCAGCTCGGCGTGATGTCCGTTTGCAGTGTTAGATGAATAATGAGCCAGTAGATCATCTGTGCAGGGAAGGCCACAGGTGAGAAGAGATGGTGATTTAGTGGCTGCAAGTGGAGATAAGCCCCAAGACAAGGGGGTCAAATAATGGGTTTCAGTGCAGCTGAACCTCCGTCAGCGTCTGTTTGACACTGAGAGGCCTCAGAGGGAGCAGAGGGAGCTGAAGGGACGCAGCGAGACAAAAGGGGGAATCGAGTGAGGTCAGCGGCGTGCAAAGACTCGCCACTGTGGCCGAAAACGTTTCAGCAAACTGCTGCGTGTGCAGCAGAGTTACGGGAGGTTGTAGGAGCCGCTAAACTCGTGTGAAACAGGCTTAGGTGGAATGACACAGACGGTGAGTTATGTGTGCGTCTGCGCTGCGGGAAAATCCATTCACGGGTTTAATACTGTAATATCAGAGACCTTGTTTGTGTCAGACTGGCTCATTTTTACGTTTAACTACAGCTTCACGGTTGGCCGCCTCAAAGCTCCTCCTCTTTACATTTTACACACACCGCGATGACATGGCCAACATCCAAAATATGCCACAAACAATAATGGTCGTTAAACACCAATTCTGCGTCGTTATGATGCTTTTGCCCATTTTGGACCCAAACACAGTTGATGTATGTCGACTGAACAGAACAAGTAACTGTAGAACTAGTCAAATGCAGCAACATGAGAAGCTGGAGGAGAAAGTGGGAAAAAGTTGGCCGGGGCCGGATAGGTTGAACCAAGACCGGGATCAGGTCAAGTATCGTAACACACAACTAGTTTGGCTGTTCCATAAAACCTCTGGCTGACTACAAATCGTCTCCCTGGGGACGTGGGAGAGTCTCCCAGTCAAACGTAAAGGATGGACCTGCTCGCAGATTCCTGCTCGTTTTCTGTTCAACCTGTCAATTTAGGAAACGGTAATTAATTGAATACCCTGAAATATGCATGTGCTCAGACAATCATGTGAAAACATTTTTGCCATATTTTGCAGCACATTGCGATGTGTAATTATTTTCTTCATTGTCTTTTTTTCGCTCATCATGGGAATATTTTCCGTTGCATCTGTCAGTGGCTGTAATGAATGTCACATTTTTTTCTGTGTTTGTTTGAGACTATTTCCGTGTCGTACATATCTGCTCGATGTGTCGTCCCTTCTGGGTTTTTAGCTCCCGACTGTCGGTTTGTTCTTCAGCACAGAGACAAGTCGCTGCCTCTCGTTCTTTTTGTGCAGTGTCTCTCTCTCTCTCTCTCTCTCGCTCTGTTTCCACTTTGTGTCTCGTTTTCCTGTCTCATTATCACTTTTGCTTTTCACTTTTCCATTTTTTCGTGCTTTTCTTTCCTATGTTGCACTTTTTCCCCCTCAGGCTTATCGTCCTATTGCTTTATTTTATTCCCCATTTCCGTCCGTCTTCATCTGTTCAGTCACACTCCTTCATTTTTGCTTTGACTCTTTTGACTGGCAGTCGAGTTGTTTTTGATTTCATTTCTCCGTTGCGTCATTGTTTCCATTGTCACTTGTTGGACAAACATGGAATCTGCTTTCCATCTTGTAGCTGTGATGATACTGTCATTTGCTTGTATTTGTCATTTAACTTCTAAGACGTAGCATTAATGGGATCAGATTTTATTAAGAAGTAGTGAAGCATTCCTGCAGCCAGCCTCCCTTAGACATTATTGGGAACGAGATGAAGCCTTCGGAAAATGTCCCGGTAGCCATAAACCGACTTACTCTGAGTAAACATGGGTGTAAATAAAAGGATGTTCGAAAAATAAAAGACTGAACGAGATAAAAAAGCTCTTTCCTCACTTGTGATCAACAAAGAACCTTTAACCCCTTTAAGACTCGGTCTAAACTTGGCTCGAACAGTCTCGTCTATCTGACATTTAGCTTCCAGAAGTTAGTGGACAGAAATAGTGGGTGTCCACCAAAGTGCATTGCTGCCCAACAACGTCCACATTTTCATATAATTTCAGTTTTATTTATTATGAATGTTGTTTTATATCTAGAACTTCTTCCTTTTTAGTAAAAGTTCAGATTTTATTAACCATTATAATCATAGTGGAGCTTAAATTGCTGTTTGCATAAAAGTCCGATCTGTGGTTTGCTCGGCGTTGTTAAAGAGCCGTAGGTGGGATAAACTGTGATGCTTCCTGTCTGCCTCTCTGAGTGACACACACTCACACACGTGTCAAAGAGTCACTGTACTCGTCAGTTTTGTTCTAGCTGCTGCTGCTGCAGTGTGTGTGTGTGTGTGTGTGTGGAACTCTGGGGTTTCCTGTGGTTTTTCTTCCCCCTTTCCACTGTCTGGTGAGAGTTCTCGTTAAAGAACATCAAATTTTTTATTCTCCTCTTTCTCACTATGTCGGTTCTACACACGGTCTGTGGCTCTTCACACAGCTCTGTATAGAAAAGTGTATGAACAGAAAGTCCCCAGAGCTGATGATGTTCATGTGAAAATAATGTCAGCGTGCAGCAGCAGCACGTTTCTGACGTTGTTGTCCCCCGTGTCTTATTGTCAGACTGTGTCCAAAATTAGCTCATTTGTTTCAGTTCAGAGAAAAAGAAAAAGTTCGGTTTCAGTAGCTGCAATGTATGGAACCAAATCTACTTATCGTGGAAATACGGGTCATTATTCAAGCTACAGTAGAGATGAAGTTAGTATTAGTTAAATGAGATAGTAAAGTATTATTGCTGGAGAGAATAATACTGATGGTCATTGCAAAATAAATGCTCCACTGGAGTTTCACCGGTGACAAACAGTGTTTCCAGTGTAGCCTCATGAAGTTATGCTTTCATACAACTAAACTGCAAATGATTTTTTCATTCAGTTTTCTAGCAATAAAGTCATTTAACTTTTAAAATCTTTACTTTTATATATGTATACTTGAAGTGACCTCACATGGATATAATGAAACAAAAAAATATAGAAAGTGTTTGCGTTGGACAGCTGGTGCAGAATGTTCCATAGTTGAGTAGATCTTAGACGTTGTAATGACAGTGTTGGTTTTATCCGGCCGTCACAGAAAGGAATTGTTTTAACTGACCGTGTTGGGTGGATTGTGAGAGAGCCTTTGAATTTCTGTAAATGCACTCGGAGTTTCTGTCCGTGGAAAACAGTGGAGAAGGTGTTTCATAGTTTTCAGAGCAGAAACGCTTCTACATGTGTCTTGGTTGGATGTGATGTTACACAAAGAGGAAATAATGAAGTTGGAATTGCACTTCAATTTAAAAAAAGTCAGTAACTAATGATGTAAATCCTTGGGTTATTATAACACAATTATCTCATTATGATTAAAAACATAAGGATGATGTATAATCACCTACATCGTTTTCATCGTCTCTCCAGCGGCTGAGAGAGGATTTTCCCAGCAGACTTTGGACTAATGAAACAGGAAAAAGCTCGACGTTCACTCGGAATCGCTGCTCGTCTGCTGCCTGGACAGTGTTCTCGCTGATTACTGCTTAATAGGAGCAAATAAATCACTTTCAGGCCGTACTGAGGCATTCCTGCATCTTTATGGATTCATTTCTAGCATTACTCTGTGAAAAACCATCTGTGGATAATTGTCTCATTACGACTGGAAGATGCACGGTTGCATTGTGTCGTAGTGTGATTACTAATGCGCGCTGGGACCACCCATCTGTGTGTGATATTGCAAGCTTTAGATAATATCAGCTATTAATATTGCTAGACAGTGTTCGCTGAGGGAATGAGAGGCTCACACAACTGTATTAGTGTTGATGTATTAGTAATGCAGTGATTTCGATAACATCTGAAGTGGAAATGTTCTCAATTAAACCGTCCAGCAGTTAGCTGCAAAAACCTTCCATCTGACAATCACTAAATTAACATGAAGACGGTATCTAACGTCAGATGTGCACAGCGCTGCTAAGAAACAACCATCTTAGAGCTGAAGTCCGGCCAGCTGAGCTGCTCGGCTCTCAATAATGAGCCTGATTGTGAAGCCGTGACAGTGAGGAATGTATTTCAGCAGGTGGTTATCTGGTGTTGAGCTACAGCTGAAGGCAGAGTGAGATGCGTGGGGGTGAAAATAGTTCCTCGGGCCAAATCACATTAAATTACAGTGTAGTTACAGTGATCAGTGGATCTTTGTTCACTCTGCATTCAGGGACGTGTGCTTGTCATTCAGCAGCCTCACCTCTGAAAGCGAATTTCATTCTTTCATTCGCAGGCTTCAGGCGGAGTTCTAGTGGTGACAGCATCGGTAAACGGGTGCAGCAAAGAAGATGCGGCAGGAGTCCAGAAGGTGGACACATTAGGAATTCTTTGAAAATACGAGTTCACGTTCACGTTGGACAGACTAGGATCCCCTTCCTGTAGAGTATGTTTGACACTGAGCAGGGAAAGACCCCCCCCCCCTTATCGAACCCCTCTGCACATCAGAGCCATTTGTTTCTGGTTGTGAAGGCTGAATGATCTACGAGTCACGCCTTTCCGTGTCCTTGTTTAGATTTATTTTTGACGGTGACGAGGTGAAATAAATCTGCGGTGAGCTTCGGCGTGATAACTCCATGCTGACGTCGCATTAGAAACAGCTGCGCAGCTGAGGCCGATCCGGCTCGACAGATTGAACTGTGCCGTTGTTGTTGCTCATCAGCACAGTGCAGGAAGTTATTGCACACGCTGTGCATATAAACCTGGATTTACAGTTTATTTGACACCTTCATTTTCTGGGGATGAGAATTGTTTACTTCACATTAATATTGTGAGACACTCTCACACCTGGGAGCAGAGCTCCCTGCTCCGCCCTGCTCCCCGAGGAGCTTCACTGGTGCAATTTGGAGCTCCGTGCCGTGTCATTAATAAGAGAACGCGTGTGCTGTTGATGCTGTTTACATTTCCAAACAAACGCCTACGTTATAAAAATCTCTTCAACTATCTATTTTTAATATTTGCAGTAATACAGTTTATGTTGAGTTTGGTTTATTTTCCTCCTCACTTTATTAATCAAGAGGTCTGTGACACATCATATAATTTCAGCGTAATAAGCCAGAGCTAATACGTTGGGGCCGTTAAATCAGACGCTTTGAAGAAAGTGCCACTTTGTTTTGCCACAGCTTTAGAGATGTCATGTTACCGGGAAAGCAAGAGACACACGAGATTAGAAATGTCAAACAGAGCTAAGATGAATCTGCAGCTGCATCCTAACCAGCCCGCTCCCCTTTCATGTTTCCAAGAGAAATTAGGTGCTTGCTGTTATTAGCTTGAGGTGCCGCTTGTCCTCTTTCTCATTATGCCTAAGCATAGAAAGCCCCGGCTTTGCCATCAAGGAGTCACTGGATCCAGTGTGTTCTTTATGTCTCCGGGAAGCTATTTGAAGCAAAAGTCTGGAATAATTCAAACTTTAACATGTCAAAATAGAATAAATAAGCCCTGCCCTCACAGCAGGACTGCACGAGAGCCATAGGACGAAAGATTATTGAATAAAATATTCACACGAAAGGGTCGAAAACAAAACACAACATGTATAATGCAACACGCACGACCAGCAGCAGTTAAATCAAATTCATCCACCTGATCTAAAATGCAGCAGTGATTGAAGGTTTGGCCACGTCGCGTCTGTCGGCTCTGGCTTCCAGTGGCTGAACACGACAGTTTTCGAGTTCTGACTGTAGCTCACAGAACCTTCCTACTTGGAAACCCGGGCTTACAATTTCTCTCCAATGTTTTTACTCCGCCTTTGTCACGGTACTGCATCTCCCAAAAATAGAAGTTATTCCTCTGACATTTTGCTTCCAGGGTGTTTTCCCGCTGTAAGCGTTTTAAAAACGTGCCTGATAAATGACTAAGTGTAAAAGTGCGTAACTTTTCGTTAGACGACATTCAGGTGCAGTGAAAACCCTTCGATATCTCACCTGTTGAACTCAAGCTAGGAATAAAATGTTGTTTCGCAGTCTGTCATGCCATCGCCACCTTGAGGGATCAGAGGCAGCTGACCTTCCGACCACCTGTGGCGTGTAAATCAGTTCAGCGCAGATAAATCTATCAGGCAAAGGCCTAAGGGCCCGTCGCCCAGAGTTGACACCTCAGACCCCGACCCTGCAGTTGCCTCAAACTCTTGGCTTAGCGATGTTCTCACTGTGACTGCTGGATGTTCGGATAAGCAGTGATGTTGAAGACGTTCTGCCTACGTATGTTTTTGGAATCTGCTTGCCGCTGTTTAGATTTATAAAAACAGCAAAACATTTCATTTAATCCCATTTTTTCTTTTCATTCTGAACGTAACCAGGACCTCGTCTTTAGTGGCTTTGACGTCTCTGTATCCAGAAAGAAGTGTCAGTCCCTGCAAACAATTTGTAGACGTCAGATTAAAACCCATTGACACAGGGCAGTGTCTTGACGCCGTTGGCCGTGTGCTTGCACTAGTGCCGTCAGTGCATGTGATGTGGACGAAGAATTTTATTTTAGAAAAACAAATATGATTCTACAGATTCCTGAATATTGTACTTTTGCTGGAAGAAATAGCCGCAGCTGTTATGGTGTTGGATTAACCTGAACGTTAATTCCCAGCAGATTACCGGTTTGCTGTGCGGAAAACTTCTTGGGATAATGATGATAATTATGATAATTATGATAATAATGTATTGTAGATGACTTACACTTACAGGAATAATCACCACATGTGTTGTTACTATGTTTAAACGGGGAGTTCTTGGATCAAAACATGGCTGACGAGCCGTTTGACTGTACTTTGACAGCTTTGTAGTGATTCAGTGCAGCTCACACTTGTAACTCTGAGACAGTGTGAAAGTCCCAAAAAATGAGGGTAAACGCGAGGTCCAGTGGGGCCCGTGGAACCTCTAACCCTGACCCAGTGGCCCTGACTGTAAGCAGCCCTCATCAACCCGTGGGCCCTGCTCGTAGCCCTGCATATGTATGAGAATGTCCCAAAACAGAGAAGACTCATTATCATATTGTTTACACTGAGTTGATTTGGGTCACGTCCTCTGTTACGCGATAGTCGGGTGGTCTTGACCCCTGCTGTCTTGGGATGTGCTGCAGACCTGCGCCGTTGTGACTCTTTGACCTGTGGAGAACATTTCACCCGCGGGGCCTCTCTGCTAAGAATCTGTCAGCACACTTTCACTCGGTTGTTTGCCTCCCGTGCACTTCCTTCCTGTGCACTTAAAGGGATGACGTCGACAGGTGAAGCCATGCTGATGTCAGTCTCCACCCCACCGACCTCATTTGTCACAGTGCGGGTTCACCTCAGGACGTTTCGGATCATATCACACGTTCCTTATCACAGAAGCAGCTGAAATGCCGCCTCCCAAAGTGAGTCAAAAGCTAATTCACGGCTCCAACAACAAGTCCGGGCGTCTTAGCCGGTGCTTTCACATAACGGCTTTAAAGAGCCGTTGTCTGTGTCGTTGTAGTGGTGGGTCTACCGTGCTGTCTGTGGACATACGCACTTTACTCAGCCTTCAGTGTTTGGCAGATCTAATCCATCACAGTATTTTCTTTTCTACACGGTTTTGCATCTTCCGTTAATAACTTCAGCAGCCGTTCAGCCTGGGTTGTACCTGACCAGCCCTCGCCGTGCTGCACACGCGAGTGCATCCTCAGTTTGAATGAACACACGACTGTGCAGAGTGTTGTCAGTTCCCTCTCTGCCGAGTCTGCAGTGTCTTCATAATCCGTGTGCTACGTTCTAAAAAATATTTATAGCAATCCTTTGAGAAACAATGGGTTTCCAGATGACACATCGAAACAGGAAGTAGGGACAAGGCAAATCGCTAGGAGTCTTTTGTCTCTCTGACCATTTCCATGAGGGTTTGATTTTCCGGTTGTTTGCAGGATAAGGAGCTGTAACAAAGTGGATTTGTCGCCTCGTGCATCCTCCTCTAACACCTTTCCCGGTTCCACTCCACTTTCATCTCAGTGCTCTCTCCAAATGTTTCACTTTTTAAAAATCCACTACAGAGAATGGATTTGTATAGAAGTGGATTTTCTGCTGGTCTCTTTTCCACTGGAGTTTTTTTTTCCAGTCATTTCTTTTCTTTTATTACAGATAAAACCGGAAATAAAATTCATTGCATGTTTTCCAAAAATCATGTAGCATCACAGCATTGATACTTAAATATCTTAAAATTACGGGGATAATTTTGCGATGCCATTCCTTTTTTTTTTGAATCATTACTGTATTGTGGTCTATCATTCATTCTTCTTTTTGTGAAAGTGTCATTAAGTGAGTCTGCGTACATTACACGTAACGTAGAATAATGAAACACTAATGATGGTGTAAAGGGAAAAGAAATGTGCTGCAGCCTCTCCGAGGCTGAGAATTAAAAGACAACAAACGCCAAGGGGCAGATTAGTACATCAAGCAGGAGGACGACTGCAGCAGACTCACTCGTACCCTCTGCTTTGATTACGGGACCGATTTTTTTCCTGTTGCTTCCTCTCCTTTCTCTGCCTCCCTGTAATTTTTTCATTTCTCACCATCTGTCTAGGTATAGTATTTTCCCCTGACGTGCTTTTAACTGGAAGTCAGTCTCTTCCACTTAAGCGCCTCTAAAGCTCGGTTTTGCCCTTCAATTTCACTTCCTTTGGTGACTGAGAAACATCCATTCTTTCCATCCCCAAATCCATTTAAACCCTTTCTCTTCACGGGTTTCATTATGTGGGGCTTGTCACCTGTACTCCAAGCCTGTTAGACAGGGGCGTGTGGCTCACATCACTGGGTCTGCAGATGTGGTGCAGTCCAGGCGCATGTGCTGTTAAATATGCACAAATAAACTTTTGTTTAACAAATGTTCAGTTTTATGATCAGGGATCGTTTCTCTGTACTGATGCATCAACATCCGTGCATTGGTATCGTTTCGTTGTATTAAACGAAAAGTGCTTCTGTTCAACTAAATTGCAAATGATTTTTACTGAACACATCAGTCAAATGTTTCCAGAACATTTTTGCCAACAAATATCAAATCTTGCAGAAATGATTTTATGATTTTGTGTGGTTGTGTTTAGGCACAGATTGGGAACGGATTGTCACATTGTGACATTTTGCTCTCCGTTGTCTTTTAAACAAACCAATGTCACTTTCCGTCACTTTTACCAAGGAGCTGTTTTTGTCTAAACGTTACATTCCCAAAGCTTGAAAGGATGTAGATGAAGATGTCCAGCATCTTTTGGGAAAGTATTTACCTGGATTATTTGCTGATTTTCCATTCCCGTATTCAGAAAACGTTCCTTGGGAATGCTCAGCTCAGGAGTCTTCAAACGTGTTGGGTGAACGAGGCCTGTCATGCCTTTTCTTTCTGCTCGCTAACATTCTGAATATGATTTATTGTGTTTTTAATTTTGATTCGCCCTTTGCGAAATAAATCTGTCAACCAAAACTGTAGCTAATATTCTCCAGTTACCTCCAGTAAATCAAAAGCCATCTGACAGACAGGAACAGGACTTTTCCAGCAGCTGTCTGCAGAAGTGACACATTTTACTGCTTTAAGTAATTACCGCTCTCCTTTTTACAACGAAGAATACGTTTTTTTTTGGTGGGGGGTGATATTTACATTCACATAACGATAAAAATATATCTGTTAAACCTTGAGAGCACACATGCTGAGCTCATGCTGAGGTATAGTAACAACGGACGGAAGAGCTTTCATTTCTAAGCTGCCCACCCCACAACCAACCAACATTTGAGACGACATTCTTGCCAGAGAATCGAAGTGTCACCGCCTTCATCTGTCCGCGGTCGTATTGGCTCGCTGCACCCAGATGACTCTGGTCTGAGGAGGAGCTTTAAATTCCGACACTGCAGAGACTTGTAAAGAGTGATGCAGTTCTCAGTTCCTGTCGATGATGAATGAATTGTCGGCTGAAGAATGCCCTCGCTACCCCTTCTCTTATACAACGTCCTCCACCTCCCGAGATCTTAAAACATGCTGCAACCTGAGAGAAATATTCTTACACATTTGGAGGATAAGAAGTGTGTGTGCCAGGGAATGCAGGGATACAGTGTAGGTCTCAGATGCACAGAGCCGCCACACTGAAAATACAGCTGAATGCAAATCCGTGGCTGACAATTCCGCTTTGTCCCATGAAGAAAGATCCTTTTCAGATTTTGCTTAATCCAGAGTGTCGATTTCATAATCGCTGGTGGATTGTTATCGCCAGCTTTATTTATTCAAGGAATTCTTGTTGGCTACATGTCGCTCTTTTTAAATTCTGCCATCTTTTCTGTGTTTCCATGTTTTCACCCAAGAGCCTCCGATCACAACTGTGGTGACATGAACACGAGGCTCGTTGCTCAAAGGCACATTGGTCTTCAGGGAAATGACATAAGGTGCCAGTGGCTCTGCCAGAGTCACCGCAAGCACTCGCCATGTTGTTGTTAACCAGCTGTGACTGTGTGCGTGAAATGTGCGAGTTCGATGCTTCCAATTCAGTGAATGCACATTCGCGAGCTAACAGAGGCTGCACGGTCTCAGAGACTGGTGAAGCTGCTGTTGTGTGTTTGTGATTTCACCGTTAGAAGTGAGCCACACAGGAAGAAGAAGAACCGCTACGAGGGAAGGAGGAGACACATTTAACGGCTTCCAGTCGAGTGGAGTTTACTTGATGTGGTATTTACACAGCTACGAGTGTGTCTCACAAAATGTCGAGGGCGAGAAACTTCAATTTCAGTGTGTGTTTTTACGAGCTAGAGTCGAATCATCATTGATCAGGAAGCTTAACTTCAGTCATTTTGAGCATTAGTTTGAAAAGCAGAGGTTGTGGATGGTCGATGATAATGGGACAGAAAGCTCATTTATTCCAGTGTCTTTAACCGAGCACGCAGGCTCCTGCAGCAGCGTGACGCCTCACTCATGGAGTCACACACATTCCCTCTGGGGAACGATCCAGCACAGCAGCGCTCTGACTGCGCGGCAGCTCCGAGTCCGTGTCGGTATTTATTCCTTATTTTAGTGGCTCTGTTGGGATTAAAACCAGCACCCTTAACAATTCCGCAGAGACCAAAGCTCAAAGTGGTTTCCTGAGCTCTGTGTAAAAGATAATGAGATGAAATACGGTCGTTCCCTAACTCGGTTGGCCTTTGGCTCGCTGCGCGCTGGACCGGCTTTTGTAAATGAACCGCTGTTGCCTCATTAGAGTCGTCTCTGTTTTATCACCCAGTAAACGCTTCGAAATAAACAACAAAGTGGGCTGTTACTTTTCAGCCACCGAACCGAGCGCCTCGTTCCTCTGGGGTTTAATTATACAGCGTTGAGCTGAATTAGAATTAATGAAACACTTTGTGATACTTCAGGAGAGAAGCTGCACATCAAATTGTCCTACTTGTACAGCTGCAAATTTATCACGTGTGTTGTAAGCCGTCTGCGTGTTTTACATCATTACTTCTATCTGGCTCATAATTGACTTTCTTTCAGGCAGACTTCTTCCTGCACAGTGAAAATTGTTGGAAAACTACCTCCGTCGTGACAGGAAGCATTTATTTACAGTTTTTCAGTGTTACATAAGACCAATTTTATCGGGAAATGTGTCATTCTCTGTGTTTGTGTGCGTCTTTAGCTGTAGAGGGGTTTATGTGCAAGACTCCAGCCATAGCCGACATCGTGATTCTGGTGGACGGCTCCTGGAGCATCGGCCGCATCAACTTCAGACTCGTCAGGACATTCCTGGAGAACCTGGTCAGGGCCTTCACGGTGGAGTTTGACAAGACTCGCATAGGTGAGGAGGGTTTGGTTTCTGTGTTTCAGAAGCATCTCAATGCACATATTCCTTTATTATTTCATTTTAGAATCATGCTGAATTTCAAAGAAAATAAGCCAGAATATTTTCCGCTGCCGCGCTGCAGACTCTACCTCATATGACTGACTGTGTGCAGGGTTGGCCCAGTACAGCGGAGACCCCCGGATCGAGTGGCATCTCAACGCTCACACCACCAAAGAGGCTGTAATCGATGCTGTGAAGAACCTGCCGTATAAAGGAGGAAACACACTGACGGGTAAACTCATCCCAGTTGCCACCTTGCAGCCTCACGCTGATGAGGCCAGACTGTGAGTCAGAGGGTTTGTGTGGTTCAGTTAAAGTTTTGACTGTAATCTGAACCCACACAGCAGATGTGGATTAACAGGAGCTGCACTTTTATTCAAGAAGTATGAGAGTTAATTCATTTGAAATATCTAGAGATGCTGCGGCTGTTCCAGGAGGAGGCTGAGTTGTTAGAAGCAGCAGCTAGTAAATACTGCTGCTCGTGACGTTAATTGGCATCTTTAGACTCTGAAATGGCATTTGATTGTGAATTGAAATTTCACTTGTCAACAGGTTTGTTGACACATTCGAGCTTATATCACGAGGCTCAGCTCAGGGGTCTTTGCCCTCCTGCTGACCCGAGGATGCCGAACGCGTGCAGATGTCACAGTCATGAGCTGCTCAGTGTCTGGCCCCGTGGTTGCAGGGTGATTTCAGATATTTAGGCGACATCTTGGACTCTAAACGCTAAAGCGTAAGGAGAAAGGTTGGCTGAAAATCCCCGTACAGTAGGACTGTGTGTGCACATGTGTATATACAACCTGAGCGCACTTTACTGTCAAGCACATGCACAAAGTTAAGGTTATTAGTTTAATTACTGCGTCTCTATTTCACTTCACCGTGTTGTGAACATGCACAGGACACTCTGGGGGTTTAGCTCCCCCCATGTAACGAGACGCTGGCACACGGGTCGTTGAAGGAGCAGAGAGCTCCACCCTTGTGACTTTAATGCACTTCAAGGTTTTCTACCTTTTTTTAAATGTATTTAATAGATCAAGGCTTTTAAAATGTATATCTGCTGCGTAGCGACAGCTGTCTGATTCCACAGATTTTAAACGGTGTTTCAGTGAAGGATCAGCTGTTTCTTCCGAGGTTCACTTAGAAACACTTGTGTTGTCACTGAGAAATGACATTTTAGTGGTGCCGTAAAAACGGCAAAATGTGGCACGTCGAGACTTAAATGTTAATGGATTAGTTGATTTGGTCTCCCTCCTCTTCCTGTGGAGCTGTCGTTGGTGTGATGCACAGTAAATCCGTGCGAATACACAGTTCCCTGCTTTAGCTGTCCTCACTACACCTGAGAGGAAAACTGCCGTCTGGGACTTAACTTACTCTTACCGCCGCTCTGTGAGACGTTCTGTAAGTGTAGCTGCTTTTCTGCTGCCAGTCACATTTAAAAGCGGCACATTGTGATTAGTTTAAGTGATTTGAAAGCACTGCGTGCTGTGTCCTTTCTCTTTACGTTCAGCTTTTCCTGTAAAGTTTGTCACCACGTTTCTGCTAAAGAAGAAACTTTCCAAAAAACTAAACTCTTTAAAAAAAGGTTGACTAGATTCTTGGCTGCTAATATTTGGGAAATATGTTTCGTCATCTCAAAGCTGCTTTGACTTAATTGTAAAATATGGATTTAGTTGGGTTTGTCGGCACGGATGAGGTGCCACATACTGTAGCTGTGCCATTTGGACTAATTGTTAATCCGAGGACCAGCCTTACTTCTTTCTTATATTTCTCAGAATGCTTCTATGCCGCTGTGCTGTTTGTTTTCCTTCATTAATTTGGACATAAAACTTTTCATTGTGTTGAAGCCGAGGGTCGTGTTTTTCGAGTTGGCCTGTTAATTGTAATTAGGGTTTTCTTTTTCTGCTGTCTTGCCTTCGTGTCTCTTTAGGTTTGGCTCTGACCTTCATCATGGAAAACAGCTTCAAACCAGAGTCTGGATCCAGACCAGGTGTTCCGAAGATAGGAATCCTCATCACGGATGGGAAGTCTCAGGATGACGTGATCCCTCCCGCTCGGAAACTAAGAGAAGCTGGAATAGAGCTGTTTGCTATTGGTACGGCCACAGCTAGTAGCACAAATCTGTATCGTAACTCATGGTTGTGATTATGATGTTTGTACAGTCTTCTTTTGAAATTCATTTTGTGTCACCGCTTCCAATCACTCTGATAACTCTTTGGAATCTCCAGGTGTGAAAAACGCTGACGAGAATGAGCTGAAGTCCATCGCTTCCCCTCCTGTGGAGACTCACGTCTACAACGTGGCGGACTTCAGTGTCATGGGTGAAATCGTGGAAGGTCTCACCAAGACTGTCTGTGACCGAGTGGAGCAGCTGGACAAGCAGCTCAAAGGTCCGACCTGCAGACACGAGCTGACGCCGCCGCTCACAGCCCGACTCTGTTGATGCTGTTGGTTACACAGTAATTATGACTGCAGGACGTCCCTAAGCAATAAAAGTCCGGTCCCCGTTTCATAGAATGTAGCGATCTCATTGAAGTCACGTGTTCTCACCTTCCTGAGAAGTAGAAGCTGCTTAAAATAGTCATTTTCTGATTCAGAAAAACTTCCCTCCACCTTTTTCTTCTGCAGTACTTGCGCTGAATCCAACGTGCAGTTTCTGTACCTCTGCTTCTTCTCCAGGGCAGGGACCTGCCCCGGCACCAGCCTCTGTCGCTCCTCCCCGTGACCTGAAGACATCTGAGATCACAGCCCGCAGTTTCCGGGTGACGTGGACCCACGCCCCCGGCCAGGTGGAGAAGTACCGCGTGGTCTACTACCCCGCCAGCGGAGGGCAGCCGGACGAAAAGGTACCTGGATATTTATTAGTGGAAATTACGTCTGCACGAATGGAAACAAGTGAATTATCCTGCTGCCGTCTGTATCTGTTCACTGGCACTCACCCAGATCTCATGTGAAATGTGGTTCATGGTACTTTTTATAGATTGTGCTACATAAACAGTACTGCAGCTATTTTTGGCTTCCATTTAATGCTGGATATTTCAAATTCACTTCAGTCAACTAAACGGTAGGTGTATCATCTGTTTCCTTGGCTCCTGATCAGTGATGATGATCCTAATTGGTGGAACGTTGTCCCTGATTTCCCAGTGCAAAGAAAATGCTGAGATACTGATGTAATGGCAGCATTTGATTTACGGCTGATTAGCAAAAAGTTTTAGGCTCATTTATGCAAAGTAGATTTATTTGTTACAGTAACTTGCATTTTTAAGAGAACAATAGTGCGAAAGTTTTAATTTCATAATCATAACACCAAGCGCTTCTATGTTCAATAATCTTAATCTCTCAAGTGTTAGTTCTGACAGAGCCACAAGAAATTGATCTACAGTAAAATCTGAGGATTCACTGCCCAGAGGAAACAAATCTCGGAGAGTTGTTTTTCCGTTGATGCTGAGATCACCATCAGTGTTTTCCCAAGTCCATTTGATGCTAAACACAATGTTTTTGATTTGAGGGTTTGGTCAAAAAGACTGGATGAACCTCGAAAACAACCGTTTCCTTTCCCATGACCACAGTTATTTGGACAATTGGCTGCTCAGCGGTTGCATGGGCAGGTGTGCATTAATTTCCCCTCAGGTCTTCTGCAGGTGAGCAGACAACATTCTCAGAGTTGATTTGAAGCGAAACGTTCAGGATTTTAGCGGTGGCCAGCAGCAGCACCGTCCCTGTAGCACGTTGTGACATACAGTCGATTGTACTGCATGATAAAAATGGGAAGGGAGGAAACCTCACCTGTAAAGCGTGAGCGTAGTTTCTTATTAATTGTGACTGTTGTGTGATGGATGAATTTCTTATTTTGTCAGATGATCCACTTGTTTTTGAATGTTAGTCATGATTACTGTACTCTTCATCCAATTTGTCCAGCAAAGGTGACACTAAGAGCGTCTCGGCCGTTTAATTTCAAAACCATCACGGTGGCACAGAGCCAAAACACTGTCCAAATAAATGTGCACGTGAGCATTTTCAAAGCTGTGCAGCAGGTGGATTTCGATCGGATGTCCCTCTATTTAGCTCACGGACGTGCAGCGCTGTAATTTCCCCTGCTCATGTGTATGTTTATGCACTCCCCTCTTATTTCTGTCCATTTTCTCTTTGATCTTTATTGCAACGTGCCGCTGGAACGCCCCAGCTTCCCCAAAAGGAACACTGAGGTTTCATCAAAGCTAATCAGATCTAGTTCCACTCAATTTAAATGTCTTTGGTGGCGAGCTGAGTGCCTGCAGCAACATGTGCTGCAAAACACAGTCTCCTAATAAACCGAGGTTTCCGAGATATTTGAACATTTTTTGCCGAGCACACAGTGTCAGCTGAGTTCTTCTCAAATGATTCCAGCACTCGACATTAACGTGGGCTTTGTTGTGTGGTGGTCTTCAGGTGGTCCAGGGTACAGAGAACAGTGTGGAGCTCAACTACCTCAACTCTCTGACTGAGTACCAGGTGGCGGTTTTTGCCATTTACCGCAGCTCTGCCAGCGAGGCCCTGAGAGGAAGCGCTACCACATGTAAGTTCCATGTTTCCGAGGATGCCGTGACATTGGGGGCCTGTTGGAGGTGATGCAGGAGGTGTTGAAAGGTAAATGACGTGGAGTTTTGCTTCACAAATTGCACTTGCAGAACAGCCTTGTCGTTTTTATCTCTCACCGCTCTGCAGTCGAGAAGGAGGGAGCCCAGTGGCTCGGGTTTAATGGCTTTATTTGGTCGGCCTGCAGCTCTTTCTAACAACCTCATACAGAACATTCTTTTCTGTTCTGTCACCCAAGCCCACTTCTCCTCAGCCATCCAATTTCCAACTTGTCGTCTGCATTTTAAAGCCCCTGGGGCTCGTTCTTTCACTTGCTCCCTGGTTTTCTGCAGTGCATTCGGGTCCCTGTCCTGCTGCTGTTGACGTGTTTCCTGTCAGTTTAGCAGATTACAGAAATATTTTTTGCTAGAACTGCAGCATATATCCAGACATGATATCTCACTGTCTGTGTCTTATCAGCAGAGAGGCAACAGGTACTGAAACCACCAGTCAAAAAAGAAGCAACATGCTGTTTGGATGCTTAGTTTAAGGAAAACCATCCATAGCCAGTTGATTAGAGAGGAGCTCCAGCATTCATGCTGCAAACAGAACGCTGCATTTGTTCAGTGAAAGCGGCTGCACAGGTGTTCCATTATGCATTTGAGCCCTGATCCTCCACCTCTGACAGGACTCCCGTGGTGAGCTCTAATTCTGGTTGCGTTGCCTGGGGCCGCATCCTGACGTCTGAAACGCTGAGCGAAAGCCTGGCAGGATTTTCTGGCCTCTCAATGCCTGCCGCTCGCTGATGAATGACAGGGAATTCCTCCCTGTTGGTAGAGGATGAATGCTAAGTTGCAAATCGACCTTGTGCCAAAGTTAATGGGGTTTGTCGGCCGCTGCTGCTTTACCTGGACTGTCTGTGTCAGGCAGCAAGAAAAGGGCTAAATATTGACTGATTTTGGTTTTTGGTGCCCAGCAGAATGAAATACATGAAGGTAAGATGTGACTAAGAATATTTTGAGTTTAAATCCAGGAAGACTTGCCTCTAGGTCTGGATGTGAACTTAAACGAATGTGTCGCACATGACAATTAGTCTTTATTGCTTTAATTGTAAGTTCATTAGCTTACTGTACGTTCAACACAAATTTTTACTCTCTCCCTTTCACCCGAAAGCAGTTGATTGGGCTGTTGCACCGAAACAACTCCGTTTGCTTAGTGGGACTGCAAAGGTTTTAGCTGGACTGAGTGTAAGTCAGGCACCTCAAGTATTAAGACAGGCCTTAACAATCCCGAACCAAGGCAGTGAGAATAAACCTGAAAACACATTTAGACGTACAAGAAAATGATAGATTAACTATTATTAGAGACTATTAGAGGTTAAAAGGAAAATTTAGAGGCAAAGACAGTTTAGGAAGTGCACACTATTTATGGTGGTGTTTAATCTGCAGCCGAGGAGATCGACGAGGCTTACAGGTGGCAATCAGCCTTTTAGCCACTTAGTTCCATGTCAGTCAGGGTCAGTGCAAATAAACCTTCAGGACATACATACATGAATGCATGGTGGTCAGGAATCCTCTTGGCAAATCCTCGGGACCGAGCATTTTCCTGTTCCCACGTCTTCCGAGCCGCGACATGAGGAAAACAAATAATCAGTTGTACTTGAGCATCACCACTCAGACCTGGTGTGTTGTGTTTGAGAGAAGCGTATATTTGCTCTTTCTGTGTCCTGCAGTGGCCCTGCCCATGGTGAACGACCTGGAGCTGTTTGATATCACCCACAGCACCATGAGGGTTCGATGGAAGACTGCCACCGGGGCTTCGGGGTACATGATCCTTTACGCCCCACTGACTGAAGGAGACCCTGCAGATGAGAAGGAGGTGAGAAGAGTGTGGGATTCTGTGAGGGCCACAAAAGACTGGCCTGATTTGTGAGCTGCTTTTCTAATGTAGAAGCTGGAGGAGTAACTTCACCTCTGCCAGTGTTTGAAATTGGAAAAACGTCAGCGGCAATGAAAAACACACTTTTATGTCATAGTTTTTGTTAAAGTATTAGTTAGTTCTGAGATCTTTGCGTGGCAGAAGATTTGATTTGGATCAGGCCAAAGCTGAAACTTTTGGCTTCTGATGGCCTCTGTCAGTCACCTGGTAATTGGCTCAGCTAATTAAAACCAGCGTAAATTCCGCTGCAGATAAAAAATTACTTTAACGTACAAAATAAGCATTTTGTGGATAGAAGGACAGAAAGTCAGACGCACTAGTAGAAGTGGCTCAGAGTTGGCCAAGACCAGATGCGCATCGAGGGCAGGCGTCCACAAGGGACCACAGGGTCACTGAACCAAAGTTGCTTCCAGATGAGTCGTGCAGTGTGTTGTTGAGAAGCAACATTGTAAAGCTCTTTGAAAATCATTGCTTTATGAGCCGACCATTTAGCATGTAGGGTTTGACCACATTTGAAATGCAATATTTAAAGGACACAGATGGAGTTTCTTGACCCAGAGTAACCTTCCAGTCGGTCATGTAGGGATGACTGAAGAAGGGCTCCTGTGGAAAAGAGTTACTTTGAAAAGCCCTTAAGTGACCAATCGGGGGCAGATAATAAAGAAAAGCTTTCAGCTAGTGCTTGAAATGAAATGACTGACAACATTCAAGCATCTGTAGGTGAGAAAACGTCCGAACCAGCTCTGGTGCAAAGATTAAAGCTTCAGATCCTTTACCTGTGAACCCACGAACCAGCAGCAAAATGAGACCGAGGAGCTGAGCTACGAAGGGTGCAGCCAGCCGTCTGTGTCCCCTCCCCATTAGACCTCATTATGCGGGTATTCAACATCCCCTCCAGGCAGAAAGCAATAATAACAGTTTAGGAAAATGCTTGGAACGAGCCTGGATGCTTTCCAGTGGGGAGAAAAAGCCTGGCTCTGAGGGGCGGCTGTCGGAGCCCCAGGTTGGGGGGTGTGCACAGACCATGTGGGGCTTTGTCTCTGCCAAAATCAGAGCCCAGTTCAGTCCAGTTTAAATTGGTACCTTGACAGTGGGCTCCAGTATGGAATGGACACACATTTAACGACGCGAGCAGCAAGCGCAGGGGGATTTTGTGATACGGCGTTTGAAGACCGTGTCCCTGAAAAGAACTAAGGTCCTGCCAACAGAAAGCAACAGGAAAGGATTCCGTGTGTTTTAAGCAGAAGGGAGCCGGAGCGAGCACATCATTTCTCGAGCATCAGCCGCATTGAACTCTGTTCCAAAGATTTCCTCTCAAAAAACACAGTGAGACGTCACAGTCTCAGTGATGAACTGGTAACGGAGTGTTTGAGTGACAACTCGCACCCCCATACAAGTCCAGAGCCAGGCTTCATTAACTTTTATATTTCTCCCCATTAAGATCTGTGGCTCCAGCACTCTGCAGGCAATCAGACCTGCAGTAAAAACACAACTGACTCTAATAATTGATTTTTGTCAAGCTAAAATCCAGAAAAATAAAAAACCTCTGGCAGGTTTTATAGAGAAGCCAGTTCAGTGACTATTCAAACTTTTATTACGTGTCAATAAGTGACAGAGGGCAACATATCTGCTACGTGAAGCTATTAGGCTGCATTCGCATCCAAGATGAGCCAACGTGTCTGACGTCTGAAGGCGTCCAGGGTGTCAGGCAGTGTCACCAGGCCAGAAATAGGTGTAAATATGAAAAATGAAGCTGCTGATGCGCTTAACATAAATTGAATTTAGACTCATTCAGCGGTAGAGTAACGCTGCGACATGAATGGCTTCATATTGGCAGGTTATTCTGAGTCAGTACCCACAGCTCTGTCTACAATATTGCATCAGTTATGATGTATGACTCCAACTCTGGCAGTACATCCCAATTTCTCCCGGGCTCCAAAATTAAAACATTTTATTTATGGCGTGAGCAGAGGAGAAGAGCAAAGGGGTAAACATTTGTCAGAGCTTCCATTCTGCCAGATTTAGTTTTTAATGTGTTTTGTCTTTGACAGAAGGTGAAATATGATAAAGTTGGGGGCTTGTGCCTCTGATGTGGTAGCAGCTGTATTACAGTAGAGTTCATCATCCTGCTGGAAACGCACACAAGCTCAGCTCGGGCTTCACACGGCCATCAGTTAGAGCCTCAGGGAGAGGCCGTGCCTGCGATGACAATTAACGAGAGCGAGACACGGTTCAAATCCACCGCTTGATTTCTGAGCCTGTCTGGACAGGACTGTGGAATGATGGAGGGGCAGATGTGCTGAGGGCCGCTGTAGATGGTGTGTGATAGACGGCCAGATGAGCGAGGGAGTGGACAAGATGGTGGCAACAGAGATAAGGACGTCTGCTTGACACACTGCGGCCTCTTTCTGCTAAAGGCACATACCTGCTGTGTGTGTCTGTGTGTGTGTGCGTGTGTGTGTGTGTGCGTGTGTGTGTGTGTGTGTGTGTGTGTGTGTGTGTGTGTGCGCAGGTGAAGGTCTTGGACTCTGTGAATGAAGTGGAGCTCGAGGGGCTGACTCCGGCCACAGAGTACACGGTGACGGTTTACGCCATGTACGGAGAGGAGGCCAGCGACCCCATGACGAGCCAGCAGACCACATGTGAGTCCCACACGCACACGCCATCCACGTGTTACTGTGTGTGCGTCACCATCACGCAACCTGCACACGGGCCCTTACACTGCATGACTCTGTCGCATGCTGAACTGAAGGCGGCGCGTCAGTTCTGCAGGAGCAGCTGTGTCACTGTACAGTGTCTCCTGCAAATCTGTGCTTCAGTCCAGGGCTTTGCATTGAATACAGGTTTAGTTTGATCTGAACATCCCGTGCATGTATCTTTGGAGATGACAGATCATGTCACCACATTTATGAGAGGATGTGGATTATAAAACACTTGCTTCATGCTTCAGGGGCTGAACGAGAGCATATTAAGTGCAAAGTGCCCAAGCTATGAGTGCAAGAGTCATTTCTGCAAAGATTCTACTTTTGGGAACAATTTTAGTGGCAGCTTACGCACTGATGTGCCAGTCATCAGAAATATCTCCGTCATCTACTTACATTTACACTTTTAGACGTGAAATACTTCAGACTGAACTTAGCAGCATGTTTGGAGGAGAAATGGCTTTTCACGACCCTGAATCGCATACAATGGCTTTTGGAGGTGGAGGCATCGTGGTGCGAGGCGGTGAGTTCTTATCACGCTGGCAGAATCGAACATGCTGTAGAAGAGAGGAACTAAGGATCAGTCACTGTCCATCAGGACAACTAGGATGAGATGCAGGTAGACACTGAAGGGAAGAGGAGAATCTCGAGTCATTCCAGGGAATTGGGGTGTTAAGAAAACTAAAGGTAAAGATTCACAATGGGCCAGAGTCTCCACGGACTGCTGTGCCGGATTACCGTAAATTCTGGACTATAGAGCGCACCTAAATTTAGGCCGCACCCGCTAAAATTTAAAAGAAATATATATTTTGTCACATATAAACCGCATCGGACTATAAGCCGCCAATATCCAGGCTGAGAAATAATATCTGTTGTATGCGCTCCTATTCATTGTTCACAGTAGGCATGAGGATGTTCTGTGCGCTGTTTTACCAGCATTACGGTAAAGAGTGCGTTTACGTGTATGTGTGGCTGGTATAAAACATGTCGAATGTACAGAGCCGACAAAAACGTCCTTGTTATAAATAAACGGCTTGTTCCATAGCCAAAGGAGAAGACGTCTCTTATTCTTCACGAATTACGCAGGAGTTGCTGCGCTCAACAAAAGATTTTGTACCATAAGTGTTTATTCATACACAGCAGTACTATTAAAGTCGCTTCATTCTCCCGTGCACTGAAACCACAAATCGCTATTCATCTTCCTCCTGAGCATTGAAACCACTGTCACACTCGATTTCCTTCACGGATAGCCAGATCGATGGCTTCAAATTAAAAGCTGCATCATAGGAATTTCTTCGCGTGTTTTCCATTATGAGGGGGTGAGGGTGTAAAAATATTACCGTATTTTGCTGTTGTGCGTCTTGGGTTGCATGCGGTAAGAAAAAACTGGCGCTTTTTGTTTGCACTGACTTCCATCTACAGCGCCCATCTGAGGGCTGCAGAAAAATTCATAGAAAAGCCGCATCTCTGTAAAAGCCGCATGGTTCAAAACGTCGGAAAAAAGTAGCGGCTTATGGTCCGGAAAATACGGTAGTTCCATTCACGGGAATCTCCTTAAAGCTTGTGTCATCCCCGTTCAATGCACTGGGTTAGCTGTCTTGCATTAATAACAGCAGTGTCTGACCTGAGTTTATCATTTGTGTAAATAGATTTAGAAATGTCACGTAGAAACAAATGTCGGGGTTCTTGGAAAATGCTTTGGAAAGGTCTTCATCAAACGGCTTCTTTAAAATTCCCTAATTTTCTGAAAACATTGTCAAGACCTCAATTCAACCTCACATGCACTTATTCACACAGTAAATATGAATTTACCCACAAAAGCTTTTCAAATAAGCCTTAAAAACCATTATGGAGACTCCGTTTCATCAAAGTCTGCACCCGTTTCATTTACCGCAGGAAGTTTAGATTGACTCACAGCGACGGGAAAAGTCACATTTCCCAGAGGATGTTGACGCTGACGCGTGGAGAGCACTTGTTTTTGGAAATCATATCGCAGAGTTTAAATGATTTCTGTAGTGTCGCGGGACTCGATAAATGAGCAGGTAAGACGAACCAGCGTTTCACTACAAACACTAGAGGATCTAATTTCTCTGATTAGCTTCTCCTCTCCGCTCAAGTTGTTCTAATCAGTGAAGTCAGCTGCTGCTTCTCCTCTGCAAGACGTTACGGAGCTTTTCCGCAGCAGTTATAGCATGTTTAAGTCGTGCCCCAATCCAGAAGCCAGAATCACAGCGTGCCGTCTACTCTGTTATTTTTTGCTCTCACTTTCATTCTTAAAGCGTTTGGAGGCCTTGATGAGAGCCCCTCCTCTGGATCCCCTCCATGCTCACTAATTATCCTTTTATGATGTCTCCTTTAAGGTCTGTGGCCTGCGGCTTTAAGTCAGGCCACGTTTATGTCTTTATGCTGCTTTATGGCTTTGAATGCAGGCCGGATAAGGACGCCAGTGGCTGTTAGGAGGAGACGGTGGCTGTTTGTCGGGGGCTGAGGTCTTCCTCAAATTACTTCTCATCATAAAATAACTTTCACTCGTTCGTGCAGGCAGGGTTTCAGAGTCCAAAGCAGCCGTCCAGCCTCTGAGCGTGCACGCATCGAGTCAGTCGTGTATTGTGTTTATCCAAGTGTTCGTTTGTTCTCATGAGCAATTAATAGTTTTTTCATTTACTGCAAAAAAATATCACAGTCAAATCGGCTGATTAGTTTCTGTCATGTGCTGATCGAGCCTGGAGTGAAAATGGGGTTTGTGTTGTTATTTTTGTTTATCAGGGTTAGTACCTCTATTAAAATCTAAATTAATTTACTTCATATTCGTAGTTATCTGCCCTCCGTTAATCATCAGCCTGTGGTTACAAGTTTCCCATTTCACATGTGCCGCTCCCACCCAGAACATGTGGACCTGCAGGAGGTTTAATGTGCTTGTCATCCGGCATATTTGTTGCTAATTATCCAGACTCCATGTCTTTGGCTTCAGACGTCCCCCCCCCCCCCTCATATTATCCATTTACTCTTTCATTGTCCAGACAAAATGAGCTGTAATAATCGCAGCAGTGAAGAGGCCATCGCAGCTGCAAAGAAAATATGCAGCATGTGATGAAAGACTTGCGGCTTCTATGCAGTGAAAATATAGGTCGACTTCTCAGAAAAAGAAGTTTTTTCTTGCTGTAGCTGGGAGATAATTTAGTCTTTGTCTTCAGTGGAAGAAAAGTATAAATTTGTTGACTTGCAGTGGACGACATTCTTACAAAATACAAAATGAAGACACAGGCACTGATTTAGTGTTTAGCAACACTGACTTAATTCCTCTTTTATCATATTCTGTTAGATTTTATTCATAAAGGGGCATATCAGAACAAAAATCCCGTTGCAAAGTTTCCGTAAATTCCATGATTTAATTATTTGTTGAAGCCACTGGTCTCATCAGTTTCAAAACTCCGGCAGTGAAACGCGCTGTAAACTCGCTCCTGTTCCTCCCACTCAGCACTGTTACAGCCTTGTCACTGTTGTCTTTGTGCAAAGTTTTAAAATAAGTTTTTATGGACCTTTTTGCACAGCGTCTCCTATTTTCTAGAAAGCAGGTTGTGTAAAAAAGGGTCATTTACTCATTTTTAAGGCGACTCGTAATTAAAAAGACCTGCGTGTCCCAAGGCTTTTTGACATCCTCCTCATTCCTGTGCTGACCTTTCCTCGACCTGCAGTTAAGCAGAGGAAATCTCTCCTTCTCTCTCTAGTGCTTTGTCTTTACCTTGACCCCTGGTATAATTGAGGTGAAGCAGTAGTGGGATTGCTGAATGTTGTCTTTTTTTTTAAGAGAACAGATCAGTAATTCTAAGGAGAAAAGTTTCTGGCTCTTTGAGAGTAAATTTGATTCCCCGGCTGATTTAAAACAAGAGTGAGGGCAGAAGGTTTTAAATGTTTTTAACTTTGCAGAGCCTCTGAGTAAGAGAGACAGTGAGAAACATGGAAAAGGAGAGAGGAAGTTAAGGGGGAGACTTGGAGAGGGGTGAGAGATGTAATGAGGTTCTGTCCACATTTTAATTAAACTCGCCGAGTCCAGTAAGTCCCGTTTAAAACCCTTTGTGTGTGTGTGTGTGTGTGTGTGTGTGTGTGTCTCTTCCACAAATCACCTGAGCTTTGACTGTGATAAGAGCAGCTCTGTTCTCTCTTATTGAGCCTCGGTGTTTGTCTTTATATCCTTTACATTCACACCGTCAGATCAGCGTCTACACGATAACAGAATCAGTTCCAAACAGTAACTCGTCAAAACAAAACTGCACTGGGAATTCAAAAGTCATGTGTACTAACGTTGGTGTTTCCGGCCCATGTCGTCCCACCTCAGTGCCGCTGACCCCTGCAAGGAACCTGCGTTTTACAGACGTGGACCACAGCTCTGCCCGGCTCACGTGGGACTCTGCTTCCAGAAAGGTCAAAGGCTACAGGGTCATGTACGTCAAGACTGATGGCGTCCAGACCAACGAGGTGAGGGGACCCTGCAGGGCTCAGGACATGCCCTGAGCCCTGTCTGCTCTTTGGAAACAGCTCGTAGAATTATTTATATGACTTTATGAGGAAGGAATCTTCCACTCACCTTTTACTCTTTCAAGTTTTACTCCAGTTTTTCTGTTTCATTGTGCAAAGCAGCTACAGACTCACTGAGGCTGCAGTAGTTTAGATGTTCACTCCGAGTTACCATAGTACTAGGCTGGAGACAGAGTTTCATCTCTCATTAATAAAGATGTACAAGAGGCTAGTCCGGGGCAACTGGGTGGCACAGGTGGTGGGTTTTAGTTAGAAGTTATTAATCATATATATCATAAACAAAATAAATCATATATGCTTATATACTTCTGTGTAATATTATCTGACGTATGTCAGCCTTTGTCACAGCTGTTGGATGCCTCGTCCACAGGTGGACGTCGGGAAGGTGACAACCTGGTTGCTAAAAAACCTGACCTCGGTCACGGAGTACACGGTTGGGGTCTTTGCCATCTACGATGAAGGACAAGCTGAGGCCATGACCGACAGCTTCACTACAAGTAGGAACTAACATCAGGCATTTCGTTACAACCCGTCACTCGTTGCCCTGCTGTAAGTGTGTGTTTGTGTGTAGAGAGTGTCCCCGAACCCGTGGATCTGAAGAGCAGTGACGTCTCCACAGAGAGCTTCAAGGTGTCGTGGAAACACCCGGCCTCTGACGTGGTGCTGTACCGACTCACCTGGACGGCCACCGACGGAGGAGACAGCGAGGAGGTGTGTTGAGGAAAAGGTTCTGAAATGTCCCTCCGCCAGTTTCGGTGATGGAATCGTTGCCACGTTAGCGGAAGGTTTCTTTGAAAAACCAGACGGGAAAACGGGAGGAAACGTGCACTATAAAAAATTCACAATGATGAATGAAATTCCAGAAACCTGATGCAAGTTTTGGATGTTTACATCGGTTGTTCGCCTCTTCACTCCTGTGCTCAGCTTTGTGTGTTTCTGATTTTCATTTGATTTTGTTTTTGTGTCATTGCTGATGTTTGTTCCAGGCCCTGGTGAACGGGAACGTTAACACTTACCTGATAAAAGGCCTCAGCCCCTCCACAGAGTACGAAGTCCTCCTGGCGGCCATTTATGGAAACGAGGTGGAGAGTGAGGAGGTGGTGCTCATAGAGTCCACAGGTAATCTGGGGCTCATCCCTCTGATCCGCTGCGACTGTTTGTGACGCAGCGTGAAACTTATTTTCTGCTCTGAAAGCACTGATCTCATTCCATCTGTGGTTTGTCTTATCAAGCAGGCCAGTGAAATATGTTTTATTTCATTTTCAGTTGAAAGAACCATCACCATTGCTACGACAACCACCACCACAGCAGGTAAATATTTCTTTGCATCTCTTGGGAAGAATACTTTTCTGATCCAGATCTCCTAATTTTGGGTTCAAGCCTTTATAAAAATCTAAAATCGAGTAAATAGAATAGAATGACAGACAATATGCAAAATGAGTCTACTCTGCTCCCGCTCCCTGCTCCTTTGTTCAGTCATAATGAATCCGCAGCGTTTTTAAACATGAGCGTCTCTCCTGCCAGTGTTGTACTGTAGGTTTCTCCACAACAAGAACGTAAAGTTCACATACTTTAATCTGCCACACAAAGTGTTTCACATGCAACAGCATCCGAATACTGAAAGTTGTTGTTAAAAATCTAAATGAATGAGCATTCACGGTTTATCTGAATGAAGAACAACAGAGAAGGTTTTTTATTAAACTGACTGAATTTTCGGGAGCTACATAAACTGTCGGAGTAGATCCCCTCACAGTCGGGCTCCTGTCTGCAGCTGGTTGCTGCACCCGATCAGTGAGGACTTCAGCTGTGCCGGAGCTCAGTGCTGCAGCACTGACACTGATTTGAAATACAGTCAAATAGTGAACCTCCACATCAGAGTCACACTCTGGTCATTGAGTTTCGGTGAGTTTGTTTTAACCTCCCAGTCTGTGTGAGTTCGATCCAAGTATCGGTGACAGGAATCACATACTATGAAATGATGTGCCGCTCCGATGCCGACGCGGTTTCACTTACGGTGTCGGTAAATCCTTTCCCACACGTTCGGATCCACCTGTCAGCGAGGTTGTTAGATATTTTTCCCTCTTGAAGAAGTTGCTGATATGAATTTAAACACCTGAGTAAATGAAATGCCAACACGACATCTTGAAATGGTAGTTTTTGTCTGATCAAAGTTACTGTGGTTTGGGTTTTTGTCCTGTCTCTAATCCTCCAGCTCCTCGGTACGGGGTGAAAAACATGAAGATCGACGAGGAAACCACCTTCAGCATACGGGTGTCGTGGCAGCCTGCCGAACTTAGAAACATCCGACATTATCGTCTGAACTACATTAGTGCCAAAGGAGACCGGGCAGAGGAGACGGTACGACAGACACTGGTTGTTTTATTCGGCTCTCTCACATTTATCGGAAGCTCTTTCTGTGAGTGTTTTTACTGAGACATTTCATTTTTATGTTTTGGGAGGGTTTACATCCAGCCCATTGGCAAACGGAACCGTAACGCTGGTCCCTCTGAGGAGGGCGGCAGCTGCGATAAGCTTGGACTTGGCAGAACTTTTAGTTAATGTTAATTATAATCCAAAGATTTGAGGCAAAAACTCTCGAGTTGTAAATTATTAACTGTAGCCAGTGGACAGCAAATGATTTGTGTAAAAGCTGATAGACGTGGATTTAAACAAGTTCAAAAAGGCGTCAGTCAATTTGAGGGAGATTATTGACAAAGACGTCGGATGACCTTCACGTTGAAAGTCCTGTCAGAGCTGAGACAAATCCAGGTGGATGAAGTTGACGGCGAGGCTTCAGAGTGTAGTGGAGAGGAAGAGCGAGGGAGAGGAGCATAATGATGATGAAAATTGCGGCAGATCTTCAAAGACTTTTGTTCCACAATAGAAAAAGGAAAGAGAGGAGTGGCAGGTCTTCACACTAATGAGTCACAACAGACAGACAGACAGACACACAGACAGACAGACAGACACACAGACAGACAGAAGACCTTCACAGAAAACACACTCTGATGCAACAAGACGCAGCTCTTGCGTGGTGTGTGTGTGTGTGTGTGTGTGTGTGTGTGTGAAAATGCTCGACATGCAAACGTTAAGATGCTAAGCAGACGTGGAAATGAAATCGGAAGCTTCAGAAACAATGTTGTGACGCCTGTGGTTTGTGTAAATGCTCTTTGCTTTATTCATCGTATTTGTCTCGTAGTCTTTGAGTTCAGCGACTCGTTACAAGGGGGCTCTCAGTTCTATCATGTTTGTAACTTCAGTTTTGTGGTAATAAGGTGCATTAAATCAGAAACCAGGTGAAGCTGACCTGTTCAACTCCTCCTTCCTCCCCATTTTCATCATTCAGCAAACACACACACTCTCACACACACACACACACACACTCTCACACACACACTCTCACACACACACACACCTGCTCGGCTTCACTTGCTCTGTCTGTCACTCATTCAGAACCTCCCGGTTCCTTTGCTCCATTTTCCCTCCATTTCCACCTGACACCCGCCCACTCATCCACCCACTCCCTCACTCACTCACCCGCTCTGGTGCAACCATCGAGGACATAAAGCCTGTTTACTCCCAACACTCTGATTCATACCCGGACAAACTCGCAATAATCCAAGTCAGTAAAACAACTGTAGTCTGACTTTACACCTTAGACTTGATCCAAATACTTCAGTTGTTACAAAGAGAGAAAATCCATGTGTGTCTGTTACTGCCTCGCTGATTGTAGCAGGCCACGCAGAGTTCACTTATCCTCAGCAAGCGTCAGTGTCGAGCCCTGGAGTGGGAGGATTTAGTAAGTAAAAATTATAACGAGACATTTTTGAATTAAATGGATGAAGACCAGAGGGACGAGCCCCCCCACTGCCAGATTGTTGCTGTACGCGTCCTCAGTGTTGCTCTTCTTGGAGTTAGAGACTTATAGACTTAAGGGACTCTGCCTCGACCTTCGCCTGCCTGTCTCGACTGACTTTATCCATCTATGACAAAATATCAGAGCTACATAAGTGAATTTTAATGTCTTTTTCAAAGACAAAATGGCTGACATTAGTCAAATGCAAATACTTTACATAACAGCTCCTGTTAAAGAATCATCTTTTCCCAGATTTGATGATGATCCATTTGGAGTTTTTCTGAGCGTAGCCCGGGGACCCGTCTATTAAACGTGCTTCGCTGTGTGAGGTAATCTGCCCCTCGCTGGCCTTCGTAGATGGAAAACACTCTGTTTTCTTTCCGTGTTTGCGTATGTCTGCTAAAAAGTGTCATATATCATTTAGCATTTCTCCTTCTTCAGAGGCTCTCGAGTGAGTTTGTGTGACCGTGCGCCGTGTCCCCACACGCCGTGACCAGCTCTGGCCACAGGTCCCACATCAGCCTTTCCATCCTGACAATAAAGAGCCGCCAGCTGCTCGCACCGGTGGCTTGTTAAATGAGATCTCTTATCAAAGTGCGAACAGCTGTGGGCTCTGTTTGGCAATCCGGTCAGGTTATGAATCACCAAGTGCTGCACTCAATAGCTACCATTTAGATGTCTATCTGCTGCAGGGGGAAACTGGCAGCACTCCTCTCCTGCTTTGTTCAGAGCAAGTTTCACTCTGCGGTTTGTGGCAGCCAAGAGACGGACACCAGCCATTAAGATCAAGGGGAAAAATCGGCAAAATAACTCATTTACATGTGCTTGATTTCTGGATGACAGTCACTTCAAATCTGGTCTTAAACTGCTGAGAACGACTCTTAAAATGTAGAAGGCAAGTCGGCGCAGCAGTAAGCGAATGAAATGACAGTGTGGTGTTTGGTCCGTGCTAAGTTCTCTGTGAACACGATGAAACATTGTAAACATACGAGAGCCCACGACCATGGACTCTGGTCGTCTCTGCTGCTTCGCAAACGTTGACGAGTCCAGTAGAAGGAGTGAATTGTAGTGTCCACGGTCCCAGTGTGTTACAGCGCCCCCCCCCCCGATTACAATAAGGGATTCGATGAAATCGTCATTTAAGTTTAACTTTAAGTAGAAGTAGTGGCTCCAAGTTCCCAGAATAAACCTCACGTGCTTTCTGTTTCATGCCTTTCCGTCTTCTCTCTGAGAGCGAGGAGGATCTGGGGAGCGACACTTGTTATTGTTTCAATACTTTGTGATTTGTTCTTTGCTGCTTTTATCCCTGAAACTTCCTTATTTGTGTCCGCCGTCTGTTCCGCATCGTTTAGTCTGACACTCAAGTCACATTTATCTGAAAAACTCAGTGTTTGGCAGTAAATTTAAATGCAAAGAACCAAACCACTGGCTCCTAATGATGCTCCAAAGTTTTGGGATTCAGTTTAATGCTATTGTCTAACGGTAGGATAAAACAAAGAGTTTCCGGAAGTTTCCTTGGCGTCGCTCATGTTCATAATTAGACTGAGCATTATTGCAAACTCTGCAGCCTCCTTTACCTCATGCTCTTCATGTCACAAAATGGTGGATGCTCATTAGCAACTAGTGGACGAAAAAAGCTGGACTTCTGCCGGCGAGATCATTTTTACCTGAGTCAAAATTCAGTTGAAACAGAGCAGGGTGGGTGACAGATAGCAAGCTATAGCTGGTGCCAAGAAGGAGCAACTACATAAAGTTTCACTTCATCCCAGATCGCATTAGTTAAATTGTAAATTAGGCTCTTCCACGATTAACCCATTTAAATGGCCCCTCACGTCTATTCTGCTCTCATTTTCTGGTGGTTCATGGTTCAGTTGCACTATTGGAATTTAAAAAACTGAGGACTGAGGAGCCACACGTGTCACATCCACAACTCTAGATCAGATCTGCTCGTCTAATATGACAGACATTGATGTTGCATGGATTGTTGATGTCACATGACAAACCCCTGAAGTTGCCTTGCTCCCTAGTGATAAAAAAACTATTACTGCTTTAGAACTGAGTTGAGATTTGCTCAGCACGATTGTACAAGCACATAAATATGAAAGTTAATAGTTACGTCCGATCAGATGGTTCTGTCACTGTTTTACCGGATGTCGGTATCTACACCGTAGCCACAAGCCGTGCCGACTCAGCAGCCATCTGTCCACAGACAGCTGTCGCCCTGAGCCCAGAGACGCTCGCTGTCTCCCCTGTGCTGCTTCCTTCAGTGTCCAATAAACCAAAGCTTTCAGGCATCAAGTGCAATTTCACTGTGTGTAAACACACTTTTGGCTGCGATTGCTCTGCCACAAAATGTTGCCCCAGAAGCTAAAAGTTTGTCATGTGTCACTTTTCCCCTTCGGCCCTGGATTTTCTGTACAGGAGCTTCAACCCTCCGGCACAGAGTCCAGCTGCTGTCCATCCTTTGCGTCATCCACACTTTAAAAAGTCTGTTCATTTTTTCTATTTGACAGAACGTTTGGAGTTAGTTAACTCAGTCAAAGAAGGAGCTCACAAAGCTTTTGCAGTAGGAGACAGCAGGAGTGCCGTCTCGAGCTGTAGGTTTGTATGTTTTAAAAATGTTTTTAATAAGGTCAATTTACAGTTATTCATACCTGCGTTAGTAGAGTTTCTTTGGTTTAAATTTTTTGCTTCCCATCTGACACTTGTCGTCACAGACACCAACCGTTCCTTACATTTCTATACAACATAACTCAAAGACACTGAGACTAAACGTAGCGATAAAATGTTCCCACGCCATCGTTTTTTGTCTGTCAGAATATCAGATGTTGCATTATTAAACTTTTTCATGGCTGTGTTCAGGCTCTGGAGAAGGGCAGGGGTCTGCTAGCAGATACAGACACACAATATGTTTATGAGCCTTTAAACGAAGCCGTGATCTTTCTCCAGCCTTAACTGAAGCTCTTTTTAAACGGAATCACAGTTAACGGTTAACGGTCTTTAAAGTTGACGGTGGGTCTGTTGTGTGACAGTCCCGCACTTTGAGCGCCCCCACCTACACCAGCTGCCGCCTTGCGGTTCATTTCCCTTTCAGCACATGCAGCGTGTCCTTCATTCAAACAGTGAAGTGCAACAGAATCCATCCCTGTCAAATCATATTCACGCCTGTAGTGTAGAGAGGCATTGTGCTGTGCTTCCTACTGCACCAAAGACGTTTCAGATTCGCTGCCGTCCAACGTGATCTCGACTGTTCCCCGTGCAGTTCGTCTTCGAGCCTTGTAGCTGCGCCAAAGTCTCTTGTGAATCAAACTTAATATTCTGGCCCTTCATAGAGCCGCTGTCAGGAGCAGATTGGGTTCCTCCATCCTATAAATACTTCATGAAGCCGTGTTTGCATTTACCAAGTGTTGGAGTAGAACACGAGTGTAGCTGTAGGTGGTTTCCTCCAACTGTGTTGCTCGGTGACAGTTTAGAGACTTGCTGCCTTTTTCATCATCCCGGGCTGAAATTGATTTGTCAAGGCCCGCAGTGTTTGTCTGACTGACATGTCTGAGAAAGTGTGTGGTGGTTTTTTTTGTTTTTTGGGTGGGGGTGAAGTGGAGGGTTTTGTGGATGGAGCCAGACTAGACTGTACATGTTCGGAATGCAAACTGACAGACCAACGCCGACAGACAGACAGACACAGAGAACCTATGAAAGGAAAGAGCTCAGGACCCAGCTTTTAACACACTGGAGCATTTCTTCGATCCACTTCACAACCCTGAACTGTCTACGAATGTCTGAATTACGGACCCGTCTTAACTGTGACATATGGGCTGTGTGTTCCTTTTACGGCCGGTTGCTTCGGCCGCTGCTCACAGTGGGTGATCTTATACGTAACAGTAACTTGATTTGTCAGGCCTGTCGTTTCATTGTGTAACTGCCAAGTCTCCGAGATGACTGCAAAATACTGAAGCGCCAAACGATCGCTGCACACCTCCCAAAGTTTGAGCTTTCAAGAGTCCATGTTATGCTCCTTTTTAGGGCTGAAATACTCTGTTTTAGCTCCTCTTGAAAGCCCCATGAGTAGTAGTATTTCTGGTTTTCCCTTGGAGACCACTGCTCCCTGTCAGCTAACTGCGCTGACCCAGTTTTTCTGTGTTTCTGCTGTAAAAATACACGCTGAAAGCAAACAACCACACGTTTGACTGAGTCTAAAATCAGAAAAGAATTTACAACGCGGACAACCAAGATTGTAGGTTACCCTGAGTGACCGACCCTGAGCGAAGCCGTTAACGTTCCTTCAGCTAAGATGTTTGATGTTCACTAGTTTCATTTTAATTCATGATCTCTGCACGCAGAGGAACGTGAGTGGAGATTGTCTGGTGGTCCTCAGTACCCTACTGTCTGTAACAGGTGGGCTGGATGTGGCTGGACCAGAACCTGAGGTTCGTTTTGGAACGCAGGCTGGGCTTAATATGGAAACCCAACGTCACAACGTTGAAATGGGCTCGTTGACTGTTCGTTTAAGCTCTTAGAACTGTATTGCACCTGAATGAGAAAATAACCGATTTATTATCCATAAATGTTGAACACGGAAATGAGGAGAGAAATGAAGGTAAAGCAGCTGATTAGCTTGTCTCTGCTATGAGAACGGCAGCTCTCCTGGACGGATCAGTTTTGACAAAAGGCCAAGGAGGAAACCTCGACGCAATTAACCTCCACAGCAGCCGAAACCTCACAGCCTGACTCGCTGCTTCACCTCCATTAAACCGCTTATAACAAACTTGGCTTGTTTTTAATTAGCTCGAGATTCCCTTCCCAAAGCAGTACGGACATTTAATAAAGTTGATGTAAAAGCATTTTACAGCTTCTTCTAAGTGTTACAGAAACATCAGCAACATGTTGAAATTGTAATTCATTTTGCACGTCGACAGAAACACCTGGAAAAAAGCGGATTTCCAGAAGCTCGCGGTTCTTCTCTTACCTTAGCAACCGGCTGAAGCCAGCGCAGCCTGTTAAAGCTGTTGGCACGTGTTTCTCCTGCCGAGTGCGACTGTCCTGCTGTCACAACATCTGCTATCAGCTTGTCACCCTTCACTGTTTGATCTCACATTTCGCTCTGGTGCTGTAACATTAATTACAGCAATGAAAACCAATTAAAAAGGAGAAAAACACGAAGGTTAAAGAAAGGAAAGCTCTGCTGTTTGGCTCCCAGCTCTGAGCGAATGATGTCCACATCAGTATAGTCAGATTGTTTTTCCCCACATATAATATCTGTACATTTGTGGCATCTTGCTTTTGAAGGATCCGTGTAACCTGGAACTTCTCTGTGTTTGCAGAGGACTGTGCCAACGGGTCAGAGCAGCCTGATTCTGCAGCCTCTCCTGTCCGACACGGAGTACAAAGTCTCTCTCACCGCAGTTTATCCTGACGGAGACGGTCCCTCAGTGACGCGGACGGGACGAACACGTAAGTCACATTCCCTATGTTCATGTTCAGGTTGCTTTCTCCATTCTGTTAGATTTTTTTAATTTTTCGTCAGCATTGTGAAAAAGTTTTGAATTACAATTCCAAAAGCCAGCGGGCCTGCAGTGCTTCTTTGGAAGGTTTGTCTCCTCTAGAGCGTCTGTAGCTCCCGTCCTTTTTGATTGGGCATCGTCGGTCTTGAGATGGAGCCGACCTCTCTCCTCTCTGTTGCTCATTAGTCACAATAATTCACGACAGGGCTGCAGTGTTTCTGAGGCAGTAGAAATACTGAGATCTATCAGGACAGATGAAAAGGTTGGAGTAAGGCTCTTCATGCCTTTTATAAAAAACTGACAGGACAGTACATATCCCTTTAGAACTGAACAAACACTTTACGTGCTGCGAACCGCCCTCTCTCCAAAAGTGGCCGAGCTAATCTTTAGCAGAACGGTGCTTGTTTGATCGCCTGGACTTCCAAGGTGCATCGTACCGTACGTCACACTACCAGGAGCCAAAGGGGAAATACCAGGAAAGTCTGTCTGAGGAAAGATTGATTAATTCAAACACGAGCTGAACACACTTTATAACCATGAAGTCACAGTATGGCCCCTTTGTTTTCTGGCCAGTCTGTATTTTGTATCAGTCGATTCCTTTTGAAATTATTTGCAATGAAAAATAAACGTGAGTTAAAAAGTGAACCTACAAAAAGCTCGAAACAAACAAAGGAAAGAAAAGCTCTGATAAGCGTGGTGGTTTCTCCTGAAAGAGAGAGCGTTACGTGAACCTCCCAGCTCACTGTCGGAGTCATTAGTTATGTGTGGACACATATCCCCCGCAGAAGCAGAGAGGGGAAACGCTGTGGATCGGAGAGCCGACCTCCTGATCCTCCAAC
This sequence comes from Channa striata, assembly GCA_033026295.1. Classification (NCBI taxonomy): domain Eukaryota; kingdom Metazoa; phylum Chordata; class Actinopteri; order Anabantiformes; family Channidae; genus Channa; species Channa striata. The sequence continues at coordinate 22,352,613 of CM065181.1, forward strand.
GCTCTCTGGCGTCTTGTCTCCGATCTCCAGTAGAGGTTTTTCTTCGCTAGACACACAGAGCAAAGTATTATTGGATTTGTAATTAGAAATTCCTGTCAGGAAGAAACGAGGTTGAAAAACGCTGGAAAGACGGCAGGTCGAGAGGCAAGAATCACGGCATTCATCTGAGAATGTTTCTTCTTTGTATTATTTGTCCAGTGAGAATGACATTTTTTCATTTATTGTTTGAATACACAACTTGTATTGCACATCTGATTTCCCCTGAGAGGAGAGAGATCTACCATGTCCATTATAGTTTTTTTAGAGGAGATTTTTCTTATTTGATTTCGGGTCAGTGGATGTTGCTACAGATTGTGAAGCCTCACTGAGACACATTCATCATTTGGGAATTAGGCTATAAAATATTAAAGTAGTTTAATCCCATCTCACTATTTTATGTTCTTCTTTGTTTGTCCTCACCTTCTCAGAAACTGACAAAAAACACGCAGAGAGGAGTGAAGATGAACAAATAGCATTGAACCGAGTAAAATAACAAGCTCAAAATTCATGGTGGAGAATCAGTCAGTGAACCAGTAGTTAAATTCAGCAAGTAACTGGGGCAATGGCTTACAATGTTGTGTATTGAAGAGAATATTTTCTTGTGAGATTAGATTTCTGCTTGACCATAAAAAGGGGAACGGCATTAGGAATGAGTGAACACAACACAACACAACCAAACACGCGGCAGGGAGCGTTTGTGTGGGGCCATGAAATCCCGTGATCCATGATCCTCAGTCCACTCGCTTCCCAGGAAACGTCTCAATCTAGAATCTGAAAATCAGAGACTGCATTTTAAATGGCAACTATTCATCATTCTTGGGCTGGTTGCAGATCTGTTGCTAGAGAAGAAGTGGAGGTGGGCTGAGGGGGGTGTCGGCACAATACATGAAGCAGAAATCGGATGGAAACCTTCTAATCTAAGAGCACATTAGCCTAAATCGAAAAAAAAATATATATAAGCTTAAAGCTCTGTGTTAACACATTAGAGAGAGAAATAAAATGGATATTTTAGCCTTTCAAATGAATTGCAAATGAGATTCAGAGTAATTAAAAACATATTAGAGTCAAAATCTGAGCGTCTCTGTGCAGCTCAGGACGATTCGGGGGGAGGAGAAAAGAGAGAGTAACCTGTCTGGGTAGCTCGATGTACAACATTCATTTTCCTCACCATGGAGCTGATGACAGAAATATGTGGGAAGAATTCTTTTCTCGTTTGTTAAATGTGACTGAGTGTCGCGGCGGATGCACCGGCAGAGCCTAATGATTTTCCCGGCAGTGCGTTATAGAACAAACACTCGACTTTCAGGGAGGAGGAGACGCTAAATTCCAGCCATTCATCTCCCCACTCCATCTCATCACGTCTCCCTGTGCAGCACATTACACACATTAGCACCCGCTAACGACGCTCTCCGCTTTTAAACGATGGGGCCTCCGACACCCGGTGATGATGAATGGCTCCTGTTAGCGAGTGAGGGATGAGATGATCGCTCGGGGAGGAGCGACAGGGGATGCGGAGAAAGGCAATGATTGGGTTTTTTAGAGTGAAGATAGATGATGTGACAAAGGAGGCGGCTGTAATCTGGGGATTTGATCCTATGAGGGATGGGGGGAACGCGGAGGGAAGCATGACAGCGAATACAGAGAGCTGTATTGGACTTTAAGCCTCAAATTGAACATAGATAATGTGCTGGGAGAGGCCGAATATTGGTGGGGCTCCATCTGTCGAGGGATCTTTGAGAGAGGGTGTGGGCGAGAATACAAAGGATGACGGGGGATTCAGCGTTTAAGGAAAGGGAAATGTGGTACAAAGGCCGAAGGTTTCAAGGGCCAAAATTGATTTTAAGGGATTTAGGTGGTCAGCAGATATTATGGCCTGTTTGAAAGCGGAGAGGAGGAAGGATCGGCTACCTGACAGGTGTCTGATCGAGTGTAAAGAGACGACGAGTGGTTCCTCGAATGCTGCTAGTGAAGGGAAAATCAGCAGCCCGGAGATTATTAATCAGCAAATATCGAAAACCTGGGATTTGACTCAAGCACTGTGTTCCGTCTTGATGCTGTATCGTCAGTGTAGATGTGAACACAGCAATCTCACCGTAATGCTGATCACAACAACCACGTTTAGGCCCTTTGCTTGATGGGGTCTCGGTCCAGGTCACAAACGAACTGGAGCGGCTTGTTTGTGGTGAGAATGTGGCTCTAGCCCGAAACCAAACGACGTGGCGGCTGTTTTTTTATTTAATTAGCATCTTCTGCAGAGTTTTGCATGGTTTCGGTTGCCCACCTCACAGTTCTAATTGGGCAACTGTTCCAGACCAAACTAAAGCATGGCTTCCTCGGGTGAAATAACTTTCAGGTTGGCTCAAACCATTGGCCGGCTTTTTTCCCCCTCCCCACTGTTGCCTATAGATGCTCAAGGGGGATTTGTTGGGTTTTCTCTAAACGACTTTATTCTGTCAAGTGCCTTGAGATGACGATGTTGTAAACTGGCGACATATAAATAAAGTTGAATTGAATTGGACCAATTACAGATGGTTGAGACAGGTTGTTGTGAAGAAGAAAAAGAACTGGAATCGAATAACCAACTGAGCCATGGAGGCACCTGGGGAGAGGGGGAAGTGAGGGATCGAGGGTGAATGCGTCTGTAGATTCTTTAAACATATAGAATTATGGTGGCATTAAAGTTCACAGTCCAACAAAGTTCTTGACAGGGAACAATGCAGAATTATCACCTAAGTCCCTAATAATGTTCCCCAGCTGCTGAAATAAGTTCCTTGTTAGTCAGAAGGATTCATTCAGTCTCTGCGGGTTCTCATTACTCCAATCCCTAAAAGGTGAAGACACGGGAGGGATGGCAGACAGAGCTCAGACAATGATGGTAATTTAGTCAGCGAGTGCTCGCCGAAGCCAGATAATGCAGCACGAGGGGAGTATAACGTGGGGATTTGAACATACGAGGCTGAAAGCACAGAGGATGATTGGCTTTTAATAGTGAACGGCCGCAGAAGGTGAAGTGGGGAAACTGAGGCAGAAGAGCCGGTGTAATCTGGGTGTTTCAGCTCCGAAATGGTGGGGATTGATACTCGGGCAGGAAATTGATAGAGTTTTTTAGTCGTCTGAGAACGTCCGCATCGGACTCGCGCACACGTCTCACGTTCCACATTTGCCAAAGCTGAGCCCCGGAGGAACGGGACGGACTGGGCTGAGGTCAGAAATGTGGTTGTACAGAAGAAGAAGACGTTTCTCAACGGACGCACTTTCTAAAACTACGGGCGTACGTTCCAACATTACGGTCGTCCACGGTTCTGTCCCAGTCGTCGTCCTATCGATAAGTCGTCTGGTTTTAATATCTCTCTGACAGACTAATTTAACAGCAGAGGAACTTCAGTTTTCTCTGTGCTGACTCTTGAAACTGGATTAAGTGTTCTCAAACCCTTATCCTGCAGTGACTCTTCATTATCTTCCTCTTGCCAACTTGGTTTCTGTCCCAGTCCTTTTTTTTTGTCCTCTCTGCACCAAGACGACGCTCATAATTACTCTGACATGCTGAGACACGTCTTTTGTTTGTCAGTTTGGTTTCGTTGAATGTGCTTTATGTTGAAACTGTTTTGGATGTGTTGTCATGTTAACGGGAACATAAAATCTGCCTTTTGCCCCCCTCAGTTCCTCTGTCTGCTCCTAAGAACCTGCGACTGTCGGAGGAATGGTACAACCGCTTCAGGATTAGCTGGGACGTCCCACCTTCGCCCACCATGGGCTACAGGGTGGTCTACCAGCCTCTCACCGGTAATTAAAACCTGCCCGTGGCCCGTTACCATCACAGGACACTAATGCACGTGCACACAGCAAGCGTTTAGTTACACGCTGCTGTCATCAGTCATTCTCATCATTATGATGACGCACAGCAACAGTTTACAACCAAACCAGCTTCAGAAGTCGTTGTTGACCTAAGCTCAGATCACAGACGCACGTTTTTTTGGCACAAACATTCACGGTGTCTCTCAGACTGGAGCTAACGCTCCTCTGTGCTCCTTCCATCCTCTGAGCCTTTGCTCCCCCTTTGACGGGTCTTCTCTATTATCCTGCCCCCCTTCAGCCCCAGGACCAGCTCTGGAGACCTTTGTCGGGGAAGACGTGAACACCATGCTGATTCTTAACCTGCTGAGTGGGACGGAGTACAGTGTCAAAGTCATTGCCTCGTACACCACCGGATCCAGTGAGGCGCTTTCAGGAAAGGCCAAGACGCGTGAGTCCATTTCTGTTCCTTTAATCCCCATGGATGAATTATCAGAACATAAGTCTGGAAAGTCACGCATGTAAACTGTCACCTCACTGGTTTGTGGAGGCAAACAATCATAAGGCAGTAATTCACATTTTTGATTTTTATTTATGCCTCTTAGTTGAATTAAACGCATGTGTACTGAAGTTATGTTTGAGTGACGCGTCCGTCTAAGACAAATCTTTTAGCGGATACATTTTCTCTAAGGACTGTTTTTTTTTGATGCATTTAATAACTAATTCCTTTTCTTGTATTATAAGAAACTGTTCACTTTGCAGACACTATTTTATACTTTCTGGCATTTGTTTCTTCAAAAGCAGCATTTCCGTTTAGCAGTGTACAGTCAAAAACTTACAGACGTCATTTTTACTGACACAAAACATGCATATTTTTCTAGTAAATAATTATATGTATGTTTCCAGAGGCCATTTCCTGTGTAATTTCAAGTTTATGTTTTTAACCTGGGCTCTGCTGATATAGTTTTGGACGATTTACAATTGCAAAAATTACATTTTTTCTTGTAATAAGTCTTTATATGGTGCGTCTTCTTCAGCTGTGCATAAAATGGTTGAGTGGAAAGTCTTGGAGCAGAGAGGCGCACACTCAGCTGAATATCGTCTCTTTTAACGTGCGAAACTTGCCATTCGTGAAATAGTTTCTACGTTTTGCGCCAAAACCTTGATATTTTTTGCTGTATCTCCATGAGAGCTGCTGCCCTTTTAGGGAAATCTGCGATGCTCAGAACAACCCGTCAGACAGTTGAGATGCTGATTCCTCCATAATCAAATTCATACATTTGGCAGCAATCCCAATTACATAATATAGCTTTGAAATATCGTTATGCCAATTTCGCTGTTTCCAGAACCGCCGATGGACCGACAGCTCCACACTTCTGAACATGTGGCTTGGATTGTGGCTTCATTTGCATTATTACAGTGTGTGTCGTCAGTATTGGGAGATAACAAAGTACATATACTTTTTATTCCCAGCCACGCCTCTATAGTCACATTGATCATTGTCCTCATGTTTAATCTTTGCCGTATTCGAGTTTGTTTGGATTATAATATGGATTAAATTCACTGTTTGAAAAAAGTGCTTCGCCGGGCTTATAGCGTCCGACATTTACTTATTTTGTATCGCTAATAAGCACAAGGACAAATGAAACGGTGAGAAATCAGGTCCTCTCCTTAAATCTGATGATTTCAGATTTCTGCTGAAACCTTATTTCTGAGGCCGTGGAACAAATCTGGACGAGTTCAGTGGAGTGGACTTCCACTAGTGTTCCGGCACTGTTTAAGGCACTTGCACTTTTACTTGGGAATTGAGTTTGTGAACTTGTGGTAACTCTGGGCAACTCCTCTTTACGGTGCGTGTGCCATCATCTGTTCCTCGGTGGACTCCCTGTGACTGCAGCTGTCTGCGTTTGGAATGAAACTCTTTTAAAGACATTTCCACATCATAATGAACTCTCCTCGCAAGACTTTGTCTGGATGAGCATTCTGCCCCCTGACTGTGTTGTTGCCAACTTCATTTCTTGGTTGCCATCTCCCAGCTCTGGTCATGAATATACTCTGCTATTGGTTTCCTCAGTCCATCCCAGCTCTTTGAATATAAGTGAATCTTGTCTAATCAAATCAGGGAAGCAGCCAGACACCTGCACACATCAATATCTTGATATCTATCTGACACTTTTAATGCCAACTTCACCTAATTACATCCCAGCCCTGGAATGAACAGTAGAAGTAATCTCGCTGGCACTGCGGATGCTTCCCAAGGCTCTGAGTGTCTGGCCCGGTTCGATCAATCAGCGCTTCTCAAGCACAATCATTTGAGTAGGAGTCTAGATTTCTCTCTCCTGCATGATAATTAACCACTTTGCTGCAGTCTGGCTCTTTTAGAGACTGAAGAATCTCTGGTTTGATCCCTGTGATGGCCAGAGCCGGCGACAAACACGATGTGTCCTTTTGAAGTGTCCTTGAGCAGGACACCGAACCTCCACCCATTTTCATTTCTCTGTGGGTGAGAGCTATTCAGATGAGTGTCAGCTAAATGCCCGAACATGTAGTTTCAAATGGAGCATGTCACTTTGCGCTGGAGCCACAGTTTCCATCACCTGCATAACAATTGAGCTCTTGATTTGAAGGACAAGTTTAGGAGGGTTGGGGCAAAGCAAACGAGGAGAGAAGATGAGGGACAAAACCTGGGGAAGATGGGAAGGAAGAGGGAAGGTGCAGAGGCGGGTGGAGTTGAAAAGAAAGTAGATGTTGAATGGAGTGTGTGTCAAACTGCCGCATGCTGAGGACCAGCCAAGATGATGTGATGATGCTTCGCACGCCAGCACAACCGTCGTACTCGTGTAGAATTGCCTACATATTAAATTTAGATGGATTAAAAACAACCAACCACAGGACTGAGAGAATTCGCTCTGCAGGACGTCACTTGCATGTGAACAAATGGCCGATTCTGCTGCCTTTTGTGAATGTGGTGCCAGTTTCATCCGTGCATTTCACTTTTCCCACCAGTTGCACGCGTGGTAGCAGCAGGATAAGCAAGATCGCACGTCCTCTAGCTCCTCTGGAGTGATGCTTCAGTGTTATTGGGCTAGGAGGGAGTCCAGGAGTCATCAGATGCCAGAACTAAAATATCTAAATATGCTCCTCACGTCACAGCTGAGCAGTGGCTCTACGTCTGCCTGATCAATCCCTGAGTAACTGCGACCTGGGGCTGTCTCCGTTTGCCGCTGAGCGTGAAGCATCGAGGAGCTCTGGGGCTGCTGACGTTTGACTTGGAAGCGTCCTAGTAGAAGGAGTTTTAACACTTGGGTTATCAGGGAATTTGAGCCACAGCCTGAGTCCAACTCGTGCATCAGAGCCATGGCAGCAGGAACGTGTGGGCTTGATGGTTGTGAGGTAGCTGATCCTGAAGATCAATTAACATGTATTTACCACAAAAATAAAGTCACACTCACCCTGTGTGATTAGTATGTCAGTGTTACTACTGCGTGTGTCAAAGTTTGTCTATTTTAAAGCGTCGGTAGTTCTCAGATCACACTGTCACACTGCTGCGGTAAGTCTGTCTGTATCTGCAGACAATAAATGAAGAATCCCTTCACGTCCTCAATTAAAGCCCATGGCATCATATTTATATGAACATGCAGAAAAGGCCTTTAGCATACGGAGTCCAAAATAATGCAGCTCTTTGGCGCTGCTGGAAAATGTTGTTTGTCAGAGAGACTCTGGCCACGATGAACTCACAGAAACACGCACGCCAGTGACACTTTTAAAAGTAGGACAGTAAAAGTGCACACATGTGCATAAATAGTGTGTGTGGGTTTGCTGCGACCTGTGTATGTTCGGAGCTCAGCCACTGCAGCTATATTTCTCTCAGTCTTTAAATAAACTCAGTGTAAAATGCACATTTGTGTCCTTGAAGCTAAATGGCCACATGTGTTAGAATCTGTCCTCTGGCGTGTGGTTTTTCAGATGTGAGCGCAGCGCAGTTAGACACAGATTTATTACAACAGAAGCACAAAAGATGCTGACAAGGCCGAAGTGTGTGTTTCTGGAGGGGCCCAGTGTCTTTGTTCCAATCCAAACTGTTTCTGCGAGTGCTTGTGAGGCTTAAAATCAGAAACTGTGTCGGTGAGGAAATGATAAGGGATGAAACACGCCCTGTATGTCACCAAACGGTTAACTTCAAAATAAAAATAAAATGTATTTTTTTGTAATAAACTAGTGAATTTGGATTGAAGAGACCAAACTAACCTCTTTCTGTCTCTGCAGTGTACCTGGGGGTGACGAACATGAACACATACCAGGTGAGGATGAACGGGTTGTGCACCCAGTGGCAGCCTCATCGACACGCCAGCACCTACAGAGTGGTCATCGAGTCGCTGATCAGTGAGTCGTCTTCTTTGTCTTCTGTCTGTATTCTTCTGGCCACTTTACCACGCTCAGGGTTAAATATTCACCAGATATGGCCTGTAGTCACAGGCAAAGCATGTGCCAACATTCGTTTTTGACCTTTTAATTTCATGTCTCGGTGACGGCTGCTGCTGTGGAGTTAAGCCTTTCACAGAGAGGCAGCATCATCCTCTCCACTGGAGAAGCTGTCGTGAGGGTCTTGTGTAACCTGTAAAGGTTGTCTGGGGTTCTGGTTTGGGACCGGAGGCTTGTTAGAGCCGATGATCGGCCCAAATGATCCTGTGACGTGATCTTGTTGCTCCTGTTTGCCTCGTGGTCCCTCTGATCTTAGCATACATCACATCGGTTTGATAAGTAGGACTTGATAGCTCGCACCAACCTCCAGTAAGATTAGGAGTGAAACTTTATTTCTAACTCACCTGCAGCTCACGCTGGAAAATGTATGAGGATGCAGATTTATTCTTTTCTACCGTGAACTTTTTTATTTTCTCCCACTCGCTGTCAGCGTCTTTATGCTTGTTTCACTCTGAGGTCTTGTTTTGTTCTGCGAGTGTCTGTGAAACACCAATTACCGCTGTGGAACATTCACGTGCCCCTAGTGTGTGTCCTGCCTCCTGACCGACCGTGTCTTGTGTGTGTGCGTGTTCTTTAAATACTGTTAAAATCGGTTGTTATGTCGGGGTCTCCTCGCCATTTGACGCCTTTTGCCTTGAAGTCTCAGACGACAGTGAAACGACAACTGTGAAACTGCTGTTAGATGTCTTGATGCTACACCTCAGGTTTTTATGCTGAGTTGTGTGTGTTCATACACACAGAGAGAATCTTCATATTGGACCAACTGTTAATAATTCAGATGTCTACAGGAACACAGTCTACGCACACTGACGACTTATGCACATCTGAAAGCTGACATGTTTGAACTGTGTTCTGTGCGTTTCTTAAAGGTTTAGGATTTACGTTACAGTCAAGGTTTATCATTATGATACTCGACCATGCAGTGTCAGGCCCTTTTATTTTGTCAAATGGCAACAACTAGAACACATGGAGATTTACTTCCTTATGTTGGTGTCCTCGTCGTGGTGTTTTTTAGCTATGCTACACATTCCTCATTCTCAGGTAGTAAAGATCGTCGGACATTTCTGTGGAGGGAAGATATATGCACGTGCAAATGATGTGGATGCAAACACTGGTCCTGCCTCTCCGGATTTTCCGGCGTATTTCACATGAGCCCGACGAGGCGATTCGACGAGCCTGTGCATTAACTGCAAAGTGGGATCCACAAAACTGTATGTGCAGCTGCGATGTCCCTACGAGCTCCTACGCTGCATGTCTGCATTAGTAGGTCCCATTCACACTGGCATGCTTCCATCAGTAGGAGTTTTAGCATGTAGCGTGAAGAGAGCCGTGCTTTTTCCTGCATCCCTAAGCAGCCGGAGACGACAAAGACATAGTTGTGTCCCGTCTGAGACACGCTGATGGTCTTAACGTTCGGCTGTGCGGTCTGAGCTGCTCTGTAGATAAAGGAGGCTTATAGATTGCAGCCTGGCTGACATTTACATCTGCTGTGTGCGGTGAAATGCAGAAAACAACAAAAGGTCGGTGTTATGGTTGCCAAGTGTGTTGGAATCAGATGTTCTTGTTGCAGGAATGACAGTAATTATGCCTTATTGTGTCTATTTTGAGAGCTGAGCTTTAAAGTGAAAGTAACAAAGGGAGGAAAAACCTGAGAAGAATTAGCTTTTTCTCATCCGGACTTTTGTGATCAGATATGAAGTTCGGGTTGCACCTGCAGCCTGTTCCCTGATTGTACGAAGCCTCTTTTCTTTGAAACCATAAAAACAACAAGTGCTTCTATTTGAAGTTCAGTCTGCGTGTGTGGGAGTGTGAAAGGAAGACTGCCGTCTCCGTGACTCACCGCAGACGCAAATGACTGTCATGACTCAGGTTTACTGTACTTTTCAAACTCTTCCCACAATGACCTTTGACCTCTCTAGTGGAGTCGCTGGCTGTGCTTTCAGGGGACGCGTAACAAAGTTTTAATTAAAAGTGGCTTTTGGTGACAGTCAGCCTGCGTGTGCTTTGTCCGTTCTAGAAATGAGCTACACTTGCACAAGCGGTGCTTGTTTTGCTCGGATTTCACCTCGTCCACTGTTGTCTGGCCAGAATCCTGTCAAAACAGCTTCAGTAGACGTGATGTTTGTCTGTGCTCTGGATGGGGAGAAGCAGATGAACGATTTGGCCTTTAGTTAAATATCAGATATCAGTCAGTGGTGGGTAGTTTGACGGCACTGTCATGTGCAGACAAAAGCCTGGAAATCCTGCTTTGATTTGTACTTTTTGTATTTCTAAGTAATGTACATTTAAAACACAACAGTGAGCCTTTAATATGCAGGAGATGCTCCTGTTTTTGGTTTTTTGACATTGATGTTGACTCTGTGATCATCCCTGATAGATCCGTCGATCTGCCTAAAACCCTACGTTTCTCCTCAACAGTCTCCTTATTGAAATCTTTATCAGTATTTTTGGTGTGTTCTCCAACCTGAGCTGTCAAAGTCCCTGCTCCAAAGTCACCCCCCCCCAAAACAGCCTCGCAAGAATTAAAGTCATTTTCCACGTTCTGATGCTCTGCAGCCACTGGGCTTGGCGCCAGCAGCAATAATTGTGTAGCTTCCCATTTATTTGAAACGCACCAAAATAACATCAAACAGCAGATGGCGTGGCCCCCAATTCGATTGCTCACGTCCACCATTGAGCCGCTACCTCAAAGGTAAGATTGACTTTAAATACGGCCGTCATCCACCAAATAGGAAAGTAATGGCTGTTATTCATCACCTTTAGGCCTCCAGCAACAACAATGGCGTCATTATTGTCACATAAAAGGCTTGTAATATTGCAGCCCCCCCCAATTTCTTCAGGATGCTCCCAGGTATTTGTTCCCTCGACACACAATAGAGCTAAATAAGGATTTATGTTAGCACAGCTGGTAAATAATTACCAGAGAAATGTGTCTGCTTCAGGAGGAAGAAAGGAAATGCAAATGTAGCCGGTTTTTGGTCATCACGGGGAAAAACAAGACGAGGAAAAGTTGAGGTAAAGTAGGGAGGAAAAAACGATTTAATACGGCAGAGCCACAAACCCTGGTCAGTGAATTGAGTTAGACTTTACCGATATCAACCCTTCACCTCGCTCTGCGCAGGATAATTAGATCCTGCTGGTTGAAAATAACTCTCTTATCCGGGTTGCTGAACAATCGACCCTCCGTGCTGCAGAACGTGGTCGAGCTTCACATCGCAGAGAACTGCAGTAAAAAATAATCACTCTGAAAAATGCCTGAAAATCGCAACTTCCTTCCTTTTTCAACATCAAACGTGAAAGACGTCTATTCGACATTATTCCTTTTCCTCCTGATTATGGCGATAATTCTGGTGGATTTAAATGACGTTTCCTTCCACTGTGAGCTGTTTGAGACTCTGGTAAAACTCTGTCATTACGTCTTTGTCTGCACATACTGTGAGTAGGTTGATCTACAGGGATATTGTACTTCTGTGTTCTGCATGTATGTGTACGTATGCGATTAAGGTGGGAGATGTTTGCACGTTTCTTTCATACTCGAAATACATGTATGTCCATAAGGGGCAAAATCACATTTATTAAAACCTTAATTTGCTAAAAAACTGAAATTAGTCGTACTGGATCTCTTTGGGGGTTGTAAAGTTCTGGCCCCCTCGTTCATTTTAACGAGGGGGACCAACACGTTAGAGGAACTCAGGTTTTGTAACTCAGAGCTCTGTTTTCTCTCAGAGAGAGAGAAACGTTGGTGTCCAGAGCTCAATATTTTTGCATGAATTTTGTGTTTAGTCTGGTGTTGTGTCTGCATCTCTTTCTGTTGTGTTTGGGTAGCAGAGGCGGGTGGACATGGCAGAGAGCTGAGTGTCGCCTGCTGCGTGAGGCCTTTGGGACGTGGGAGGGGCCTACGGCAGCACGCGCTGCCCTTTGAGAACAGGGAGAACGATGGCGACAGTCGCCGACAGTCTCCATTCACACCAGAAGAAGTTGCTAGTTGTCCAGTTTGTGTAGGATTCGTTAACCCGAGCTGCACGTTACCGGTAGCGAGCGAGCGGTGTTGGAGACCCCGGCATTAGAACCGCCCCGTCTTACAATGTAGTCCAGCCCGCTTTGACTTCAACAATAAACCAGAGCTGCTCTATTGGATTGCATTAGATTGGACAGCTGTACCTAATAAAGTGGCCTGTGTGTGTATAAATACTATATAAAATCAGACAGAAAGTACGAACATTTAGATGAATGTGAACTGCTGTGTTTCTTTCCATTGTTCTTCCTTCCTATAATTTTTTCCGTTTTCAGGAGTTACAGGACGTTTCACTGTCTGGCTTCTTGTGAACCATCAGTCAACTGTTTGACTACATACAGGAAACTTTTTCCATAATCATAACGAGATGATCTTTTGTAAATTTTGTGCAGACGGTCAGAAGCAGGAGACAACGCTGGGCGGCGGGTCCAGCAGACACTGCTTCAGCAGCCTGAAGTCCAACACTCAGTACAAGATCAGCGTGTACGCTCAGCTGCTGGACGGCACCGAAGGACCCGCAGTTACTGTGATGGAGAAGACACGTACGTGCACACACTGACATGTCACCGGGAAGCCAGCGCGTGTCGATGTCAGCTTTCATTTCTCACAAGCTACTCTGCACATGTAGAAGATTTACCACCTGTTTTATTACACTATTATTTCGGAATATCTTGGCTACATCCAGCTTCAGTCTGCACCATCGATTTAGATTTGGAACGCTGCACCTTAGAATGCAGTTATTTCTGACAGAAACGGTTTGAGTTTTGTGGCTTTTTCCCAGCACCCTGTTTGTGCGGTGAGTGATGTGTATGGTTCATGTCAAAGCCTGAATCATGAGGAGGGCTTTCAATCATGTCTACATTCTTCCTTCCCACAGTCTGTCTCCAGCTGATTTATTGATACCACAGCCAGAAATGAATGTGAAAGTTGTGGGATGGCTCAAACACACGACAGGTTGGGCGAATCATCATCTCGCTGTTGTCAACATTAAACCTCTTTTATTCTCATGGGAGCTGAACCCTCGTCATTTCTATGAGAATGAGGCTTTATTCAGCTCCAAGCACTAATCAAGACCCACTGTCCAGAGACGAGAGGGGGTCGTGGCGTGGGTGGGCTATCTTTATTATTCGTCGTTCGAAACCTCGAGGAATGAGCTTTGCATCGTTTCACGGCCGAGTTTCTGCAGTGACGTGTGCAGAACGACTGACTATAAGTGATGTAATACAACAGCCTGATGAGGAGATGGCGTTCAGCGTCTGCTCTCATTGGATTCCACGGTTTCTTTTATTTTAAAGGTGGTTATTGATAATGGGCTGTTAGCGGTTCTGATGGGCCCATAAAAATGGAGCGGTACCTGGTTGTTACTGTGCGCTGTGCGTCCTCGGTTATGACTGTTGTTGTCATAAACACATTAATAACTAGGCAGCTGTAACCTTCTTTTAGGTTTAGGAACAAAATCTATGGGTCGAGTTTCAAAGAACTGCTCCTAAGTTAGTGTCACTTCCTTTTATTACAGCGGTGAAATGTCACCTCGTTGTAATAATGAACCTGCTGAACCCTGAGGGAGGTACAAGGATAATATGAGCTAATACCGACTGATAACAGGCCCGTTGAATGGTATTAATAACAGTTAAATCTGCTGGTTGAATTGTGTTGCTGTTTGTGTTATTTGTTGGCTAATCATATTAATATCACACAGCAGAATCCTGTTGGCGTCTGTGAGTAGTTGGGTGGAGCGGCTGGAGTGTCTGCATTTCCCCAGCTCCCTTAATTCCTGCAAATAATTAAAACCTTCTTTTCCAAGGGTTAAAAATGTACATTACTGATGAAGACTGAACGTTTTGTCGCCTATTGGCAGAGAAGTGTGTGCGGTTTCCGTGCCTTCCACAGCCAGGCAAGCGAGTGAAGATGAGGGTTTAGTTTAGTTGTTATGTTTGTGCATGGGATTGTTTAGAAGGCGGTAATTGATTTGTAATGTCTGAACATCACTTCCAAAACACTATAATGAAACTCTGACAAAAATCATAGCAGGCATAATGTTTCCTGGGATGGATTACCTTTTAGAAACACATTTAGCGTCTCTGCAAGTTCATTTCCGTATTCTACAGAAATGAATGAAGTGGGGACGAGGATAAAAGGGGCCGAGATAAAGAAAACGAACGACAGGAAGCGAGAGAGGAACGATACTGCAGGAGACAAAGGGAGGAGTGTCTGACGAGGTTTCAGACTGAAGAAGTGAAAGCACGAGCAGGAAATAAACAGAGATAAAAGAAAGGAAGGAATAAAGAATCCCACTCCCCCTGAGCAGGTATTTGTTTGCTTGCAGCTGCCCCCGCCTGCGCTGTGGCTCTGCAGAGCCTCCACACTGATTTATTGCTTTGTTTTGATGCAAATGAAAGCCGGAGCCTTTTCTTCAAATGACTATCTCCATCGCTGCAGGCGGCCACTGCTGAACGCTCCCTACCTGCCATCACACGTAATTCACAGCCTCAGGTAGCTGATGTAGCGCCTAAACGCTGCTGAATGAATAAACTGTGAGCGCTCAGGAGGGGGTCAGCTGCTTTGTCTAGTTCTTCCGCCCCCCCACACAGAATAAAGGGAAGTAGTTGAAAACCGAAACAGTCGGAGTTTAACTGAGTCCGCAGCTGATGCTGTTATCAAATTACCCGCTTATGCAGGTGCTAAAGTCCCAGAGCCGGAGGGAGTTAATTTACACATTGTATGTTTCCGTGGGGTCTGTCAGCGGCTTGATTCCCCCTGATTCCGTTTCCTTTGAAGGGAAACTTCGTTTCAGGCGTGTGTACTGGGATTGTTCTATGGTGAATGTGGCCATAATTGCAGCTTTTCCTGTCTTCCTGTGTCTTTTTCCCCGTTCAATGTAGTGCCCATCCCGACCCCGCCACCAACCAAGCCCCCTACCACCACCCCGCTGCCAACAATCCCTGCAGCCAAAGAAGGTAAGAGCTGATTTCTGGGGATTTTCATCACCTGTGAAATGTTTGAGGTTTACTGCACCTAGAGGACTTTAACAGTTCCCCGTTCAATCAGTCCTCTCTGCTCATTTCCTGTCTGTCTGTCTGTCTGTCTACAAACTGAATTAGCTCGTTTGTAGGTGCTGCACATTTACGCCCCTCCACTGGGTGACACTCGGGCACTTGACTTTACTACAGAGGGCTGGGAAACTTCATGGGGACTCAAGCATTTCAGGCAACATTAATTTTCCATTAACTTTTTCACCATTAAGTGTTTAAGAATGAAGAAATGCGTCTCCCATTGGACAAGTGTCATGTATAAGGGAAACCCGGTTTCTGAAATCAGGGTAGGGGATTCAGGGGAACTTGGTTTTGCGATGTAGATTTCTGTTGGAAAGCCCTGATGACTCTGCCATGTTCACGCGTAACGGTTTCTAATCGACCTTCTCCAGCTGCACATGTGCGTAACAGGAGTGAAAGAACGGACAGACGCCGATTCATTTTAATATCCAACAGAATCTGGTTTAAGGCAGGTAAACCCACCGGGTGTCCTTCAGATGTGAGTGACCCGGAGAGGAGTGGGTGAGAAAGTCATTCACGGTTACAGGAAGCCGTTGATTTCAGCTGCTTTTTCCGAAGGTGGTGCTGCAAATATTGGGTTGAGGGTCATTTTGTCCCGTGCATTGTTTGGGTTCTGTGTGGAGTCATATCAGATTTGAATTTTCTTCTCTGTTTTTTTGTGTTGTTCCAGTGAAAATACAAAAAACATTAATACACGTGAGCTGCTAAACATTTGCAATTGGGCCAATTTTCTGAGAGAAAGTTTGAATTTTCTGACAGAATTTGCAAGGGTGAAGATATTTTTGGCCACGCATGTTTGTGCATTGGCACATTTGTAGTTTTAATTTAGTAAAATACTTCCCATCTCTTGGCATGAGCTACAGCTGCAGCAGAATACACTGACAAGGAGCGTGTCTGCACTTCATGTTCTATTTAATGACACAAAATGAGATTCAAGCGGGAAGGACATTGGATTCGTACTTCACCGGAGAACATACACTATAGTACTTTGAAGGAAACTGATGCCAAAGATGTTCTAGAGAATATTCAGACACTGCAAATTATTAAACATTCATTAGCACAAAGCCGTAGCTAGTTCGAAATAACCACCATGACCGTGAAATCAGGAAAGCTGCAGAATCATAAAATACTTTTCCGAAGACTTCTGTCTGCATGGCAGCTCTGTATATGAACCTGGGATGCACAAATCTAGGAAGAACATGTTCTTCATCCTGTGGGCGGCGTGGACAGTTTCCTCATTAGCCAGCTCGAGGTGATGGAACGGGATGAGACCTGAGCCACTCTTATTTTCAGTACTTTATTAGTGGATTTCAGGAAGTATGACTGTCCTCTTGGATGTGTCTTGTAATGCAGACACTCACACGATGTTCATCTTACAGAAAGTCAACACTTACAGTAAGAAATTCAACTTCCTTGTTCAGAAATATCCAGAAAAACGCTGCCTTTAAAAAAGATTTTTCACTTTCACTTTTCTGTAACTGCAGCATGTCGTCTTTGTTTTGTCATTGTCTTCGATATTTTCGTCCCTTTTTCATTTTACACAAATCCAACAGACACGTCGTCAAAGTGGGGAGTTTAATGTTTGTCTTCGCTGATGTAGATGTAAACTCGCTTTGAGCAGCCTCCTCCCACACAGTGACATATACTGCACCACATAATTGCAGACATGAATCTTAAATGTGATACAAAAGGTAATTTAAAACAAATCATTTAAAGACAAACCTTGTGCGTCTTGGATCTGTTGCAGCGAATCTCATTTTCATAAACATGTAATTAACATTCTCCGCAGATCTGTCCCCCCAGAATCAACGGTGTCATTTTCACGCCACCACATATCTTTAAATCTGTAGAGAGAGAAGAAAAACCTTCTGCAAAAAAAACATCTTAAACCATCTAAATCAATTTTAGCATTATGAATTATACCTATGTAAATTGCTGGTCAAATATATTGTGCCTTCAGAAATTTGCAGGTTGCAAAAGCAAAAAATATTTGCAAACAATCCGCTGTGAATTCTGTGCGACCTTGGGATTTAGACAAGTTGTCGCAGGCTGGAACAAACAAAATGTATCATCCATAATCCTAGAGGGACTCGGTAAGTTACATGACGACTATATGGGATCATATGTCTGTGGGATTTAATCTGAGGTTTTCTTAATTTTGCAAACCAAAAAGTGTGTGTTTCACTTTGGCTCAGTGAATGCAAAGCTCTGATCTCTCACCAGTCCAGAACAAAAATGCTTGGACCGTTCTGCAACTTCCTTATCAATGACCCCGAACCTGCTCGATGACGTCGGACACCACTGAGCATTTTTTGAAGCTCAGTATGTGTCGCCTGCATATTATTAAGCTTCGTTTCACGTTGTATCTATGTGCAGAACGCTGCACGGAAAACCGACCGCCGTCGCATCGTCTCGTACGGCGACGCTGCCTCTTCGCTCAGACCCTGGTGTTACAATAAATTCCAACCAGCTGGAAACGGAGCGATCTCCCCCCGGCCGGTAACACTTCAGTCGTTTCTCCTGGGTTTCCTCTCATCCAGTGCGTTCCCGTGGACCGAAGCTCTTTGTAGACGAAGGGCTTCCAGGGCGGACGCGAGTTCGTCCCCGGCGTGGACACAAACGTGAGTCTCACACTAGGTTTGGTGGGAGACTGTGTGCGGCTCACTCCACTCTTCCTGTCAGTCCCATTCCAAAAAATGCATAAAAAAATAATCGTGGCTCTGAGGCAGGTCGGCGGGTGTGTGCCGACCATGTGGGGGTTTGTCTCGGCCAAAGTCTGAGTCCAGTTTAGTCGGGTTCATATTGGTGAATTGCCTTCATCTGCTCTGGGTGACAGTGGGCGTCAGGGCAGAATGAATCCAGGAGAGGAGCCCTGCACACTCCGCTCGTCCTGTCAGTCTCTGTCTTCATAAAGATGTAGAAGCTGTCAGGAACTGGGTCTTAACGTTCCTGGGCCTCTGAAATGTGCTAATCTGCAGCCTTTCAGCTCCCGTGACTTTTTCACCTCTGCCTCATCCACTTCTTTCTGACATCCTGCTGCCTCATTCCCTCTATCTCACATTTCCTCGTAGAGTTATGAGGGTTCAGCGTGACAGTGGAGTTGCAACGACTGAACTGAGAAGTTCAATCTATACGATTCACGTTCCCGTCAGGAAACGTGATGAATGGCAGCTGCGGCGTGGGCTTTTACTGTGAACCAAAATCAGTTTGTTTTATTAAGGAAACGTCTGAAGCTTTCTGCCGATCAATCCGGCACCGGCTGACCCTTAAATGTGAGGGTTTTTTTTGTGAGAAATAAAGGGAAGTGGTTGGTATTATCGGCTGAGAGCGGCTGTGTGATCTGCATTTAATGAGTTTAACACAGTTTCAGTCGTTTAGAAGTTGTAACGTCTTCAAGCCCGATCAATCAGAGCTTCACTCTGCTCACTTCCTTTATTCCTCAGTTGTCATCTGCTAAAATCCAGTAAGGTTTGCTGGTTTGAACACACAAGTTATAGAACACAAAGGTAAAGCGGAGAAAAAAACGAGTTTCTAAAAACCTGCACAACATCTATGACAAATTAAACATTTATAGAAAATGATTTGAAACTGTCACAGTTGACACAGTGTTTGACCTCTGACGCCTCTTTGCTTTCGTCTTTCTTGTTTCCTTTAACATGAGAGGAGACTTTCACTGCTGAAAATACATTTCAGAAAGACCTGAACACCATCAGCGCTAAATTGTGACGATGGGAACAGAGTCGATGGCAGTTTCTTCATCTGAAAATGTGTTCTGAGGAGCACGAGTCGTGTATCAGGGCAACATCTTAGTAAAAGCTGAGACTGAAATGTCGACGCTGATTGTCTTTCCAGTTTCCATTGATTGACGCCTTTTAAAGCTCACGAAGCCTGATAACATGCTCCTGTCCTCCTCCTCCGCACCGACAGTCTGCTTTATCTCACCACTGCTCCGGTCTATCCGGGTCCTTCCTCCAAAACGACTCTGGATCCTCTGCTCAGGTTGGATTTTCTCCTCACCTCTTTCTCCCTCTGTCCAGTCTGTAAGGCAGCCAAAGCAGACCTGGCCTTCTTGATTGACGGCTCCTGGAGCATCGGCGATGACAACTTCCTGAAGATCATCCGTTTCCTGTACAGCACCACCGGAGCTCTGGACCGCATCGGTCCCGACGGCACACAGGTATTGCAGAGGGATTCGGGAGGTAACGCTGTCGTCCGTGTGTGTACATTAAATTCTGCTAAAAACATGGGAACAGTCGAAAGAAATATCAGTAAACAACCACAGGTGAAGTTTTAATAAATACTATTAAACGTTACATTTGTGTTCAGCTAAACTGCCGTCGGAACATAGGTGCATGTGAGGATATGGAGCCTAAGGGTATGTTGATATTTTATGGCAAATTTCTAATATGTCGACATCAATAAACTGATCCAAGACAACCTGTAAGTTTTGCCAAAATATATGATGTCAGAGCTGGTTTAGTTTGGCTTTGACCTCCTGGCAACTCACTTTCTGTTAATAAATGTGTTGTTAAATTCATAATTCCATCCACGCCACTTTATGCTCACTACAAAAACAGTATGTTTGCAGTTCGGCGGCACAGGAGACACGGCTGGTTATAACAGTGATGCTGGAAAAAATAGGATTCACTGAAACTAGAGACGTTTTTCTTCGGCTCCGGGGAAGTTAGGGTTATGTTTCACTATGTTTTCGATCCATGAATGTGAGATGAAATATGTATGTGTGTGTGTGTGTGTGTGTGTGTGTGTGTGTGTATGTATGTATGTTTGGGTATTTTAAGTGTTTTGTTTTCTCTGCTTTTCTCCTGTTGGTAAATTAATAATTAATCTAAAATCAACGCTAAACTCTGTTCCGTTAAAAATGCCTCTTTGAAGGACCTAGTACAAACCAGGTTGCAGATTTTTTCCCATATTCACATCTGATCAGTATTCCTCGGGGTCTCCCAGGTGCCGACCCCCCCTCGCTCACATTCTCGTTGCGAGCGCTGCAGCAGCGGCGGCACTGCTCTCCACGAAGCTGCTCTGATTTATGTTTTCGCGTGTGTTTGTTACGTACAAATGAAGAATATGAAGAATAATCCCGTGTGGTCTCCCAGGTGACGCAGCCCAGCGCACTGATGAAACGGCTCATCACTGGAGTTTCTTCAGGTTTCTCCAGCGCCCTTCTTTTATTGAGATGTTGGTTCTATTTCCCCGTTTCTCTTCACTAATTCAGGCTCAGTTTAGTCACGGCGTCGGGTGAACGATGGAGCTTAGCTCGACACGCAACACACACACACACCTTACGAGAAAGTGCTTGAGAACAAAGTCCTTTTCTAGCTGGATTTCTGTAAACGAACCAGGACGCGCTGATCCTGCAGAGGTGAACTGCACAGCCGCTGGTCTCCCACTGAGTTTAGGTGAAGATCTGACTGGTGCTTTACACTGTTGTTTCTCATTCACATTTTTACGCACATCAGGCTCGCGCGGTTTTTAGGAATCTGTACCGTTGGTCATCTTTACTGTTCCAGTGTTGTATTTATTAATTTTTTTTTAAATTGACCAATAATCCTATGAGACTCCAGACCAAACTCATCCACTCCCGCAGATGACAACATAAGGAAGGTGTTTGTGGAAGACTTGGTTCATTTTAAAGCTGTTATTCCTAATAAGTTCCTCTTGTGCCGTCTGACAGGTGGCGATCGCCCAGTTTAGTGACGACGCTCGGACTGAATTCAAGCTGAACTCGTACAGAGACAAGGAGCGGCTGCTGGACGCCATCAACAAGATTTCCTACAAGGGAGGAAACACCAAGACGGGTGAGTAGACGCAGGGCAGGCAGGCCGGCGAGGAAGAGCTGTCCTGTGGTGTGTGAGCACACGACCTCAGAGCAGCCGCAAACAGAAGGTCGAAGCTCCGCCCGTGAAATGTTGTCCGTGAGCGAGCATGCACACATTTCAGAGTTTCCCCTAGAAAATCATTTTCAGGCACAACAAGAAACTGGGGGTATAATTTCTCACGCAGCACCTCTGGTTGATGAATCCCATGTACCTGTCAAATCCAAGAATATTTATAGGAAGTATTTATGCCAGGGATGAGATATTCCTCCTCTAACAGGCTGTTTATGAGGATGTTCCTGCCATTTATGAAAGACAGTGTTTAAACGTGCTACTTTCATAAATGCGGCTTTGTTTTTTAAACTGAATTATCACAAAGACAATTTTAAGATTCTGACACTTTTAAACTTCCCATCAATGCAATTTATTTTCACTCACGTATGAACTTGGTTAAATGTTTTCAGAGCTAACGTCCCTCCACCGCTGCTCTCGGCCTCACTGAGCCGGGGACGAGGGGCCAGTCAGTCAGTCACTAACCTCGGTCTCTCACCAAATGGATGTGACCTGCATGTAGGACAGGCCGTGACATTTCGATACAACACTCACTAGAATGGCTCTCGCATCCCTTCGTCTTAACCTGTGAAACGTAAGGAAGTGGACTGGTCGTCTGCCCTGTCAGCGTGGCGGGGGTCTCGTTGGCGTGGTGGGCGTGGGAAACACTGCATTTATGTAAGACCGTCTTCAACAACTGGACGCACATGTAAGAGCTGTTAAGAGCGTGTGCCATGTGCCATCATTCAGTGTTTACAGCCAGTTCCTCCAGCGGGGGCTCGGCTGCAGGTGTCTCAGGATCACTGCTGGGAGGAACTCTCCCGCTGCCAATGTCACACGGGGGCACCGATCCCATTTTCAACCAGGAAGCTCATGTTCCGGTGTGTAGAGCCCTCGCTCCCCTCATTCGGCTCAGTGTCTGATCTGTGCCTGCTATTGATTTTAACAGTCCCCCAGCCTGAGCACAGCAGTACAAGCACTTTGTAGAAGCTGATGATCATAATTGTTCTTGATTTTAAATTTTCTGTTTGTACGTTTGACCTGTACCTGTGCCCTGACTAAGACTGCAGCTTATGTCCTCGTTTTTTAAAACTCTTTTTCCAGCTACGTCAGGTGTTGATTTCTTTGATTCCTGATTATTCTTTTCAATCTTTCTGTGATCCTGAAAAGATCCCGGCGTTGGCTGTCGGCCTGTGGTTTCCCTGCTGGGCCGCTCTGATGCAGCTCTCTCTGAACTTACTTTTCAGCCACTTAGTGAAGCCTGTCACTGCACTAAATGTTGGATTTGTGCAAGTTCTCATCCTGCAAAGATGCCGAACTTTAAGTTTGTACGTTCCCCGATTTCCTGCGTGTTTTGTGTTACAAACTGTGGTAATGCAGGAAAACCCCGGAGCTGCAGATATCGTCTGTCAGAAATCATACAGGACGTCTGGCCTGTGTGTGTTTTCATAGGCCCAGTAACAGTTAGAAATTTAACAAGTACGCCGTACAAATCATCCTGGATTTCTTTATTCAAATTGTGATGCCGGCATTTTTCACAAGAGTTACTACATTTCTCACAGATTTTGTTCTGACAAACTTGAGCTGAAAATCTCCACTGTGACCTGCTGCTGTGAGTTTAAATCAACTCTAATAAATATGTTTGAAAAACACAAAGGATGTAACGATCAAATGAATCTCCTCCAGGTCGAGCCATCCAGCATGTGAAGGAAAACATCTTCACGACAGAGGGGGGAGTCCGGAGGGGGGTCCCCAACGTGCTTGTTGTTCTTACTGACGGTCGATCCCAAGATGACGTCAATAAGGTTTCCAAGGAGATGCAGATGGAAGGTCAGAACCAGGCTTGTGGTTTTTTGTGTGATCCCAGAGATCAGGTTCCCGTCTCAGCACACGCTCCTCGTCCAGCTGCTCCCGCGGTTTGAGACTAAAGTTCACCCCTCTGCCTTCCTGCACAGGCTACATTGTGTTTGCCATCGGCTTTGCCGACGCCGACTACGGCGAGCTGGTGAGCATCGCCAGCAAACCCAGCGACCGGCACGTCTTCTTTGTGGACGACCTGGACGCCTTCAAGAAGATCGAAGAGAAGCTGGTGACATTTGTGTGCGAGGCCGCGACTGCCAGTGAGTGACACGAGTTTGTTTCTTTTATCAAACCGTGATGGATCATGTCACGTCACTCACTAAAGTCTCCTCCTAAAGTCTGTCTTCTTAACCAAACTTCCCCTGTTTTCTGTCCCAGCTTGTCCTGCCATACAGATGAGCGGCAGCACAACACCAGGTGAGAGATTTATTAAGTGTCAGTGTTTGGCAAACTAACGGGTGGAACTGAAAGAAGAACAAAACTTTACTTAGTTACTTATTTGTGAGTCTTTCTGGTCTTTTAGCATCGTCTTGCGTGTCTTTGTAGTTTTGTCCCGTCCCTTTGCGGTTATTTTTGGATCTTATCTTTTGTTTTGGATCTGTCGGTGGTCATTTAGTTTCCTCTAACTAGACTTTATTTTCAAATGAGTCATGTCCCAGGAATCCTCGGACCTCTCTGACCCCTGATCCTGGGCTCAGTGATCCATCACTGACTGTAAGTGTTTACAGGTCAAAGAGTGCCGCCTGATGAAGAAATATCCCAAAAATGCATACGCGCTCTTAAAACACACGGTCGAGGGCATTTTTAATATTAAACGCAGTAAGAAGACAGTCATTAGTTACTGTGGAAAAGATCGCACGCACACACAAGCAGTCAGAGGATTAAACTCACACACTAGCTCCGGCTGGAGCGTGTTTAAAGTGAGCAGACCTGCACCGGAGGAACAGCAGTGTCGTGAAGGCTCACACTAAATGTTCATTGGTCATTGATCACTTTCTTTTTCAGGGACTTTGGTGTTAAATTGTCTAACGCCTCCTGCATCTGTGTCCAGGTTTCCACATGATGGAGCTCTTTGGGCTTGTGGAGAATCGGTACAGCAGCCTCTCCGGCGTTTCCATGGTGCCCGGCACGTTCAACACCTTCCCCAGCTTCCACCTGCACAGTGACGCCCTGCTGGCACAGCCGACCAGGTTCGCAGATGCGCTCACTTCTGTAACTGTATTTTCTAATCGTGCTGTTCTGTTCATTTAATGCTTCAGAGTTCAGCGTAACAAACCAGTACTGACTGTATTTTCTTTGGTCTGTCCACATTTGATATTCTTCACCGAATCCTGGCTCACAGGTACATGCATCCTGAGGGGCTGCCGTCCGACTACACCATCACGCTGCTGTTCAGGCTGCTGCCGAACACTCCAGAGGAACCCTTTGCCCTCTGGGAGATCCTCAACAAGAACAACGAGCCACTGGTGGGAGTTATCCTCGACAGTGAGTCCATTTCTCCTCTATTTCTGTAACAGAAGCTTATGACATACCGAGGGCGCTTCGTGTTGTCGTGGAGGAGGAATTCAGGCCTTAACAGAAGTTTATTACTGTGTGACTTGTTTACCTGCAGCGCGTGTGTGTGTGTGTGTGTGTGTCTTTGTACAGACGGAGGGAAAACGCTGACATTCTTCAACAACGACTACAGAGGAGAGTTCCAGACGGTCACATTTGAAGGGCAGGAGATCAAAAAACTTTTCTTCGGCAGCTTCCGTAAGGTCAGAATCCGTCCTGTCCAGCCAACTGACGAGTTGAGATTAGCTTCTGCCTCAGTGATGACAGACGATGCATTAGCGGGGGGGTCGGGGGGGTCGGGCGGGACCCTCCGGCTGCTGTGTCACGTGTCTTTGCCTGTTTCTAACTGTCGCAGCGTGACGGCGGTTCGTTAGTCATGACTCACACCTGCAGGTAAATGTTGTAAGGTACTTTAAGGGTGTAGTACACCGTGCATCACTGTGTGCGGTGGAACAAAAATCCTTATCACGTAAATTTTACGTATCGAGTGTCAGGATGTTTACTCACTAACCGCTTCATGTCTTAGCTCCTTCGCTTGCTCCGTTTTTTTCTCATTGGTCTTTCATCTGAAATGTTGCTGAGCAGAAACGTGGCGGCGGGAGTCCTGGCGGGCTCGCTGCAGCTGAGTCGTGCCCTAAGCCTGAACCAGCCCACAGTCGTGTTGTGTTAGTGTCAGTGTGTCAGTGCTGAGGGACCCACTGACTGATCTGCAGTCGCTCGTCTGCTCGCTGTCAGCGGCGCTTATCCCGCTTCCCTTTGTACCGTTTGTTCTGCTAGTTCTGTGTTCAGCATCCATAACGGGTTTCCTAATCCTGGAGGACCTGCACTGCCTAACACAGGAGTCTACGTGACACTAGTACAGGTTTCAGTGATTGTGAACAACAGGAACCTTCATCATCTTGGTGAAGATGCACAAGTTTGGCACTTGGTGGTGACGTTTTAGTACAAAGTTTCTGGTTGACAAAAGTGTCGGCGCTTCACACAGCAACATACACTGATGTTGACTGATCAGTTTTCAGAACACGAGCACACGTTTACACGTAGATTTTTTATGATTTTTTGTTAGAATAAGCTTTGGGTGTTGAGCACATTTTAGTTTAACCCCCAAAGTTGGTTTTGGGGGCTTCAACCATGTCTATTAAAATCGTTTCTAAATAACGAGCTCGCGGCCCAGGACACTCACAGACAGACACAGAACCTTAGTCCGAACACAGCGTCTGTCCTCCCACAGACGTTACCGAGCTGAACGTCTCCCACTCCTGCTCTAATATTAAAGTTGTCATTCTGGTAATTCTTAGCCACTGAGGATCGATGTTCCTGGGCGACGCAGTGGTGCAGTGGTTAGTGCTGCCGCCTCACAGCCAGGAGGTCCCTGGTTTCCGTCCACAGTCCGAAGACACGCGTGCTGGATTAGTTAGTGACTCTGAGTGACTGTGGGTGTGAACGGTGTGTGTCTGTCCGTCTGTGTTGGCTCTAAGACGGGCTGGAGAATTGTCCTGGTGTATCAGCGACACGTGGGACAGGATAAGATGATGGTCGATTTCATTTTTATGTTTTACTTGTCTTAAACTCTGAGACACGTGGGACCTAAGTTAGAAACCTAAATACATTTATCCACTTGTCATGAACAATAATAGCAAAAAATCTGAAACTACACAAACACAAATTGAATTATTAGTTTCCTTTTTCTTCAACTCTGTTGATTTATCTGGAAACTTTTCACAACTTCACAACAAAAGTAGCACCTTCAGTCTGAGGACCCAGTTCTGTCCTCCGGAGCAGGCCGTGTCCTCGCCGTCCCCTCCCGGTGGGACGGAGGATGTTGAAGGGTCCTGATCATTGCACCTCCCCTATTACCCGCCTAACCAGCCTGTTCTGGCCAGTTTTCTACTTTTAATACATTTTACAATATGCAACCACAAACTGTGGCTTCTCATACGTCTGTGTCCACGTTCAAATGAAGGTAATTCACAGTGAAACGTTCCGAGCACCAAGTTTGTTTCCCTGCTCAAACGAGTTCATCTCAGCCTGGAGAATCACCCTGACATTTAAAGCCAATTTCACAGCTGCTGTGAACTGAAGCTGTACAGACCAAACACACAATCTGTCGCCAACAACAAAGACGGACTCTGAACGTCCCAACGTCCTCTGCTGCTCGTACGTGAGCTGCTAACAGCTTTTGATGAATAACTTGGAGACGGTGAAGGACATACTGTTACTGTAGCTGCTGCTGTAGGATGGGAGAGATACATTTCTTTACTTTACTTCGATGTGCACACGTTCTGTATATGATATTGCATTGAACATTAATAATAATAACTGGAAATGCCAAATGTTATTAATGAAAGGAGACAAAGTAGCATCTCCTCTGATTGCTGCTGTGGAAATAATTCCGAAGGAAACCCTGCACTGCTGTCTAGCATTAAATTTTTCCAAAATGGACCAAATCTCACATTTATTCCCTTTTGATGCCAAGAAAAAGGTCACGGGGGGAAACACGAACTTTTGTGTTGTTGAGGAAAACGGCAAACACACGGATTAATCCCTGCTTACATGTCGTAATTCTACTAACAGCAGTTACAGAGCAGATTATTTTTGGTCGGTTCCGTGTCTGTTTTTGGAGCTGCGTGTGTTCCAACGATCGCCTTGCCAGGACTAACACAGATTATTTGAACAGCTGGATTTGCTCCGTGGCCAGTTGTGAATGTGTCCCGCACGAAATGCACGTTTCAACATAAAGACAACACGTGACACTCTCCTCCACAGTTCAAAAAAAACACCTAACAAAGATTTGGTTGTGGTGGAGGATTATTATGGTTCCGGCTCGAGCTTGTGCCAAGTGTGATGATCTTTGTGAAACCAGTCGGCTCCTGGCAGCAGCTGAGTGCAGCTTTACAGTTCGAGGAGAGGACGAGGAGGCGGCAGGCAGCGTTTTATCCGCATCGCAGTTCTGCTCGTGAGTGTCCGTGTTGGTGACACAACTACCTGTGTGTGTGTGTGTGTGTGTGTGTGTGTGTGTGTGTGTGTGTGTGTGTGTGTGTGTGTGTGTGTGTGTGTGTGTGTGTGTGCGTGTGTGTGTGTGTGCGCCTTTATAAATAGCGTCATCACTCACAGAGGTTATTTTCGTTTCAGTCCCACATGCTCTCCTCCTGATTTCTTTTTAAATTTTTTGTCCCACTTCCAGCTCTGGTGCAGATTGAGAAGCTACAAATGTGGTTTGTGCAATAAATTAAAGCTGCTGGTGCTTTTAGAATTGATTTTGGAAAGTCCAATATTTTTTTTTCTCCAGAAAAAGCCTCAGCAGTTTTTGCCGGTGTTGGTATTTTTTAGTGGAAACGAAATGTCTTGACACTCTGATGTGTTTGGTTTGTTCGGCATATTAAAATTAGAGCATAGGAGCCATGTCTGTGACCTGGAACAAAATGCACAGAACAAATGTTTCTTTGTGGAGCCTTTTAACACAGCTGTGAAACATCTGGCTGCCCTGCTTTGACGTTCCGGTCACCACGTGTGTCGTGTCTGCTGTGACTCTTTGAACGTTTGAACGGAGCCACTTTTATTTAGCGTCGTGGCTAAATGCTGCCTATGGCCTCCTGTCGTGTAACGTGTGCTGTCCCTGACAGGACTGCAGCCTCTGTGAGTTACAGCTCCTCACAGGAAGAGGGTGCTGCTCTACCACAGTATTTACAGCCCAAATCTTTCTTTGCTGCAGACACAGGAAGAAGTGAATGAGACGTATGTAAAATGTTTAAATACGAACCCTTTATTTTCCTCACGCAGCTTCACATTGCAATCAGCAAGACGAGCGCCAAATTGGTGATCGACTGCAAGATGGTGGCAGAGAAAGCCATCAACGCGGCGGGAAACATCACTACGGACGGTCTAGAGGTCCTGGGCAGGATGGTCCGCTCGAGAGGCAACAAGGACAACTCTGCTCCGGTGCAGTAGCACACAAACACGCCCCCCTTATGCATTTAAAAGAGAGACTCACAATATTCCAGGCCTGTAGGTGCCCACATTAATCCTGACACTGGATCTACTGGCTGTCATCAGTCCTGCCGTTAGTACAGGCCACCAGTAGATCACTTCACAAGATGCTGCCGGTGCTCGTTTGAAGGGAGGGAATCAACAGTTCCTCTCTCTGCAAAGCCGTTATAACATTTTCATTTATAAAATAGAGGACAGTGTAAAGTTTGCAACCGTCCAATTACATTTAATCGCTTTTATCCAAAGCGACTTACAGAGACACACAGACACACAGACACGGAGGGCGATGGCTGCCATGCTCATCTGGCGCGTCAGGAGCTACACGGAGTTTAGTGTCTCGCCCAGGGAGACAGGGAGCCACTGACCCTGTGGACGACTTTAATGCAAAACTCATTCCTTGGTTTCTTCTTCCATTGCAGCTCAAGAGGAAAACGACCCGAGCTGCAAACAGATCCATTTCTAGACACAGTGTCTTCCACAAATAGCAGAGACAGACTTTGTGTCTGACTGGTTTGATCTCCCTTTGAAGAGAAAACCATGATACTGTCTCTGCTCTGATGCTGATGAATTCCACTTATGAAGTCAAATATATTTTTATCATTTTTTTAAAGGCATTTGGCTCCAGGTGCAGCTGAACGTTCCTTTCTTCGTGTCCATGTTTCCCACAGTGCTCGATGATGTTCAGACTCAGCCCATGTAAATTATGGGATCGCCCTGACTAGGCATGACATATTTTACCTGTCAGATCATCACACCTGGTTTGACAGACAGAAAACAAATAAGAGTCAAGCCACGTTATTGTCATTTTAATAAATTCAAACGGGATTATGATTAAAAGCTTCACTCTGCCAGGACTTGATGTTGTCAGTGGAATACGACTGCCACCCTGTGGCGGTTTCCATCACTCTGTCTGTGTCAGACGTCACATTCGTGACGTCATTTCTTTTTGTGAACTTTACTCTGAAATTCTTCAGAAGTCTATTTCCACATGTTTGGCTGAACGTGTTCTGCGTTTATCTCATTTACAGTTTCAGCTCCAGATGTTTGACATTGTCTGCAGCACGTCATGGGCCAACAGAGACAAATGCTGTGAACTTCCTGGTCTGGTGAGTTCATTTGTCTCCGTACCCCCACAGAGGACATTCATTTACACTTTACACTGCTGCTGTTTCTCAGAAACCAGTCCACAGTCACAGATATTTATCTGGTCATATTCAATGTTAAACCTTTGCATATTGAAGCAAATGCAGAATTTGCATAATTGCCTAAATGTTACTTACTTATATTCGTTACCTGAGAAAATTGTCTTGATCATCTTTTAGTAGGTGGGAATTAAAAGACAAATCACTAACGAAGAAGCAACAAACTCACAAAGCTGTGACATGAATGTAGACGTCTTTAAAACATCACATTTCCCACTTCATGCTCT
Organism: Channa striata; assembly: GCA_033026295.1. NCBI lineage: Eukaryota > Metazoa > Chordata > Actinopteri > Anabantiformes > Channidae > Channa > Channa striata. Next base: position 22,382,709 of record CM065181.1, read on the forward strand.
TTCATTGCCATCTGTTTTTTTTATGTTCTTTGCTTTTTGCTTGGTGTCACTCGCATCGTGCTGTGATCCTCCAGAGGAAGGAGGTAGACTGCCCGGCCTTGCCCAAAGCCTGCACCTGCACCCAGGACAGCAAAGGCCCCCCAGGCCCAGCTGGATCACCAGTGAGATGCACACATCTTCACACACACACTCACGTTCGTATCAGTCGTTAAAATGACACCCCGGACTGATTTGATCTTAAATTAAGGCTTCGTTTCCAAACGGCAGACGAACTGTTTCTGTCTCCACGGACCCAAACACGCGTTAATGCAGCAAGTCACACTGATAGAGACAAAATACGTCTGTGCACATTGAATTACTCATTTCCAGCTCCGTTTTTTTTTTTGCAGCTTTAAACTCATGTTTGTTGTTTTTCTTTTTTTTATTGTGGTAAAATCAGCTGTCACACACACACACACACACACACACAAACACACACACACACACACACACACACACACACTCGCACAGTGATAGTGTGTTAACCTCGAACCAACCGTTGCTTTTTGTTTCTAACAGGGAAGCCCAGGAATAAGAGGAGCCCGAGGTGACCGTGGAGAACCAGGTCCAGTGGTGAGTCCTGCTGTTTTAACACTTTTTTCTGAGATTCTCAGGTATTGCAATGTTATGGAGACACGTTGAGATAAACTGCATGTTCGTTTATTATCCACAGATCCGAAATCATGGCGTAGTTTCATAAATCAAGGCAAAACACACGAAACACAACAAAGCAACACTATATATGATAAGAATATATAACAAAACTCCTCAAAAATACAGACAATGGGAACATTTCAGATAATATGACAAAAGAAATATGAATTCACACATTAGGGCTCTCCGGGTTTGTACGGGTGCTTGAAATCCTTGAAAATGCTTGAATTTAAATGTTGTTTTCTAGGCCTGAAAGGTGCTTGAATTTCAGATAAAGTGCGTAACTGTGTGTCTTTGTGCGACTGAGCAGTTAGTTAGTCGGCTGAGCGGTTGGAGAAAGGCGTGCCTCTGTGATTGGTCAGCCTGTTTTCGTGTCTGGTTCTGACCCGCCCAGACATGCCGGGAGGTTGTGGGCTGGAAACCTGGAAAAAAGGGGGAGAGTCCCCACACGGCCTTGTGCAGAAGGACGTACAGCTGAGCTGAGAGAACGTCTGAGCCACGTTAGAGCAACGTGACACAGACGTGTTCAGGTCACAGGCTACATGACGAGAGGTTCTGCGTGTGTTCCTGCTCGTTTATGGAATATTCAGGGAACTTTACAGGAACCGTAACGTTCAGCAGACGTTATGAGGCCAAAGCAAAGTGGGAACAATGGTTTTCATGAGGTTTGTAAAGAGCAGTTTTTTCTCGAGCCTTAACTCAGTTTCTCATTCATTTGAAATAACAATCGGCCAAAACATTACAACCTTAATACAATCAACTCAAGTTCGACTAATAGATATAAATGATGGGTTGAAGCTGATTTAATTCAAGTAAACACAGCGGACGCACTAGCACGTGTGACGCTTCCTTTAGAAAGAAAGGAGAACAAATAAGAAATCGCTTCAGAGATGAATGTGTCAATCAGCAGGGATCCGCTCTGTACCCGCCACCAGGGGCAACATTGGTTCTGGTTCCGAGCCCGGATTTAAAAAAGGGGCATCTGGTGTAAAATCACATGCCAAATCAGTGTGCGGATCGTTCCGCTGTGGCGACACGTAAAAGAACAAGCTGAAAGAAAAAAAAACTTGAAAAGTGCTTGAATTTCACTTTCAAAGGTGTATGAACCCTGATATCTGCAGAAAATGTATATTTAATAAGCATTTACGTGGCAGCAACCATTATAACTTTGCCGTCTTCTGTCTGCGGTGCTCTTGCGTTCTGTATTTTTGTTCATCTTTAATCACATTCTAAAAGCACAAACACCGTGTGATGATATCTTACATTTCTGATCATACAAACTTTTACAAGGACACGAAAAGAATCACAACCTTTTATTACCTTTGAGAAACATTTCAGTGAGAATCAGGAAGTGAGACAGTTCAAACCCTCAGCACACATGATGGTAATCTTACATGGCTGTTAGATTTCCTGTTACTAATTTCTCGCTACATTTCTGAGAATGCTGCTACAGTATGTACAATTAAAACATAAAGACATGTTCAAATGTGCAAATGACAAAAGTTCAAAGTCTTCTGTATTTTTACAATTTAAACGTTTCTGCTCAGTATGTTTCATTATGAATGGAGCATCAGTGTTTGCGTGGTGTGTTACCAGCTCAGAGTGCAGGGTAAACGCATAAATGTCCAGTTATTATTGTGCATTTAACTTTAGTTGAATGTTATTGGTTGCATCAATTATAAGCCTATGACATGTAAAGTAGTAGATGAACGTTTCTAAATCTGTGATGCCGACGTCGTCTTTTACTCCCACAACAAGCACCAACACTGAGCTGTAACCTTTTTATTTTTGCGACCCTTTTCCTCGGATCACTGGACCTTTTTGTTTTTATTAGGTGTTTGTTCTGGTCTATAATATCAGATATGAACCATATTGATGTTGTTGAGGTTCTACAGTCTGATGTGGTCTGATTGGTCCCACATGAAAACCACAAATGCAGAGTCACACCGTCATAAAAAAACGAGGAGCGCTGCAGCAGCTGTGCGGCTTCCAGAGCCCTGGTCTCATCAGAGAGTCTGACCTGGATTGCTTGGTTATTTAATTATCTATTCCTTGACATCAGTATCACCTTTGCATGACAGACCTTCAAAGAACAAATTACCTATATACAATTTATTCAAACAATTGTGTGATTAACTTTGAACGTCATTCGCCCAATCAGTCGTCAGATGCAGTAAATTCCTGATTTGCCTGTAGCTGCACAATATGTCCAACACACTCTGTCCTCAGCCACTGAATCAGATGAGGACTCTAACAAAAATAAAAGGAGACTTAAGAGGAGCAACAGAGGAAGGAATCCTCTTCCAGGATCAGCAGACAGGAAATGGCCGTTGCGTGTGCAAAGCCTGGAGGAAAGGAAGACCGTGAAACGTTAAGGGAGGCTGAACAAATCATGTGCCAGAAAAACACGCAGACTCTTTTCAAGCCAAAGGAACGGGCAGTTTCCACGGAGCGACATGCTTAGATTTCAGGATCTCCTTCAACATCCTCACTGATGATTTTCGCCTGCCTTCAGAAAGCTTGTGGACGCTCAGCCTGAACCGACATTCATCCGCTGTTTGCTGGCCGCATCGAAGGTACAACAGTTTCTGAATATACATCATCTGCAGCATTGACAGTTGGTGCCAACGTTCTGGCATCTTCTACAATTCAATCCGAGAACCAACAAGAACGTTCTGTGGAGTGAGGGAGAAGCAGAAGGCGAAAAGGAAGAACATCTTTTAGTTTGCGCCTTGTTCACACTGGTATTGAGCTGGTCCCGTTCCTTCATCACGTTCTCGTCAGCTGTAAAATCAAATGACCAGCTGTAAATAAGAAGGTGTAAATCTGCTAGATCTCAAATGACTAACGGATGGAAAAGGCCCAATTTTTCACACAGCTTTTAATTGACAGAAAACACTGTCCCAATATTACTGCATACTTTCTTTAAATATAGATTTGCTGAGATTTCTAAGATTAACTTTCTAGCAAACATCTCACGAATATGCAAAGAACATTACCGGACATTTTCAGGCAAATACCAAACTGTCAGAGCACGAAATGGAGTCTGACATCTCATGATAGGAAAGAAAGTTAAACGCTCACAACGCGTGAAGCGCCAGTGTCAAATGATGGAGCGTGTTTGCAGTGGATCATTTGGCAACAACACGTGTTGATTATTCATTTATAGTTAAAGCCAGTAATTTCAGTTTTCAAATGCACTTACTGACTCCGTAGCACAAAAGCTGGATGTGAGTGATCTGCAGAGTGACTTCTCTTTCTCATAAATCCCACATTCAAACCCAGATCTGCTGCCTGTGCGTCTGTCGACGTCTCGTCACTGTCTGTAAGTCAGGCAGTTCCAAACGGGGAGCGTCACGGAGGCAGCAGCGAGACGGACCACACACCTGAAAAACATTTCTGAAAAGTCCCACACATCCTGCAGTTTGTTGTACCAACTTTGATCAAAACAGCGCTATCCATTTTTAATGTGGTTCTGACATTCTTTGAAAAATGAACATTTTTTGGGAGATGGCGTGTCTTTGCATTTTTGTTTATGTATTAATGCGCGACATACCAAAAAGGAAACGTTTCGGTTGATTTCCGTTGCCTGAGAAACACGGTGGTCCTTGTAACGTCTCTCTCATATGACCACAGAACTCAACATTCAAAGGAATTCTTTAATTTTACCATTAGACAAGTTGTATTGGCAAAACAAACAGTCAAAACAGGTTTAAATGATTTTCAAATCATTGATTGTCATTTTTATTTATTTATATCAGCATCACATCATTTCGTTTGTGGACGGAAATAAAACCGTTTTGTTGCAGTATGAAGCCGACAGTGTATATGAGATTAAAGTATTGGTGCTTTCGGACTAAATTTACATCTGCATTTGACTTTTATTCCAAGTAACTAAGTGAACATGCATTCATACATTTAACAGTCTATGAAACATTATGAAATATAGTTGTGATGACTTCATAGATGTTTCGCCTCCTCTTATACAGTTACAAGTAAGGACAGCAGGGATGAACTCTAACGTCTTCACAACAGCATTGGGGGCCTGGATCTGGGGAAACAAAGTGCAAATATGAGGAAAAAATGCCGAGTTTAAAGTCAAATTGACAGGAGTCAAAAGATATTCATGCTTCATGCTTACCAGGTATTGTGACAGCCTGTAAGCGACGGTATTCACTGGCCAAGATGTCGTGTCTGTTCTGTAGCTGGTTTCTCTCACCCGTCAGATTCACGGTTATTGTTCGCCTGTAGCTCAGACTGATATTGAGCTGGTCTCTTTCCATCACCAAATACTGGTTTTCCATCAGGACCACGACATCTTTAAAAACCAAAAAACAAACGTGAAGCGTGTATGTCGTCCCCGAACCGCCAGAGCGCCAAATCAACCCCGATATGATAAAACACAAAGCACGTCCTCACAACGCGTGGAGATCCCAGCCAGAACCAGAAGATGCAGCAGTCCCAGAACGCTCCCGGCCGCTCTGCGTTTGCAGGGTTTCTTTGTGGCACGTGGACGGTTAGATTGAGCGTCTCGTCCTACAGGAGTTTGAGAGGAGTTTTGAAGTTATGGATGGAACTAAATGGCCCTGTCGCGGCCTGGACCAGTCCCTGCTGCCCCCCCTGTACCCGTGTAAACCTCCTCGGTACAATCCTGTTCACAGTAGCTGTTTGTACTTACTTGGTCCCTGGGGACAAATATCAGCGCGTGAATGTTCCAGAGCGTCTTCGTTCTCGTTGCTCGTCGTCTTTTTCTTCGCCGGCCATTTCACCTTTAAAAGCAGACCCGGTGTCTTGTGTTCTGTAGACATCTCCTCGCCGTGTCTCTGCGAGTCAGGCAGCTTTTACACTGGACCATCGAGGAAGCAGCAGCGAGTCAGACCACAAGTGCTGATGTACAGTGAATGCGACGCATCTTTTCCTCGACGGAAGTAAAAATAGAAACATGACTTGTGCTTTGAAATTACACGTCATTCTCAGATTTAGCAAAATCAGCTTTTTCTACTTAATGTATGATCAGATTACTCATAAGTGTGAATTTACTATGATTCGAGGTCTTTCAATTTCCAATGAGTCGAATAAATAAACTGCTCAAAGTTTTCTCAGCTCAGTAAATGGTTTGACAGAAAGAAACTCCCAACATTTTCAGGGTGTAAACGCTAAAGACTGTTGAAGATGAAGAATCATCACATCTTCACAAGTCGTATTTAGTCAGTCTGAATAAAAAAAAACCTTGTGATAAGATGTAAACGGGTGTCATTTGATGTTTTTGAAATATGAAACGTTGGCCTTGCTAACCTTGACTTGTACTTGGACGACTATCTTCTGTGTACATCGGAAAGATAACACCAGGGAAGAAACATCCGTAGTTTTGCTGATATGAATGCTTTTTTAAATACATTTTCAAAACGCCTCCTCAATGACTTGTGCGTTACACAACACGTGCACCATCAACACGCTGCTCTCGTCCCCTGGGACTCGCCTCGTATGCTTCACCCTAAAATCCGACGGCTTGAGTTTCTTTTCTCTCAGCGACTGTCTGTCTGTGAACCCGCTTTTAACCGGCACATGAATGGACAAGCAGTGAGGTCATCCTCGGAAACACACGGTCGGCTCGAATGTCGTATGCCCAGTGTCACACATCACGTGTTCGTGTGTGGAGCAAACACTCGTCTACAGGCCTGTTCCGTTTGGGGCCGAACCCTTGAGTCAAAATTCAAATTCTACTCAGTCCGTAAACCAGCACTTCCTGTTTGAAAATGTGTGCGATGGCTTTTCAAACAGAGGGTCCATCTAGGCAAACCTTCAAGGAATCACGGCAGAGCCAAGTTTCCGGCTCTTGTTGCCGCTCTACATGGTCACGGTATAATTACTGGTAATCAAACGTGAAAAATCTGCAGCGCTGTCCACGTCTAGAGGGTTTCTAAGGAGGACTGGGGCTTCATCATACCTGACCGACAACAGCCGTTTTCCCTCATCATCGTCCAACGTACTTAAACTAAGTGACCAAACATGTTCACTCACTTGTATGCGACGGCTTTTGGCATCATCATCATCATTTTTTTTCTGATAAGTCACATTGCTTGAGCTTCACGTTACTATCAGATGTTGGTTCTGCTCTATAATCAGATAGGAGCCAAGCAGTGTCCACTTTTATTTAAATATCTGTGGCAAACAGTAGATTTTGCTTCTTTGCATACATACTTTGCAATACATTTTCACATTCCTCACATTAAAAATACAAACATCTATTGCATTAGTTTAAAAAGCTTCCTGGTTTTACTCTAATGACTCTTTGTGATTCTCTTGTGACTCCAGGTTCAGCACAGCTCAAATATTTTTGCCCTTTGGCAATAATCTGATAAAGCAGTTTTTAATTATAGATGAAAACAAGACAGCGTGGTTTATGAAGCATACTTTATTATACAGCGACATTTTTGGAAAGTGGACGTGAAACTGAATGCTGCCAGCATCAGGACAGCAAACGGAAATTAAATAAGTCGTGTACAGGTTCCTAATTAATGCTGGACGTTTTCTGAATATATTGACATATATTGAAGACTTTGGACAAGAGCATGTGATGAATGACAGAGCGAGAAAAAAGTGAAACCTGTTGTCTTCCACAGATACAGACTTATAATAGGCTGATAATTATACAATATAATATATAGTAATAGACACAAAGTGATAAAGAATGAATCTGTACTGCAGCTGTTTTCAACTACTTCCATCAAATTCCAAGTTAGTGTCCATAAGACCGTGTACAGTGACGCTTTACTTATTAAACAAGCTCTTATTTCTACGTCATTTTCTTTTGCACCATGACAGATATTTACATAAAAGCAGAAAAAACACAATATGAATATAACTACTTAGTAATAGCCTCTGTATAACAACCTTCGACCAGGGTGGCAGCAGGGAGGAGGATGTCGAGGAAGGTCCTCTGGACAGCAACAGTGTATCCTAACTACAGCTGGAGATGGGAAGAGACAAAAATTGATGCAAATAGATTAGTTCATGTTACGTTGGTGATTTTTCAGCGTCTCTCACCTGCTGCAGCTTCGTGATCTTGCTTCAGTTTGCTACATTCCCCCGTCAAGACGTCGTTTCTGCTCTGTAGCTCCCTCACGCCGTCAGTCAGGTTGATGCGTTGCTGCTGGGTCTGGTTCAGTTCGGCGTGGAGCTGCTGTATTTCTCTCATCACATTTTGGTTTTCCAGTGTGACTAAAATATCTGGCAGCAGCAGAAAGAAAACGACAAGCGAATTAAACCCGAAACCTAAAATAACTCCCTGCTGTGTTTCACAGAATTCAACTCTCACATTCATTTTGTTCCCTGCGCAACTTTTGCCTCTTAGAACTCGTACGTGTGAAAGATTTACTCCTGCTGAGGCCCTTGAAATTTTACTTGTGATTTCTACTGTAGCTAAAACAAGCAGCTACGTTTACTAGCCGACATCAGTAAAAATATTATCACAAATTGTGGGAGTCGGTTTGGTCCAGTTGAGTCGATGGCGTGTGTGTGAAAATTCATAAGTAACGTGTGATAGTTTTATTTTAATTGCGACACAAAAAGTAAAAAGCATCAAAATCAATTTTGCTGTTAATTATTGATGCATCTCAGGGCCTAATAATAACAATATGAATCAAAACTATTTTATTTCATGGAAATTATGCCATTTCATAAAACAAATTGTGGAGTTCTATAACTATAATAGCCTTTAAAGGGTTAAGACTCCCCAAAAATGTAAGTAATATTTATTATGTCTATTTCAGGCTGAAGTACCATTAGACGAGTTTAAATTGGAAAACCATTTTCATAAATGACCGTTTTCCTGCCGACTTTGGGAAGGTGACATGTTTTGGACGTGTCACTTTGGACTTTGTGAGCTGCACAATTCACCAGAAAACCTTGAGGGACTTGCTCAGTTTCTGGGTTTTAAGATCAAGCTTGTACCTGTCACCACAATACGACAGAGTTTCCAAGCTGGTCTGATAAACTGATAAAGTGTAAAGTAAATCCTCACAGAGCACGTAGACCCCAGCCAACACCAGGAGATACAGCGCTGCCAGGACGCTCGCAGCGGCGACGCGCCGGCAGTGACTTCTTTGGGCAGCCGGGGCTTCGTCGTGAGTAGATGATCCTACAAATGAAATCAAACGACATTGTCATGTCCAATTATGGATTCTGTTATGATTCAGCTGCCCTTCTCTGCTCACTTAGAACCATGACACCCTGAAATGCCCCAACCGTTAGAAGTGAGAAGGTTTACGCATATTTCATTACATCCTCAGCATGTTTCATGTCATTTTAAACTTACTTCCTCCACGGGACCAAAGGTTGATGTGACGTCTCCACATGATTCTTCCCTGTTTGCTCCTGTTGTGTCTCACATTCCAACTCAAATCGAGAACCTGAACGTCCGTAGGCGCCTCTTCACCGTGTGTTTCTCTGAGAGTCGTGCAGCTTTTACACAGGGAGGAACGAGGAAGTAGCAGCAAAAACCACAAGTACGGGAGCTGTGGGCGCAGCGTGTACCGGGTGGTCAGGAAATCGTATCGCTTCAAAGCAGCGTTGGAAGCATCTGCCTGATATCAGTCGTCAGCGTGTCGCACAGGCGCGTCGGGATTAATGACACGAGAACACGTGGAACTGGGGAAGACGTCTACAAGACAGCAAACACCTGTGTGGACATCACAGGGACTGCCACTTTCAAAGGACGTCTTATTTCATATTCAGAAGACTTTATGGATATTTAAAAAAATACTTCAAATGAACTGTTTGTGAACAAGTAGAGAAGGTGCTGCCAAATTTATACGTCTGTCAACATTCAAATCAAATATCTTCAACATGTTGCTGATCACAGAACTCTGCTGCAGCTTCCTTTGTCTTATCTGGCAACCCAACGGAAACATTGTAGCTCACTTGTAAGATGCTTTTGATAAGCATCTGTCGAACGGCTTAATTTAGACCGAACATCAGCCCCGTTCTGACGTGCGCTGGAAGTCCGACATTATCCTGACTTGTTTTAGGAGCCCGAGTATGTGTGAGCACAAATGTCAGTGGCTTATTTCCTTCAAGACTCCCCACATGAACGAGCCCGTGCTCACAGCGCTCGCTCTGTCCTTGAAGCCATCGGGTGTTTATAACGTTTCTATCACTCGCCCGTCGCTGTTGTCGGATGGTTGAACGTGAAGGCTCGGATGTGCTGTCAACACAACGCGGAGTTCGTGTCTGACACGGACTGTAGTGCGTGTGTGTGAGCCGTGATCTGAAACATCTGCACTATCATTTCTCTGCTGTGTGTCGGATCGAAACTATATGTACGACCTGTGTGGCCGTACAGGACGTAGGTCACAACACTGTCCAGTCTGTGTCGACCTTGACTGGAACGTCACAGCTTGTGTTTGAAAGGAGAGCTGGGAATCCGTGTTAAAGAGTAACAGTAAATACATGAATGCGTTTTTGTAGATGTTTAATAGAGTCACTGTCTCTAGTTTCCATGATTACTGGACATCAGAAGCAGATTTTTTGCAGGAAATGTACTTACACTATTGCATTTGTGAAATTATACACATCATGTTCGTCTTTTTATTATTAACCGACATTCCCTTTGACATTTGATGGATAGTAAGGTTTGAGATCAGCGTGGTGCTCTTCATCCTCCAACTTCTTCACCTCAGAAGCATTTTGATCACAGCAGAAACTAAATTGCTTTTAGAAAATTTACCGTGTTATCGTGTGCGTTATTATTATGTAGGTTGAGCGGCAAGAACAGAGGGCAGAGGCGAACACATGACGTGCTGAAAGAGTCCAACTTTATCAGTCGAGCTGCTTCTCACAGATCCAGTGTTTGGATCCGTCGTTGGTGTTTCTCCACTGTCCCTGTAGATTAATATATGCCGTGAAGTTGCTCGTAGGGGTTAATGTCACACCAACTGCCCAGCCTCTGGAGAACAAGAAACATTTCATCACAACCTCAGAATAATTAGTACAGGACAAGACGGTTCCTGCAGTTCTTGTGATTTCCTGATCTTCTTACAGTTTTCTTATGCTGCTTCATATTTTGTCTTTGTTTGTCTTTAGACTTTTAGACATAAAGTTGCATTTGTATATAATTAAATATGTAGAATAGGGCTGATTTAAAAGGTTGATTTTTAGCGTGAGCTGCAAATAGTGTCGATCATTATAATTTTTGATAAACACGCACGTGTATTGAAGTTGTGTTCCGTCGACCCACTGCCACTCGGGTTTCCAGCCTTTGGACACTGACTGCAGACCGATCCAAGAATCTCCACTCTTATTCAGGGACATGACAAATTCCTAATTAATTGTAAGGAGATCAGAATCATATTGTTGTTGTTGTTCATGCACATTCATATGTGTGTATATAAAAACACATGGCAAATAACTGCAATAAAATGTGTCATTCCCCGCTGAGGCTTGGAGGTGACGTGTCACGTATATAAATGAATATACAAATTGGACACCACAGGATGGACGTTTCTTGTAGAACACGACCTGAATCACTCTCACATACGTGCATTCATGCAGTGCGGCAGAAGAACTCGTGTTCTGTGTTTCTGCAGCGGTTTCTTCGCTCGTGTCCAGCCTCAGCTGCGTTTTGTGCTGTCAGACGGGGACACTGGACTGCACAGTGTGAGGGTGGATGAGACCAGAGTCACTGATTGTGACTCGTCCCTGATCGCTGACGCTTGTTTTTGTGATTGTACAGAAGCGTCACTCACGTTTTCCACTCTGCTGTCTACGATCACCAGATCTGCTCCTCTGCTCCGACAGTCTGTCCTGCCGTCCAGCCACGTTCCCGTCTCCGTAGATACGTAGTAACAACTGCATTTAAACCTCAGCCATCCTTCAAGAGACACATTACTGTCAGTCAGGCCGTTCAGGGACACGTTTCAGAAGAATAGAAATTCACTTGTTTCCATCTCGTGCCCTGATTTTAGAGGGTGTGTCCAAAACCTCAGGACCATCTCGAAATATAATAAACTCCAGCACGACCTCAGTAATAATGACCTCTCCGACGGAGTAGACCTTATAACCCAGTAAAAGAAAAACAAGGTTAGGAACTGTGTGTGTGTGTGTGTGTGTGTGTGCGCGCTTTAAGAATATATAGAGACAATATAAAAGCCGTGTAGTGGCAGCACTGGCTATTTATAAAAGTTAGTATGTGAAATATTAGTTACATTATAAAGATCCAGGTTTAGTGAATGGAAATGAATTTCACTCACACACCCAATGAACAAAACCTATTTTGGTTTGAACGTTATGTTATAGAGGCTTCGGTTCAGATCACAGTAATAATTTTAACTCATAACTCACTTGTCGCGTTTCCGTGTTTCTGCCGGTCTTTCTCCTGCTGGCAGTAATCTCTCCCTCCACCGTTGCCGCTCTTTGCCGTTTCGGGCTGGTTGCTTGTCAAAATTACTGAAGTATCTAGCGAGGACAACAGTAACAGGAAGGACAGAGGGGTCAGGTGCAAACAGATTCAGAGCCTTTCGAGTGACCCAGCACGTGAAGTACAGATGTGGTCCTCACAGAGTACGGACAGGACGGCCACTCCCATCAAGAGCAGGAGACACAGCAGACCCAGGATCAGTGCAGCAGCCCTGCAGGGGTTTCTGTGGACAGCGGGACGATGCCCCCGTGTGTGTGGCCCTGCAGAATCAACACACAGAGAAGAACACACGGCCCAGGAGCTTTACAGATGCTTGTCCTGCAAAGAAGGGCTGTAAACGACCACGCCTGCGAGCAAGCGGGCGAAGTCACGACAATGAGTTCACTACAGAGTAAAATCAGAAACCCAAACACGGACAGATTCATCAAAACCATCACGGTGAACGTTCAAATTCATGATGAAGTTGAGTTTGCATCCTTTTTTATTACCACTGCACAGACTCAAATGAAATCAGGATCACAGCACAGCAGTTGGTGGACTGTGGTTTTTTTTGAATATTTCCAGTCTGCCCACACACACTCACATTATTAAAAATCCAAAACCCACAATCGTTGGTGCTAATTTTACCGTATTTTACCTCGATCCCGCGAGGAAACGGCATGATGACACGTGAAATTGTCGACGCTTTCGTAGATGTCGACCAGCCTCTCCTCCCTGTCCCCTCTGTCCTCGCCGGCTGCTTTGCTGTATCCTACGTCCATCGACCGCTTCGGGTCTTCGTAACAGTTCGAAGACATTTTAGCCCAAAAATAAAATCCTCTGCTCGCTGCTGCTCGTTCGCTGCAGTCGCCAAAGTCAGATGCCTTGTGATCTGACGCTGGCGTCTGGTGCCGCTCTGTGCAGGTGCCTCTGTCACTCTCATTTCAACAGGACGTGTTAAGGAAGTGGAAGCAGCAAAACGCACCGCGCCTCTCTCATCGTTGTACAGTAAAAACCTTGAAGTTCACTGGGCACCAGCTGGCAAACAGAAAAACTCACGGATGGTTTAATTTCTGTTTTACAACATATTTTGGACATTTAAACTTTTATTCAAACAAATATTTGAAGCGTGTTTTTTGGTGACAAAGATGATATCTGCTCTGCGGTTTCCTAGACCTCGTCATCGTGCTGACACTGATTTCTCACTGATAGCGACGTACGAATGTCACTGTTCGAGGGCACTGCCATCGTCTTCACGATCAGATTATCTCTCCACAGAGCAGAAACCCAGAGAACGAAAGCTGGATTACCTGGACAGGGGCCTCCTGACCGCGGTGATCTCTGTATTTACTGTGTATCAAGGAAATGGTGGAAGCAGCTTGTAACGACATGACCACATGTCGGCAAGAAACGGCACAAAGGCTCCACCTCGAAATGCTCTAGTGTTAATAATAAGCTGAAATGGAAGAAAATCAAGCAGCATCTGGTGTCGACTTGCAGTGGAAGCCAAACGATATTCGTTAGTGTAATGCAACACACATCAGCCCCGTGATCATACAGGATGATGTTTTCATGCACCTGATGCATTTAGGTCTACGTGTATCAGATTGTCTTCTATCTGTAGAAACCACTTCCCCTCATTTTTCAAAGTAAAACACACTTTCCTTCCTCTGTAAAGCTCCTCACTGTCTTCATTTTAAACTGCAGTATTATGAGTGACAGCGTTTATTCTGTAACGGAATCGTTAATGCGTTCGAGGTCATTCAACATTTAACATGGGTACTACATGTCAACGAATGGCGTTGGACTTCCCTCTGAGATCTGTACACGTCACTCTGAGGAACCTTTAGTTCGTGTCGCTCACACTATGAACTTTGTGATCGTGGTCGAGCTGCTGTCCCAGAGCTCCTCCAAATGACGTCATATGAGAGAACAATGAGGTGCACCACCACATGGACTCGACTGGGACGGCCCCTCATCCTCATGCAGCCCAACGGTGTAACGTTCATTGTTTGTATCTGGGGAACAGCTTTGCGGGTTTCGCGGTGGCATTGCTGCATGTCTGTGAAAGCCTGGACCGTCCCACAGCTCGTGCCCCCGGTCTCACACTGTTCCAGCTCGTACGGACACAGCGGCAGGTTCTCGTACGTCCGAGAAGTGTTGACGTGTCGAGCAAAAAGAATTTCATTTAATAAGAGTTGATTTTTTATTTGTGTGCTCAGAAACGTCCTTTTCAAACTGCGTTTACGCCGCTACATTTATCTGAAAGCCGCTTACTTTTAGGGATCTCCCAGTACAAGCACAGGACTTTATCCCGGATGAACAGTCCAGCTCTTTTTCATGCAGGTGTCACTGGCTGAAATCCAAACGGAACGTCAAGTATTTTAAAGTCAATGAGTCTGTTCTTTTAGTCAGGTGACATGTAAATGCAGGAGTCTGAGTCGTTCATCCACATCTCTGATTTAAACTGTGACAGGCCAAGTCGAATTATTTCATCCTTTCCTAAATTTGTCTGTTTCACAGACTTTGATCTGCACGCCTTTGTTTTTCCTCTCATTCATGTCGAGCGTTTGTTAAAGCTTAACTTTTACGACAGTCGATGTAGTTCAGCACTTCAGAAGTCCTCCTGAAACTCTTTGAGTTTAGGTTTGAAGTAGCGTGCAGCAAGTATCAGTTACCGTGGTGATCGCATTCCTCACTGAAACAGTGTTTAAGGACGTTGGGGGAAGAATGTGAATGAAGAATGAAGATCCACATGACTGCAGCAGTTTGTAACAACGTTGGACAATCAAAGTGTATTACTGTATATAAATGCACCTTTGACGCCCTTTGTGCATCTTTGTCTTTCCCTTCCCCTTTCCTCAGGGTCCAGGGGGTCCAGTAGGTGAAACAGGTGTACCAGGGCCACAGGGGCCCCCAGGACCTCAAGGGCCCAGTGGGCGCTCCATCATAGGACCTCCAGTAAGACAAAGACACGCACAGATTTCAACCACTGCCCTGGTGCTGTGTGTTGGCACAGAGCGGCGCCTGTGCTGCCCTCTGTCCACCTCTGCGACTTTATAACTTTCATTTTAATCCGCAGGGTGCCCCAGGAGAGAGAGGACAGAAAGGGGAGGCTGGTCAACAAGGAGCTCAGGTACAAACCCCATGTCTGGCCTCACATCTACATTTGGGAGTTGATAATGAGGTGG
>CM065181.1:22398087-22400587 GCA_033026295.1 Channa striata
ATTTTGGCCTTGTGTTCAGTCGTTTGCTCCACTGCTGTAAATTGCTGGGACCAACGTGACCTTTCAGAAGCCAGTCACAGATTTCAAACACTGTTCCCGTTTGCAGTAGTGTTCTTTTGTTCAGTTCTGTTAATATTACCTGCAGCAAACTCTAAACTTCCAGAGTTGATAAAAAACTTCATATTTTCATGCATGTTTCATCTCTTTTCCTCCATATACCTGAACCAGAGTAAGTACTAACTCCACAGCTACAAGTGTAAACCTTCATGAGTGTGATTGGAATTCCTTAATGTGTCTGTGAAGATGTGATCTGCACTGATCCGCACTCTCCTCTTGGCGTCTCAGGGAATTCCTGGGAGACCTGGAGCTCTGGGCAGAGAGGGACCTCCAGGACCCAGAGTGAGTCACAACGCCTCGTCCAATCCAGTTCCACACCAACTTAAATCGAAGAAAGCTTCACTACCACTAATGCCTCGGTTGTTTTGAAATACTAATATTACTAGTAATATGTTTAGTGCTGCTTCTACTACTATAACTACCACTAAAACACCGTTAAGCATCTTATTAGTACAGGCGCCGCCTCTGTGACTCAGGTGACTCCTGAAAACGTTCATACACGCTGATGAATTAGAAAAGGACGTGTCTTCTCCTCTCTGCAGGGACTGCTGGGCAAAGACGGCCCCCCAGGCAGACAGGGTCCGCCCGGAACCATTGTAAGTGATCATTTTAACGTCCTGCCTTTCTCCACTGAAAGGTTCCTGTCCTTTTCTGTCTCTTGAACTGAAGTCCATTCACCTTCCTTCAGGCAAAATGCAGGCGGAATTGTATTTAAGTTTCCACAGCAAGTTAAGAAAAATAACGTCCTGACATATCGAGCGCACGGTGTTCATCATTGCTTCATTGCTCCAAAAATACCTGGAACTGCTCCGTCCTCTGTGTGCAGCCAGTTTTTAATGATGCATCATATTCGACCAGCTCTGCCGCCCCCGTAGCTCCTGTACTACAAGCATATAAATTTAGAGCCGCTGTCTCTGGAGGAAATGCTGCAGTGGGGAGGGCGCCTTGCTTTATCTGAATATGAATGTCACAACTGCGTCCCATCCTCTTTCCAGACATCTGTACCTCCATTTCAAATTATAACTGTGGTCGCAGAAGATGTAAAAGTATATTTTAACTAATATTAACCATTGCAAGCAAATGATTTCAGACTGTGTTTTTGTTTTCGATCAGATGACAATCAAGTCCCTAACTGTGAAAACATTAAATTCCACTCTGGCCCCTAATTTCACAGCTTCCTGTTTCCTGTTGCTGCTGTGTGAGTCCACACCACAGTGGATTTGACAGTCTGGAGTTTTCAGACTGATTCTCTGACTGTGATAAAAGATGTGGGAACACGCTACCAGCCCTTTCTCTACTTATAACGTGTCTTTTATTCAGTGCCGACATTCTAACTGTAGCTGAGAGATTCATAACGATGACGTTTTTCTCTATTATGAACCGAACAATTGTGGGAGACATGAAGCTGTGCATGTTCTAGTTAATGTGCTGTCTGAAGCCTGTCAGCTCAAACTCTTCATCCCGCTGCATGTGTCTCTTCAGGGGACTCCAGGAGCTCCAGGGTCCCCAGGAAGCACAGGCCCCCAGGGAAAACAAGGAGAGCTGGGTCCACCGGTAAGGCTGCCAGTCAGCGAGGCCTTAACAGGAGGCGACACAGGAGAGCCGCCTCTCCTCATTAACCGTGTTCCTGTCCAGCCTGGGTTCACACCTGAAACAGGGTTGTTGTCTTTCCCATCACATCTCTGACAAAAGCTGCTGCCCAAACTCGGTGAATATCCGGGAGGAGGCAGGAAGTCATGTCACTCCGGCTTAACAGATTCTGTCAGACAATCACAGAGAGTAAATGAGAGTCTGTCGGTGGGATTAACAGCTTCCTGTCCGCTCTGGAGCACAAATGCAGTGTATTTATGTCGACACCTGAGGATGTCTCCTGTCAGAGCCTCAGCCTGCACACGGCTACACAAAGACGGTGGAAGCGTTTGTTCATTTATCGCCGTCGTCCTGCAGCCAATAGTTGGAACTAATGTGTGTTTCCAACTTTTCACATCAACCTGAGTTTGGAATAATGATTCTTTCTTTAGTTTCTTAAGTGAATCAGTGCACTTAACTCCTTTATTAGCATTCTGAGGGCTCCCTAACATGCCGCTGTTTCATAGAATGGGCTGAAAATGAACAGAAGATCTGTGGGGTCACTGCTGCAACTGTGGTGCTGCTTATAACGGTCATCACGGAAGTTATTAGCAGTATTTTTTGGTAGTAGGCTGACTTGAAAATTGCAATTTGTAAGTAATTGCTCTAGAAATGTTTTTTAATATGTAATCAAATAGTAGGTTTCAACCATTTCCTGTAAATACTTTTCTACCTGTTGGTGCTTAAAGCGCTTCACACTGCTTCTTATTTAGCCGTTCACACACACGTTCATACACCGATGGCCGACACTCGG